>CM048918.1:2679014-2934014 GCA_026686955.1 Epinephelus cyanopodus | reverse complement strand
GACATCATGACAATGGTCCTTTTAAGATCTTTTGTTTAAGTCTGAAAATGGCGGGCAACAATGAAATTCACTTAGATTTGCACACTTCACACATTTTTTTTTTTTTTTAAGACAAGAAGACCAGCAGCATATGTTTTAGAGATGCACTGAAATCCCATAAAGCCAAGAGAGCTATACCCATATGGAAAAGATATAGATAAATCTTATAAAGTTTGTATCTCTTTTGTGTGAAAGTTGCATGTAATGCATACGAGAGTGAAACCAGATATAAAATCCTTATTAAATTTGTAAAAAATGAAACTTGTATGTTTTGGGTACTTATAAGAACATGACAGTAATTCCACATACAATATCCTTAGTAGAAAAATGTAATATCAAACTTATGAGTTGGACAATAATCAGTGAAACTAAACTCTTGTAAGTATTATAGAAAACACCTAAAAGATTTACTTGTGGTGCCACAAACATGAAACAACATAATCTGATAATAAAATTTAAGGAAAAAGCATATGAGTTGACTGAAAGCAGTAATGACAATGGACTGTTAAAATTTTGCTAAGTTTAGCATTTTTGCAAAACCAGGCATCAGATTCTTCTCTCTAAACTAATCCTAAATTATTACATGGGTAATATTGTTTAACATTTTAGGAGCAATTATATCCAATAAGTTAGGAAAAATGATTAAATCAACACAGCAAATATTCAAAATCCCTGTTGAATGTATTCAGTGTAACGCAGAGATTGAAAAAGACCATTCATCCCATTCTTGTAGAAATAGTTTTAATTTTGCTCAAGATCAGCAGATTATGTAAGTTCCACATTTACTTAAGAAAGAAAAAAAATGGCAATATTTGTTCCCTTTTTACATGAACCAAGTTCATTATGACAGTGCTTTAATAATTGTTGTACCACTTTACCACTATTCTTTTGGATTGTACATTGAAAGACATAAATATTGATAACATGCATTACAAAATGTTGCACATAAGAATCAATGGACATTTTGTTCACTCTATGTGCCAGTTAATTTGTTACATTGGTAAGTGTTGAGACATAAATGTTTCCTTTTCAGCTCAGAAACCCAAAATCAATAAATGACAATCATTTAGTTAACATTCAATCATTTACAGTAATGCGTGTTCAATAGCATACACACAACTGAGCTGGACTGTGGACACTGCATGTACATACATGGTCTAACTGTTTGAGTAGCATTTATGGCTTTGTGAAAACCTGTGGGAAAGTGGACAGTTGACATATAGCTCATTTGAGTTCTGATAAGAGAAGCTCTGGCTAACTTCTGCACTGTGCAATTGCCATATTTTCCTATGGCATATAAACACTGATCACCCATGTCAATAAAGTGTGAGACTGTAAAAATACTTCCATCCTTCAAAAGTACAACAGAGTTGTTTCTTTGTTTTGTTTTCCTGTAGGAATGACCATGAACAACGTCTCCTTTCACAGCAATTCTGTGGTGAGTAGTAACTCACCACAGAGTTTGTGGGAACCTCTCTCACTGTGTGGAGAGCAGCTTGGCCACCAAGAGATATTACAAAAAAAATATATGTAATGGTACATATTCATATATGTTTTTATACTGTTTTTTATTAAATGACATATAATGAGCTTAAATAAAGCATACAAATAAAGCATAATTCCCCTGCAAAATATGTTGACTTTACATACAGAAAACATATATATAATGGTATTTGTTCATATAAAGCATATGTCTTTAAAACAGACATATAGGAAAAACTGCAAAAATTATATGTAACATGTATGGAAAACATACTTTGACATGTACTTTCCTTATATACCGCATACATGATTCTTATGTAATTCTTTTTATTTTCTTGTATGAAAAAAATGCAAAAGTGGCCACTTTCAAGAGTAAATCATATAAGCCTTATATGATGCATAAAACACATACAATGGCTTCCTAAGTCCCACAGGACCATTGGATCAGCGCATCTGGTTTCGGCTAGAGCAGCTCTTCACAGCTCACAGATGAAGGAGGTGGCAGGTCTTTCAGGCTGGTTTGCTCTTCTGTGAGCCCTCTTCTCATCCCACTGAAGCAGCAGGTGTTCTTCAAACCTTTGAAGACCCTTCTGGGTTTCAAGCCTCCAGGTGTCTCTGTTTGTTGCTGAGGCTTCCCACATGGTTGTGTCAATGTTTGCGGCTTTTAGGTCTCGCTTGCATATGTCTTTGTATCGTAGCTGTGGCCGCCCTCGTGGCCTCTTTCCCAAAGCGATCTCGCCATACAGGAGGTCTTTAGGGATTCTGCCATCCTCCATACGGCATGGACCCATCCAGCATGACCCATCCAGCGGAGAGAGTGCATACAAGGAGTATTTGGGCCAGAACATCCCTGTTGGGCACCTTGTCTTCCCAGGAGATGCCCAGTATCCGTCGAAGACAGCGCATATGGAAGACATGAAGTCTCCTTTCCTGGTGAGCCTTTAGTGTCCATGTCTCACAGGCATACAGGAGTGTGCTCACCACACAGGCCCTGTATACCTGCACTTTAGTGTGTTCAGTTAGCTTAGTGTTCTCCCATACCCTTTTGGTTAGTCTGGCGAGTGTGGTAGAGGCTTTTCCAATTCAGGCGTTCAACTCTGTTTCCAGAGACAGGGTGTCTGAGATCACCGAACCGAGGTATGTAAATTCATGGACAGCCGCAAGTTCATAGGATTCGATTTTGATGTGAGGAGGGCCTTCCACATCTTGACCCATAACATTAGTCTTCTTGACACTGATGGTAAGGCCAAAAGCCCTGCATGCCCTGGAAAAACAGTCCAACAATTCTTGAAGGCTGTGCTCATCATGTGCGCAGACTGCAGCATCATCGGCAAAGAGGAAGTCTCTTAGAGTGACTGTTCGCACTTTGGTTTTTGCCTTCAGCCTTGACAAGTTGAAGAGCTTCCTGTCAGATCTGGTATGGAGGTAGATGCCTTCAGTGGACTGGCCAAAAGCCTGTTTGAGGAGTACAGCAAAGAAGATGCCAAATAAGATGGGGGCGAGTACACAGCCTTGCTTTACTCCGCTGCGGATGTCAAATGGCTCAGAGGTAGATCCATCATGCACGACAGTCCCCTTCATGTTGTCATGGAAGGACCTCACAGTGCTCAGAAGTGTTGGTGGACAGCCAATTCTCTCCAGAACCTGGAACAGACCTTCTCTGCTCACCAGGTCAAAAGCCTTTGTGAGGTCGATGAAAGCCAGATAGAGGGGCTTTCCCTGTTCCCTGCACTTCTCCTGCAGTTGTCTCACTGCAAACACCATGTCAATGGTGGACTTTCCAGATCTAAATCCGCATTGTGACTCTGGATACACTCTGTCGGCAAGGGTCTGGAGCCGTTTCAGGATCACACTGAGAAGGGAAATGCCACGATAGTTGTTACAGTCACCTCTGTCACCCTTCTTGTGGAGGGTGATGATGTTGGCATCTCTCATGTCCTGAGGCACAGCTCCCTCTCTCCAGCAGAGGCAGAGGAGTTGGTGGAGGTGGTCTAGGAGTGGATGTTTAGCACACTTTAGTATCTCTGCAGGGATACCGTCACTTCCTGGGGCTTTACCAGCAACAAGAGCTTCAATTGCTGAGCTGAGCTCCTTGACACTGGGTTCCACATCAAGGATGTCCATGGTGGGCATGCGTTCCACAGCATGTAGGGCATCCTCTGACACAGTGTTCTCCCGTGAATAAAGTTCTGAAAAGTGATCAACCCAGCGCTTCATTTGACTGGATTTGTCCTTTATCACCTCGCCTGTGGCCGACTTCAGAGGGGCCGTTTTCTTCTGATTGGGACCAGTGGCCTCCTTAATGCCCTGGTAGACACCTCTGATGTTGCCTACGTCAGCCGCCAACTGTATGCGTGAGCAGAGTTTGAGCCAGTAGTCATTCGCACAGCGTCTAGCCATCTGTTGTGTCTTACATACAATACATAAAACATAAACTGAAGGTGATGGAGCTTCTAAGAAGTTTTTTCTATTTCTTTTCCATATAGGTATTGTAATGTCCATTAATCTCAGCAAGTAAAGGTAATTCTGTTTTGTCCTGCAAAATAAAAATGACCTCAAACCTATACTGATACATTCTGATCATACTATCTCTTGCATATTATTACTTCCAAAAACATGTCCTTTTCTTAAATAAAATGTCATTTATAGTGCTTAACTTATCTGACATGTGCAAAAATTGTTTTTGCAGTAGTTATCAGAATGTTAAATTTTAGGGCCTTGGCTAACTGCTACCTGCAATTTTCAAGCTTTTTTGTCTTGAAGTCCCACAAAGAGGTTTGTTTTTGAGCCTTTATATTGACATTTTATAGTCCAGCCAAGTCTAGAAACTAAACAGCAGGTCTCTGTCAGATGTTGTCCCTGAACAGGGCTCCAGACTAACTTTTTCCACTAGGAGCACCAGCGCTCCTTACTGAAAATTTTAGGAGCACCAGCACAAAATTTAGGAGCACTATCTATATCGACACAACATGTTCATAATTTTGTCGAGATTAACTGCATTACATATAATTTAGCAGGTTTTTTTTCACTTGCCCGAAGTCAGTTTTTACTTGCCCTATAAAAATTGTTTAATTTAAGTGGCTATCAAATAACAAAGACTGCAGTTATTTTTATGTTATGTAATCTTTATTCACACTGTATCGTTCTCTCTCTATAATTTTGCGCCCTACTTGAGCTATGCCCACCTCTATTCCCCCCCCCCCCCTCCAGTTTTGCTGTATTAACACCAGGTTTAATATTTTTTGCCTCCATGTCTCTGCCCTGCTCTACTCTACTTCAGCGCTACTTAGCTCTCTCTCTACTCTACCAGTAGACCACCACATCTACCTGTTGCACAAAACGCACACAGCAGTGTTTCCCCTAGGATGGAGTTGTAGCAGCAGAGGTGAAGCACAAACATGAAAAATAAATTTTCACGTGTTAAACTCTTTTGTATGCTTGCAAAGCACAGCCTGCTGGGATGTTTCTATGTATACTGGCACTAGAAGGGCTCTTTAGGACTAAGTACATACAGTAGCCTACATGTGTGCACAGTAATGAGCAGGTGAAATGTCTGTCTAGCTTACATATGAGGTGTCTCAAGATTTAGGAACATACAATTTTATTGAACATAATAAAAGTAAAAAGTCACTTGACATGCTGCTGTTTTGTGCTATGACCTATTTAAGTGCTGGAAGTTGTTAATTACGTGACAACGCCTGAACGCAACACAAGCTCAGCACCGAGTGCTGCGCTGCGCTGCTGTGCGAGCAGCGTGTTTGTCTGTGCGTAACAGCAGTCTGTTGTTATTTACACACTTTCCATAACAATAACTTTGTCAGCTGTTAAACTGCGCCGGGCTCAGGTCAGATTTATCAGGAAAATGCGGCCGAGCTGCTCACCTGTGTGTGTGTGTGTGTGTGTGTGTGTGTGTGTGTGTGTGTGTGTGGCGGAACTCCGCCGTGCGCAATACAGAGAGCAGAGGATACATGTTAATGTGACCTTGTAGAGACAAAAATGACACAATGACATAACACCATAAATAGTGTATTGTTAGGTTATTATATGAAGCGTCCGTCGCGCAAAATAATATCAGTGGGGCGTTGTGGGCAGGACATTGCTGACTCGTCCTCTGAACTATCTGAAGTTTGGGAAACTGGCACAGGGCCAACAGGAGTTTCTGGATAATTTTTTCTTGTGAAAAACGAATCTATAGTTATTTTCATAGCGTCACTTTATGGTCAAATGACACAGCACTTTGTACTCGACACCGGCTCTGTGACCCCTCTAACCCCGCGTACAGTACACACGTAGGTACTAGAACTGCGGCATTTTGTTATGGTTACTGGAGCCCCCCGCCTCGCAGGGCGCATCCAGACACACGACAGGCACACACACACACACAACACACACACACAGACACTTTCTTCCGCTCCTCCATGAAATGCAATTATAAAAAGAAGAAAAAAGAAAGAAAAAGGGGGAGAGGGGTGGATTTGTAAGTCGCGCCAGTGCTCCTAGTTAAAAAAATAGGTCGCATGGCCTCCAAAAAAGGTCGCAAAATGCGACCAATTAGGCGCAGTCTGGAGCCCTGCTGAATTATTCATTTTTGTGTCTGAAATTTCTGTGTTTAGTGTTGCACACTCACATGGCTAAAAGCCTTGGCTGAATGTGCTAAATATCCGTTTGACTGCACAGTAAAACACTGTGCTTCACACCTACATCAATGCAGTTTGATTTAACAGACCAGTCTTGAGATGTGCATGGCCTATATCACTGCTGACAGGAGCAATAAAATTAACACCTTGGTTGAATATAGTCCAAAATGAATGGATTAATGGGTCAAACACAGTTTGAATCAGCATATGTCTACAATTTCTGCTTGAGTGTTGATTTAATATGAGAATAGGATTAAGCAGAATGGGTTACTAGTGACTGGAAACATTGGATGGTAATTGGTGTTTATACAGATCTAGTTGGGGCTTTAAAAATGAGTTGTGATTTAGAATCCTGCTTTGCCATAAGAAGAATAGAAATGTATTGTCACTGTTAAAAACAATGAAACACAGTTTGGCAGCTCCAGCATGACAGCAGCAACATAATTAAATATGCACACATTCAAGAATAAAGCATAAATAGATAATTTGGAAGATAAAAATGACCCTTAACAAAGAAAACTGACTTGAGTGCTGGAATGTCACCCCTCTGGTGGGAAAGTCAGAGTCCCTGTTCAACACTGAGCCACAGGGAGAAAGGCTCTGATTGTTGTTTGTTGATTGATTGATTGATTACTTACTTTATTATCAGAATTCATTCTGAAATTTGTCTTGCATCCAAGACATTTGTTTTTTCATCTCAGAATTCATTACAAATTACGAAAATAGAATATTAAACATCCATCAGACAAGACATATCATCAGACAAAATATACCATCAGACATGTGACATGTGCTGTATCCAACATCAAAGTAGCTGTGGTGCCTCCCAGCCCCTGCACTAACAACTATTCAACATTTTAATAGACTGAGGAATAACAGAGGATAAAGAATAAAAGAATAAAAGAGTTCCTCAGTCTGTTTAATCTAACTTTGGGGACCCTGTATCTCCTATTGGATGGCAACAACTAATACTCTTCTGTTACAACCCAGCTCGCAGGGGAAAGGGAAGCAACACAAAAACCCAGATGTTAAAAGGTAAAGCAGTTTATTGTAACTTAAATTAAGGAAACAATAAAAGGAAAACAAACCAAGGAAGAGGGCCGGTAGGTGCTGTTCAACTCAAAAACAAAATATAACAAAAAGAGGACTCTCTACGAGCTTAACCTATGATCTGACTAATCAAAAATAGAAGGAAAACAAATTCTGATTATCTAATCTAGCTTTTGAAAACAAACTACAACAAAACAGCACCCCTGCACCTAGTGTCTCTAATACAGATACTTATCTACGTATGGATGAAAATGTGTGGAATCAGTCAAAAGGTTTAACAATTTCTAACAACCTGGCCACACTTCAAAGGTTCACAAGATCTACAAAAGCTTATACAAGCTACAAATGCTAAAAGTTGGCTGTCTAACACAACAGTGTTAGACAGCCAACTGTCTCAGACAAAGAGGCGAGCTGCCACCAACAGTCAGCCGCCTAGACTGACAGGTTGGCAGGGCACTTGTAGATGCTTGGCCTTGATTGGGTGGCTGGGATTGGCGCACTGCACTTGTGCTGCATCAATCAGGGACCCAGGTGCAGGGCTCCAGACTGCGCCTTGGTCGCATTTTGCGACCTTTTTTGGAGGCCGTGCGACCTATTTTTTTAACTAGGAGCACCAGCGCGACTTACAAATCCACTCCTCTCCCCCTTTTTCTTTATTTTTTTTCTTCTTTTTATAATTGCATTTCATAGAGGAGCGGAAGAAAGTGTGTGTGTGTGTGTGTGTGTGTGTGTGCGCGCTTGCCATGTGTGTCTGGATGCGCACTGCGAGGTGGGGGGGCGCCAGTAACCATAACAACGTGCCGCAGTTTTAGTACCTACGTGTGTACTGTACGCGGGGTTAGACAGAGGGGTCACAGAGCCGGTGTCGAGTACAAAGTGCTGTGTCGTTTGACCATAAAGTGACGCTATGAAACGAACTATAGATTTGTTTTTCACAAGAAAAAATTACCCAGAAACTCCTGTCGGTCCTGTGCCAGTTTCCCAAACTTCAGATAGTTCAGAGGACGAGTCAGCAATGTCCTGCCCACAGCGCCCCATTGATATTATTTTGTGCGACGGACGCTTCATATAATAACCTAACAATATACTATTTATGGTGTTATGTCATTGTCATTTCTGTCTCTACATGGTCACGCGTTAAGATTTATCTTCTGCTCTCTGTATTGCGCACGGCGGAGTTTTGTGCAGCAGGTGGATGTGGTAGTCTACTGGTAGAGTAGAGAGAGAGCTAAGTAGCGTTGGAGTAGAGTAGAGCAGGGCAGAGACATGGAGGCAAAAAATATTAAACCTGGTGTTAATACAGCAAAACTGGAGAGGGGGGGGAAATAGAGGTGGGCATAGCTCAAGTAGGGCGCAAAATTATAGAGAGAACGATACAGTGTGAATAAAGATTACATAACATAAAAATAACTGCAGTCTTTGTTATTTGATAGCCACTTAAATTAAACAATTTTTATAGGGCAAGTAAAAACTGAAAATAGAGGTGGGCATAGCTCAAGTAGGGCGCAAAATTATAGAGAGAACGATACAGTGTGAATAAAGATTACATAACATAAAAATAACTGCAGTCTTTGTTATTTGATAGCCACTTAAATTAAACAATTTTTATAGGGCAAGTAAAAACTGACTTCGGGCAAGTGGAAAAAAAACCTTAGCGTTGAACCCTGCAGGGCTGTCTGTGTTTATTGCTAAATTATATATAATGCAGTTAATCTCGACAAAATTATGAACATGTTGTGTCGATATAGATAGTGCTCCTAAATTTTGTGCTGGTGCTCCTAAAATTTTCAGTAAGGAGCGCTGGTGCTCCTAGTGGAAAAAGTTAGTCTGGAGCCCTGAGGTGAACTGTGGACTGGGCGGTCAGAAGCAGCAGAGGCCGCACCAATCAAAACAGAGGGGATGGAGCTTCTGAATCCAGTGGCGGTGCAGGCAGCTTGGCAGACAGAGGGAAAAATTAGTCTTGCATACACACATACACACATTGGGTCTCATTCATGAAACGTGAGCAGAAGGAATTTGTGTGTAAACTGTTCGCAGACGGAAATTTACGTGCGTGTCCGCATTCATCAATATTTTAGTAGCTCCGATCTTTTCGTAGCTACTAACAAAATCTACTCCTGCTCCTGGCCACTCATAGTGCTTGTGTAAATTTAGTAATGCACATAAATATTGCTTTTCACTATTGGATATGACAATTTTAATTCGTATTGCGCTCTGTTATGTACACAATACACAGATGCCTTTGAAACACGTAATCTAAACATGACAAAATATTAAAAATATAACACATTTAGTTAAATTATTAGCAGGTTTAAGATCCAGATTAGGTTCATGATTGTGAATTATCTACGTAAATCGACTCAATAGATTACACGTTCTTTCTGCACGTTGAATGATGATAATAAAAATATCCGTAAGGACAGCCGGATCACAGCCTCTTCGGCCTCGATGCCTGGGTTCAGCAGGGGCAGCAGGTGGAAGGAGGACGATCGTTTGAATGAATAAATCTGATTTGAAAAATGTTTAATTTACGTTGTATCAAACAGAGCTTTAGGCTATTAAGATTCAAATAATTTGAGGACGATGCATACAGACTGCTGTAGGCTATGTTATCCGTATCATTTGACAAAATAAATGTTAAATAGCCAGCCATCACTGATTTAGAGTTTATCCATTATGCACAAAAAACATCTCTGGTTTCCCGTTCCCACTTCATTCAGAACCCCACAAATGAATCTTTGGTGACTGCTGTATTTTTGTGTGTGTGCTTATGCGTTTCTTTGCCTCCAATTTCATATCAAACCATTTACGCTTCACCTCTGACATGGCTCTTTGTACTACAGAGACAACATTAACAGCATGTGTTACCTCCCTCCAGGCCTTCGCTTTGCCTGTCACACCACTACTAACTGAAGAAAATAAAATGTTTTTTCTTAAGTCCACTTCACCCAAAATTATTTCGATCTCCGCTTCGGAAAAAAATCTCTCTTTCTTTGCGCCATGACTGACAGGTCGACAGGAAGCACCTACACCTCCTTATATGGTGGTCATTGGCTATTCATGGGCGGGGATTTATGCTAATTGCTGATTACCGGGAGCGCGCTGTCACTTTACGATGGATTGGCATTCATGATCATACACACGTGTTTACGATCAAATCTGAGTTTCCCGCGGCGTTCCTGAATCCGGAGTAGGTTTTTAGTAGAGTAGGCTTTTATGTGCAAATCTACACACAGATTTACTCACTTTTCATGAATGAGACCCAATGAAGGTGGAAAGAGTGGTGGCCGTAACTGCTGGAGTGGTGTGAGAAGAGCTATATGCGTTGGGTTAGACAAAATTTTGCCTGCCAAGGGGGCGGGAGGTCCGAGGCTTCCAGCAAGGGGAGCGGTAGAAACAAACGGCCAGTGTGTGTGTGTGTTCTGTTCAGGTGTTGTCAGGTAAATAACAGTGCCCAAGCATAAATTCATATAAGTTTTTTTTTTTTATTACATTGCTGTGGTTAATTTGAGGTAATAGTGTTACTGTAGAAATCAGAGAATCACTTTTTGTTGTTATATATTCTCAGGGAGATGATATAAGCTCTAAATCTGAAATACACACACACAAATGTGTATTTTCATCTAATTGTGCTGTGCAACAGTTAGAATAAAGTTTTTGTATTTGTATGATTGCATTTGTGTTTATTATACTTATTTAAGTATAGCAAATATATGAATATAATGTAGGAATCCATTAGAGGAATCAGCAGGGAATTGGACCGTTAAGAAGTAATCAGTAAGGAATCAGAATCATTAAAATCCTAACGAGTCCCAACCCTAACTGAGAGAGAACTATACCATACACTAACTCCATACTGCATAACACTTACAATAGATTGAAAGAACAGTAACACAATAGGTCTACTTGTACCAAAAGACCTTTGTCTCTGAAGAAAATAAATATGTTGTTGTATTTTACAACAAATGTAATCAATGTGCGCATGCCATGATAGAGCAGCGTCCACATGGATGCCTAAATATTTGTAGGAAAAAACTTGTTCGATGTTTGTGTTATTGATAATGACAGGTGGAGGATATGAGTTCTCTGGAAGACCAAAAATAACTTCTTTTGTCTTACTTGTAGCTGCTTCCTGCTTCTGAAGAGTGCAGATGCTTTCCTGCTTGCTCCAGCCTGCTTCCTTCTTTACTCTGCTTTTTAATCATTTTACTCCTTCTACAAATCCTGGAAAATCTCTGTATCCATCATTTCATGAATTATTTTAAGTAAACCAAGACTTTGAAGAACATTTTTATATTTTTAACCGATCTGACGAGCCAGCAGCATGTCCGGGGGAAGAAACCAAACAAATTCCTTCTGTGAACGCTGTCGGAGATATCAACAAGAAATTAATGAGCTACAAGCACAGATTTTTGCTTTAGAATCTGAAAAAGGACTTCACAAGACGCTCCCAGTGACATCCGGTGGTAAGAAGCCCACAGTTACTTTAAGTAAAAAGGGTGAAAAACCTGCTACTTTCATCTTAAACCTGAGTGATACTGTGTCTTTTCCAAAACTCTGTAAAGACCAAAATGCCTCATCCTGGAGAGAACTTGGTGCTAAGCCAAAGCAGCACAAAGTGATGAGAGACAATGTTAACACCTGCGTAACATCACCCAAAATACAGCTTACAAACAGATTTTTGCCACTGTCAGAGACTGAATTTAATATTTCTAACGAACAAAGAGAAAATGGATTATCTTCACGAAACTGGAGCCATAAAGTCGGCAAAAGACAGCAGACAGACAGACAATCTGGACCAAACGTCAAGGTCAGAGATACGCCGCTGATAGGAGACGGTGCTATCAGTGACATAAACCACGGAAGAATTCAAACATGCTGCTGTCCCAGTGCCACTGTCTCTGAGATAACAACACTCCTCTCAAAAGTTTTGTCTACACACCGAGGAGTCAAACAGCTGATCGTGCACGTGGGTGCAGTGGACATCAGAAAGGAACAGACTGAAGTCTTGAAAAGGGATTTCACTAGGTTCTTCAAGTACTTGATAAAGTGGAGGTCAAGGCATTCATTAGTGGACCTCTTCCAAACATAGACAGGAAGATAAACAAGGTCAGCCGGCTGCTTCAGCTGAACACATCACTGTCCAAAGAGTGTGCGCACAGAGGATTGCACTACATTGAGAACTTTTATCTGTTCTGGAAACGAGAGGACCTGTTCAAGGGAAAGGGCCCACACCTGTGCAGAGTGCTGACGGAACACCTCCTCCACGCTCTGAGGCATCAGAATGGGCCGGGACAGGGTCCTGAGCAACCAGTGAGAGAAAAGAGGAATGAGAGAAGCATCTCTGTCGCAGAAGCCAGAGACCGAGCCAGTGTTTCAGCACCAGCTGCACCACAACAGCCTCCACTGCCCCCAGCGAAGAATTCAGCTCCAGCACCACAACAGCCTCCACTGCCCCCAGTGAAGGATTCAGGCCCGCCATCAGTTCCACCTCCCCCCGGGCCCTCATCACAGGCCTTGGACTCGTCTGTGACGGCCTCAGCAGAAGTTTCAGACCCGGCAGCACCCCCCTCACCTCCTCTACCCACAGACCAGCCCTGCCCCCCCCTGCCACGTCTACCCCCTCTAGAGACTTGGCCCTCTCCCTCTCCTTTTCATCCCCACCTTCCCCCATAGGCCTTCCGAACCATCTTGAAAGCCTGATCAAATCAGGGATTAAGATGGTTCCCCTCACCCCAAATATCAAGTCACACAGGAGCCTCAACTCTCCTGCTTCACAACTAAAGCTCCCCCAGCTCCTCCCCCTCAGTTTTCATCTCCATCACCCAAACTTCCCCCTGCTCGTCCTCCCCTGCCTGCCCCCAGAGCTGGGATCCCTAAGAGCTAGGATGCACAGGGCCTCTGCTGTCCCAGGACTTACAGCCATGATAAAGGTAATATCAAGCTGGGGCCCTGTGAGACAATATTCTCCCCTAGTGCTATATCTACAGCCACACCGCATAGACCAGATTACAGAAGAACAGTTAGACTGTCCAATCAGAGAAATTTAATCCATATCCCTTGTAAGAAGATAATGTCCAGTCCTACTGAAACTAATCTGAAACTTGCTGTGCTTAATGTCAGATCCTTGTCTAACAAATCATTTTTAATTAATAATTTGATCTCTTTGTATAATCTTGATTTTATGTTTTTAACTGAAACATGGCTTGACAAAAACACAGGTAATGCTGTTCTAACAGAATCAGCTCCACCCAACTACAATTTGAATGTGAAACACGAGAAAACAAAAAGGGTGGAGGTGTCTGTGCAATATTTAGAGATCATATGGTTATGCACGGGTTGTCTGGGGTGTTTGGGGTGTTTTCATCATTTGAGTATGTATCCTTTAAAATGGAGCTAAAACAATCTCCATCCATACTCTATGTAGTTATATACAAGCCTCCCCAGCACCGTCAAAGTTTTATTGATGACTTTACCAGGATGCTTTCAATTGTATGCACAGACTTTGATGGTTTGGTCATTACAGGTGATTTTAATGTACATGTGGATAATGTCTGTGACAGAAATGCTAAAGAGCTCAGTGCTGTCCTTGAAACCTTTGGCCTGACTCAGCATGTGTGTGAGCCCACACACAGCAGAGCACAGCACACTCTGGACCAGCTCATTACAAAGGGGGTTAACATTTCAAACATCATTGTGGTTGATGTTGCTCTGTCTGATCATTTCTGTGTCTTCTTTGACCTGTCTGTTTCTCCCAAACCACCGGCTGGTCCTGCAGTTGTTCGGAGGAGACACATAAATAACAGCACAGGCGCTCTGTTCATGGAAATGATAAATTTTGAAAATACCTCATGTTCTAATGTTGATGATTTGTTGAACTCTGTTACTTCGAGTGTTTTGAATGTTCTGGACAAGAAGAGCAGTCTTGATGCCACAGTACTGAACAACTACCGGCCCATTTCAAATCTGCTGTTTTTAGGCGAAGTCCTTGAGAAAGTTGTTTACCAACAGCTTACTGACTTTCTCCTAGTGAACAACTCCTTTGATGTTTTCCAGTCAGGTTTTAGACCCCATCACAGCACTGAGACAGCTCTTATTAAGGTGACAAATGACATCCGCCTGAACACTGACGTAGGCAAAGTCTCAGTTTTAGTCCTGCTAGATCTGAGTGCTGCTTTTGACACTGTCGATCATGAGATCCTTTTACAGAGACTAGAGGACTGGGTGGGCATCTCTGGCACTGCCCTAAATTGGTTGAAGTCCTATCTAGAAGACAGGAAGTACTTTGTTGAAATTGGTAACTGTGTCTCAGACCACATGGCCTTGACCTGTGGGTGCCCCAAGGGTCAATCCTGGGACCCCTTCTGCTCAATCTCTACATGCTGCCTTTAGGCCAGTTAATACAAAGTAATAATGTGGCCTACCACAATTATGCAGACGACACTCAGATCTATGTCTCACTGACGGCAGGTGAATATGGACCAATGGATTCACTCTGTCACTGCATCCAACAGGTCAGTGTGTGGATGCAGAACAACTTTCTCCAGCTAAATTCAGACAAGACTGAAGTCATCGTATTTGGTCCACAGAAACAAAGAGAAAGTGTCAGCAGTCACCTCCAGTCTCTCTCTCTAAAACCTACAAATCAGGTTAGAAATCTTGGGGTAATAATGGACTCAGACTTGAACTTGAACAGCCACATCAAATCAATAACATCAGCAGCCTTTTACCATCTAAAAAACATTGCCAAAATCAAAGGCATAGTGTCTAAACCTGACTTGGAGAGACTTATCCATGCATTTGTCTCTAGTAGGTTAGACTACTGTAACGGCCTGCTCACTGGCCTCTCCAAACGGGCCGTAAGACAGCTGCAGTACATCCAGAATGCTGCTGCTCGGGTCCTGACCAGAACCAGGAAGTACGAGCACATTAGTCCTGTGCTCAGGTCTCTACACTGGCTCCCTGTGGCTCAGAGAATAGACTTTAAAGCAGCGCTGCTTGTGTACAAGTCTCTCCACGGCCTAGCACCAAGTACATCTCTGACATGTTAGTGCCATATGAACCATCTTGGACTGTGAGGACCTCAGGGACCGGCCTCCTGCTGGTGCCCAGAGTCAGGACTAAACATGGGGAATCAGGGTTCCAGTTTTATGCAGCTAAAATCTGGAACAGTCTTTCTGAAGATGTGAGACAGGCCTCTACTCTGACAATGTTCAAATCTAGGCTCAAAACAGCTCTATTTCACTGTGCATATGACTGAAAGGATCTTATCTGCACTCTTCTCTTTTAAAGTTCATTTTATAATGATTATTTATGTTTTTATTTTGTATTGTGATTTTATTGCATTTTCTTGTTCTGTAAAGCACTTTGAATTACTTTGTGTACAAATTGCGCTCTACAAATAAACTTGCCTTGCCTTGCCTTGCATTGATGATAAGTGAGTTCTTCTCACACCACTCCACCAGTCTATCTGTATGAGCCTGATGAATACTGGGGTCGTCTTCGGTCCCCAACAAAGACAACAGTACAGTATCATCAGAAAACTTCAAAACAAACGTATTTTGTCCATCAGTTCTACAATCGTTGGTGTACAGTGTGAAAACAAATGGAGAGCTCATGCAGCCCTGCGGCGCTCCAATGTTGGTAACTATAGGAGCTGAGTATGTCTGATTAACTTTGACTCTCTGTACCCTATTTCTGAAGAATGCGTGGTACCAGTGAATTAGATGGGGATTTACCTCTTTCTAAACTATGTTGATCATAAGTTGATCTTAAGTGCTTCAGCTAGATTGTATTAAAGGCCGATGTGAAATCTTAAAAGAGAGCTCTAGCTGTAGTTTTAGGCTTGTCAAGATGCTTCAGAATAAGGTGCATCAGTGTCACCACAGCATCCTCTGTACTGCAGTTATGCTTGTATGCAAATTGTTTACTATCAAGCTTGTCACCCAGCTTGTCACTGAGCTCCTGGACTACAATTTTTTCCAAAGCCTTCATTACAACAGGAGTCAAGGCGACGGGACGATAATCACTTGGTTGCTGCGGACATTTCACCTTAGCAACAGGTATTATACGTCATGTCCTCCTCTACCAGGGTTCAGTGAGCGCTTGGAGATAGGCTGCCACACAGGCACTAACTCATCTGCAAAAGTTTTCAGGATATATGCGCTAAGATTATCTGGTCCCGTGGCCTTCCTCTGATTTAACCTTTTAAAAATATTTCTCACCTACTCAACAGCAAAATCAATCCTGTCTAAGTCAGATGGAACAACTGTTTAAGTTATTTTAACAACAAGATCGAATTGTTACCTTTTTCAAACCTAGCAAAGAACCCATTCAGTTGGTTTGCAAACTCTACCTCATTTTCTACTGCCAGAGCTTTTTGGGTGGTTGACAGCCCAGTCATAGCTGTCATTGTGTCCCATAACTGTTTGCTACTTTTACTTCTATAAGCCTCCTTTAATTTGAGCCTAGGTTTCCTCTTTGCCTCACATAGTTTACTTTTTAGATCTGTTTCAGTTCTCCGGTGTCCTTATTTTTGAAGGCAGTCCTCCTCAAATTTATAATGTGCTTAACATCCTTTGTTATGAACGGGTTGTTGTTTGGATATATTTTAATCCCCTTAGTTGGTATCACTGACTGTAAAAAAAAGTCTGTTACAGTTGTTTCATCCAGGGAGTCATGATGAAACTCCTCCCACATAGTACAGTCAAATGATGCTTTCAGCTTTTCAATATTATTAGATGACCACACTTTGATTACTTTTTTCTCTGGTTTAGAGCATTTCAATTAAGGTGAACCACATTATGATCTGAGGTGGCTATTGGTGGTCTTATTCCTGACACGTATGTACCCTCCACATTTACAAAGCATTTGTCCAAGAATTTATTCTTCCTAGTTTCACCCTTCACATATTGTTTGAATCCTGGCATTATTAAGTATGGCATTGCTCTGGCCTCTAGCACTACCGTAAGAAACCTCGGAGTAATATTTGACCAAGATTTATCTTTTAATTCTCATTTAAAACAAACCTCACGGACGCGAAAATTAGGCCTAGCCTGACCCGAAAAGATGCAGAAAAATTGGTCCACGCTTTTGTTACCTCTAGGCTGGATTACTGTAACTCCCTATTATCAGATAACTCTAAGTCTTTAAAAACTCTCCAGCTAATTCAGAATGCAGTGGCATGTGTACTAACAGGAACTAAGACATGAGATCATATTTCTCCTGTTTTAGCTTCTCTGCACTGGCTCCCTGTAAAATCCAGAATTTAGTTTAAAATCCTACTATTAACTTACAAAGCTTTAAATGGTCAGGCTCTGTCATATCTTAGACAGCTCATGGTGCCCTATTATCCCACCAGAACACTGCGCTCTGAGAATGCAGGGTTACTCATGGTCCCTAAAGTCTCCAAAAGTAGATCAGGAGCCAGAGCCTTCAGCTATCAGGCTCCTCTCCTGTGGAAACATCTTCCTGTTGCGGTCCGGGAGGCAGACACCGTCTCCACATTTAAGATTAGACTTAAGACTTTCCTTTTTGATAAAGCTTATAGTTAAGGCTGGCTCAGGCTCGCCTTGTACCAGTCCCTAGTTAGGGTGACTTAGGCCTAGTCTGCTGGGGGACATCCTATAATATACTGAGCACCTTCTCTATCTCTCTCTCTCTCTCTCCCTCTCTCTCTCTCTCTCTCTCTCTCTCTCCCCCCCCCCCCCCCCCCCCCCCCCCCCCCCCCCCCCCCCCCCCCCCCCCCCCCCCCCCCCCCCCCCCCCCCCCCCCCCCCCCCCCCCCCCCCCCCCCCCCCCCCCCCCCCCCCCCCCCCCCCCCCCCCCCCCCCCCCCCCCCCCCCCCCCCCCCCCCCCCCCCCCCCCCCCCCCCCCCCCCCCCTCTCTCCCCCTTTGCTAACACTCATGTCCTGTTACTGCATCTCGCTAACTCGGCTGTACTGCATGTCACTAACTCACTAACTCAGCTTCTTTTCTGCACTGGAAAGCTGTTCTTTTCCTCTTTTGTTCCACTGTCTCGCAGATTAACTTGTTCGAAGAGGTGCCTGGATAGTGTGACGTGTGTGGTTGTGCTGCTGCCGTGGCCTGCCTGATACCTCCTGCTACTGTTATCATTAGCAGGGCTTAAAGTACTCTGGCGTGGTGCCAGATTTCTGGCTTGACGGACATTTCTAATATTTATTTCTTTATTTATTTATTTATTGTGACAATAACTTGCCATAAGTTAGCATTTAATGAATCATCTTCTGATTTTCAGTGAAACATGTGGGTAGTTCCACCAATAGTACAGTGTTGTCTAACTCAGCTGGCCAATAAGAGCTGAGTGGGGAGGGTCTTAAAATGGCACACACACAAACGGACAGAGTTTCAACACACACTACTTCCAAGCACATGTTGTTTAGGTGTTCGTTACAGCCTGCTATCCAAATCAACTGTGGGTGAATGTGCAACAGAAATGGACAATTGAACTAGTTTCATGCTAGGAATAAACCCACTCCTTCTTAATAAGAACTTGTGCTCACTATTGCTTTGTACATATTTTTTTTTTTTTCATCTTTATTGCTACACTGGAAATAGCAAGGTCAGGGAGGAGACAGTGGACCAGAGGCCAGCAAGGATGATCATGCAGGGTCTTCACAGGTGAGGAGAGATTATAACTGGCTGAGAAAAAATATCTATAGCGTAAAAGTGACTATGCGATTAATTTTCCACAGCAATGTAAAAAGGCATTTGGAGAGCTTTGTAAATGTCAAAAATGACATGAAATGACCTTGGTCGAGGCACTATTAAACTTGCATAGTCTAAAAATATATCATGAAATGCTCTTTAGACTACAATACAACACAAAATATAGTATTATTCCCAAAATAATATTTTAGTTAGATCTTAATCATATTATATTCTACCATTTCAACCATGAATTTTGCTTTAAATCCAAAATGGGTCTTGTGTCTACAAAGTAATAGGCTATGTGCCACATAGGCAAGCCCTAGTTTCTGGTTTTAACTAGTTCAGTCACTCTGAGCTGAATGCAGGTTCACTTGTGAAGGCCCTGCAAGTCAGGGTGGCTTTGAATGTATGTAGGTACTGCCCATCTCCGGAATGCTACCCCTAAACCACCAGAATACCGGAAATCACATCTACCACATCCAAAATTTTCTGAGAGAGGACCCCCAGACCCCCACTATACCACCATTGTCTCTCTCTGTATGGTATTTGTATGAAAGGTTTTAGGCCCTATCCATCTCCAGGACGCGGCCCAAAAATCTGTTAGGATGCGGGGGATCAGGATCGCAAATCGCAAATCAGTTGACAAACAAAAATTTTATGTGTTGGCTTAAACAACGAAATTGTGCTCGGCCCCGCTGAATCTTACTCCAAGGTTTTTTGAAAAGTTGGCAACCCTGGTTGAAGTAGAGTAGAGCAGGGCAGAGAGATGGAAGCAAAATATATTAAACCCAGTGTTAATACAGCAGAACTGCAGAGAGGGTTGAAAAATAAATGGAGGTGGGCGTGGTTCGAGGAGGAGGACGCTGAGGGCAGACCATTGAACTGGGTGCAAATACAGTGAAAAATCAGCAAAACTGAGGTAATTGTGGGTCAAGTTATATGCACAGCAGCCATCTTTGACAAAATTATAGATGGACCTCTTCCGAGGACGATTGACAAAGATTGCCGCTGTACAAAAGATGTACATTGTGTCATACGGATTACTGTTAATTTATCATGTCGATCTGTTCTGTACGACATCTATTGCACGTCTGTCCGTCCTGCAAGGGGGATCCCTCCTCAGTTGCTCTTCCTGAGGTTTCTACCATCCCGCCCCCCTTTCGTAGATCCTGCCCCCTTTGCTCTTACAGGTGCTGGTGTCTCTGGCTGCTACCACCAAAGTGAAGCTGTCAATTTCACAGGCCGAGTCTGACACCGAGGAATTTAACCAGCTCTCAGTAAAGCACAGCAATTATGCCTCCCGAAATTCTGAACAATATCTCGTATAGGCGCGGATCTTGTCCATTTTGTTGTTAACTGATTGTAGGTTTGCAAGGATCACAGATGAAGTGGTGGCCTTGTTTGCCTCGAGTGCAGGCATCTCCACACACCTCCTCTCTTTCCTCGCTTCCTCCGCCACCGGAGTCCTCTTGTCAGCTAAATGCTGTCAGGGTAATGCTGTCTAGGAGCGCTGTTGTGATGCACAGGCCCCGATCCTGTGCAGTCCCCTGATAGCGTCTTAGTTCCAGCAGTGTTTCTCGCTGTATACGAGCACAGAGCCAGCAGGTATGACGCCGGTCTCTGCAGCCACCCAGCAGTTCATGTCCACACGTGGATCCATATCCCATAACACGAAAACAAATGAGTGCATAAACATTTCCCCTGTGCTTACTTTAGAAGAGACTACATTAAATGTTACAAATAAACATACATTAAACAAAGAGAAACAAGCGCCTTGAAGTGCATTGACAGTTTTGAGTCTCTGGCTGTGGTGCAAGAGACGGCACCCCTGAGGACTTCATATTCTGATTTCAAAGCTAATGTCAAAGAAACAAACCTGTTACAGCCTACCTCATCCAGATCTTTGCTAGTCCTGAACTGTCCATGACATCCACTAGTTAGGTCCCGCAGCACACAAATAACAATGATTTAGTTGTATTATCAGATCTGCGGCACAACGTCTTTGGGGCAGAGAGGAGCAGACCTGTCATTTGATTACCACATGGTAGTGACTTGGATCAGGTAATAAGGATGCTGCTGCACAGATTCGGTAAAACCAAATATGCAGTGAGAGTGAACTGGAAATGTCTTGCAGAGGCTCCTGTCTGCAACTTCTCCAGGTCCTTTTTCTACTACTTTCTAGTACTGCTTAAGTTCTGCAGATATGATTATGTTGGCTACAAGACATGATGCTTGATTTTGTCATCACCAACCCTGTTGCATATTTTTTTTTTACCAGTGCAGGCATTTTTCTTACATACTCTTTACCTTGTGGAGTCAGCTCCGTTCAAAGTGCAGCCTGGCAGATAATGGCTGTTGTGTTTGGGAGTAGATCTGTCTAAAGTACATAACATGAATAATTGATCTCCCACCCAAGATTGCACTGGAAAGCTATTGGAGGACAAACAGTTTACTCAGTTGAAGACGCACGTAAGGGGGGTCCTTGTTGTAACACTGCATATTTAGTGAATATACCATGTTTTATTGATGCAAATGTCCTGGCCTGACTTGCTTTAGGAGACACCAACCTGACAAAATCTTCCCCATGCTTCATTTCACCAATAAGAGGCAATCACACTGGCATGCAAGAAATTATCTGCGCTCTCATATAGTCCCATATCCCTGTCTGCCTTTGTTGTTTTTCCTCAGTACTTCACATAGCCCGCAGAGTACTTTCTGTTTAGTTTAGTGTGATGTTTTTAAGAAACACTTGAGCTGGCTGTTTGTGAAGGTAAATAGAGTAGGTGTAGTGTTGGGGACAAGATGTCAGTGGACACTCCCCACCTACCGTTGTCTGGTGGCCTCATTTGCATTTAGCCCAGGCTTTACAGCTTGACACTATGGCCCAGTGAGAAGTTTTCTGCTGACTACATCAAGAACTTCTACTTGACCCTTCTGACACATTTCCAAGCCAGTGAAGCTGCTCTTTGATTGTGAAGCCATGCTTATTCAAGGATATAATGTGCACGGCATAGACATGAGTGGAGCCATGCTAGGATGGATTCTTTTAGATCAATGTGCCTCCCTTGAGAGCTGCTGACTTTGTGCACTAACAATAGTATGGCAACAGTGATTTTGTTACAAAGGGGGTCTTAACACATCAGTTTTCTGCCAAGTACAATTAAAGAAAAGAAATCCAAGCTGTTTCAGGACACGGAAGCAAACGGGTAGCCAAATTAAATGCCTCCTGATCTTTGTTTGAAGCTTAATGTTTCAGACTTTGAAAGTGTCATAATAATGTATCTCATAGAGCAGATATGCTCCTATTTTCAGTTTTATGCATATACCTATAGTGATTGTGTGTTGGGTTCTGAGTGCTGGCAAAAGAGGTGAGCTACATTCAGTACGGCGTCCTGTAGGTTCTGTGTAGACGTAGATGGAGCCTGAAGCTGCTGCAGCTCTGCTAACTTACACATACACATAACAATTCCTTCATTGTATTTATGTCATGCTCATATGAGCGTGAGGACCACACATTACCTAAATAAATAGAGGTAAATAGGGTAGCTTTATAACCTTCAGATTTCTCAACCACTGAGTTGTTCAGTCAATTAATAATTTACTATATTTGCCAGCTCATTTACTATATCTTATACATAATCAGTTGTATGTTAACTATGTATTATATTTGTCATAAAGCATAGTTTTACTGTTCACTCTAACTCTTATTATTATCATTATTATTATTATTATTATTATTAAGTATTACTAATTTCAGCTTTTTCAACAAAACAAGTGTCTATATTTACAACATGATATCTGCTGTGATTTGATCAGATGCTGGACAAGCTGCGCAACCGATGGATCAACACTGGTCTCTGGGAGAAGCTGGAACATCAGAAAACTGTGATCACAGAGCCCCGTGGTGGTGGCAAGGGGGATTTTGACAAACTTCTTCAGATGTATTACGATGCCATCAAATACTGCGAGGAAAGAGGTGAGACTGGTTAACATCACAGTGACCTTTGGTAACAGCTGATGGTTTTGCTAGCAGCTTGATATCTGTGAATTGGTGTGGAAATACATTAATTTTATCTAGTCTATTGCTTGTGCAGTGACATCATCTTAATTTACAATAGAATAGTTTTAGTAGTTGTTCAGAGTTCTGCTTCATATTACTTGTCTTTTACAGTGTTGATGTATACTGTATGTAACTGTTTTAGATGGTGCACTGTTGATCGCTGTCTGTAGGGGTAAAGTGAGCGAGGGAGTGGACTTCACTGATGACAATGCCAGGGCAGTCATCACCATTGGAATTCCCTTCCCAAACATCAAAGACCTTCAGGTAAGTGGAGTCACAATAGTCTGCAGATATTCTGCAGGCTTTTACAGTTGTACATGCTGAGTATCCCAAACCTCAGGGCACAGAAAACAGTCTGATTTGGCAAAAGAAAAAGAAAAAGGAAAAAAGTGTGTATATATGTGTGTGTATGTATGTATGTGTGTATATACACATATACACACGCACATATACATATATATACAGACCTACAGACCGATAAGTTAAATTTAGGGATGCACCGAATATTCGGTAACCGAATATATTCGGCCGAATATTGCAAAAAAGCACACATTCGATATTCGGTGGAATAAGTTAAAAGCAATACCGAATAATAGCGCCGTGTTTTGATAACGCAATCAAACAGCGTGCCGTGACGGGCGGAGTGAAATGTTGGCAGTGTGCCGTTCCGTCCATTACCGCACTCACATTTGCGACTGAAAATAGTTTGAGCAAGCAAAATAGGCTTAAATCATTCAGCACGCTGTGTGAGTACAGATATCAACCACCAGCAGAAACGAAAGGCGAATCCCACCGGATGTGGGTTGAACGGACGTCAAATATGGCGGCCATCGGCTTACCGGCGGCGACGGAGAAGTCGGCTCCAATAATATCCTCTTCTTGGCGTCATGACTGCCCAGAAGTACCTGAACAGCCCAGCCAGCCAAACACAGGTATGTGGCGTGTCAGAGGAGAAACGAGCCGTTCATGGTCCACAAACCTCAACGCACTTTAGGGACTATTCGTTACTTATGAAGGGACCGTCAGGGGAGGAGGGTGGCTGGTTGATTTTTATTTTATTTATTTATTTTATTTTGATCCCCCCTATGGTAATCACTTATTGATGCTGTTTTTGAAGCATGATTAAGTCAATAAGTAATTTATTCCATTGAAATATCATTGATGTGTTATAGAAAAGTGATTTATCTTTTTATAAATGACAAAAGGCACATCTGCCTCATTTTTGCTGTGGTATCCTGATACTACTCAGAACCGTGATATTTTCATTGTTATCGTACAGTGGGTCCCAATTTTGGTACCGTGACATCACTAACCTGGAGGGGGTTCATCTGCAAAAACTAATGAAAAACTAAACAACGATATTCAGTATTCGATATTCGGCCAAGCGTTTAATATTATTCGGCTTCAGCTTCGGCCCCAAATTTTCATTTCAGTGCATCCCTAGTTAAATTAATTGTGACAATAAAATATTAACCAAATTGATAAGCGATAGATTAACAAAGGTCTTGACAGATATGATTCACATAAATCAAACAGGGTATATTAAAAACAGGCATTTGCAAATGAATACAAGAACATGTTTTAGTATTATACAGTATGCCAAAAAGCACAAGTGTAATGGGAAGGCTTTAGGACCCAGGGAAAGACTTTCATGGGAACATTGTAATGGGGAAGGCTTTAGGACCCGGGGGAAGATTTTAAAGGTAACACTGAAGTGGCACTCTCTCTTTTTCCCTTCTGAAGTCTGGTGAGCAGCTCCGGTGAGCAGCTCAGGTGTGCAGCGGGTGCAGACACGAGTGACGCCAAACATTTAGCTCAGAAAGCAGCAGCTGAAAGACGGTTGGTTGCCGTATAGGCAGAGCACACTGTTATGATGCTTCCAGGCATCTGCTAACACCGTAGAAGCGAGGTGCGAACCTTGAGTGGCGATTGTTATTTATTGTGTAGCACAACAGTAAGCACTCTGCTGGTCTGGGTGCAGGGTAAATGACTTAAAGGAGTCTTCAAGTGAAATTATGACTTGTCACTGTTTTTTCCCATGTTGATCACTAGTGGGCCTGTTTTGTCAAATTTATATTCTTTATTTTCTTTTGTTTTTAGATATTTGTTATTGGGCATCGTGCAATATTAATCCCAGGCATTGTGCAATATTTTTTCTTTTCTTCCTGTAGCAGCAACTAGCTGTAGGTTATAGGTGACATATATTTGTGGATCCTCCTTTTGTGTTTTTATAGTATAAGTAATTGCAGCTCAACCTGTCTTTTTGGGTATGACATAATTAATTGCCCATTGACTGCCCTCGTCTCAATAGTTTTACATTTAATGATTTGTGAATAAATTGTTTTATACTTTTTGAGCTGTCTGCCTCCTGTCCTGGTTATTCTGGACACTTACCTGTCTTGTGGTGAACCAGATAAGAGAGTAAGAGCTATATCAACCTATAGCTGCTGCTTTAAAGCACTACATAATGTTGATTTATCAGTGATGGCTGTAGATGCTGAAAAAGCATTTGATCATCTGGAGTGGCCTTTCTTATTCAGAGTCTTAGAAAAATGTAATCTCCCTTATAGTGGAACAACGCCCACATCCAGAGTGTCCAGATGTCTCCACAGTCCTAAAAAGTCAGAGAGGCATAGTCAATAATCACTAATTACCCAAAGTCCAGACTTAGAGGGAACAAAAAGCCAGAATGTTCAGTGATCCCTCCCAGACCAGGGACATGAACATTAGAACTCCCCACGTGCGTGCCGGAACCCCCTCATCCCACCCGTCCTCCCACCCCTCCTGTGGCGAACCCACCCCAATAAAATAAAAAAAATAATAATAAAACTAAAATAAAAAATAGACACAATCAGTCCAGTTACAGATCTAAATAATTCTCTGTTCTTTCAGCTTTTCAATGGCCTGTGACCATGAGATTAGTGCTCTTGGACCAGCACCGTGTAATTTTGCCAATGAAAATTCCATATATAAAATTTCTATGAACAGATTAGACCAGTGACTAACAGACAAATCACGCAGAGGCTTCCAGTGCATTGCAAGCATTTTTTTTGGCTGCTGTTAGGCCTGCCAAGTATATATGTTTCTTTGTAACTGAGAGATTTAACACAGAATCATCATTCAGTAGGAGCACCCTGGGAGAACAAGGAATTTGTCTTTCCAATAATGTTAGACATGGAGATACTGATTTTTTGTCAGTTTTATTATTAATCTGCATTGCCAAAACATGTGATAGAATGATCCTATATGCTTGTGTGAACAGAAACCACAAAATGAAAAGGTGTTTTTATTCATTGCATGTTATTTTTTTTTGGTGTTAAATTGGTTTTGAGATATAAAGATTTAGAGGCCAAAATATAGTCTATCCTTGAGTATGTCTTGTGCCTGTTTGAAAAAAAAAAGTATATTTTTTAATGGTTGGATTAAGAGCACATATATGTCTATCAGACCCAGATCAGATATAATTTTTTTTTAATGCAAGGGACACTTGTTTATATGAACCAACTTATTGCATGGTGGAACGATCTATAGATGAGTTAACAACTGCATTCATGTCTGCACCAATAATAAATTTATATTCAGTTAGTTCAAGCAATATTTTCACTAAGTTGGGGGAAAAAAGACGATCAAAAATACATGGAGCATATACAGAGACCTTATTTCCGGATATCACTGTTTTAAGGATGGATACCCTGCCATCCATAGTCCCCACTGAGTCCAAAATATTAAGAGAAATTTTTCTTCTAAGCACTATTAAAGAACCTTTATTTTTAGAGTCTGCTAGTGATGATACTGCCACATAATAATGCTTATTTGTAAATTTAGATATAGTGAAAGATGTAAGATGTGCTTCTTGTATGAATGCAACATCAATGTCTCCTACGGAGATAATCTAAGCAGCAAGCTCTCTTATTAGGTGAATTCAAGCCACATACGTTCCAAGATAGTACTGAAATCTCAGCCATAATGAGTGTTAGATATCTGAAATGAAATCACAGAAATAGTAGCTATCACATATATGTAAAAGAACATAGGTGCAACTCAATCAAAAATAACTGTATTGTTCAAAAATGAAAGTAAGTCCCTATCCTAAATCCCTCGCCACAGGCCCCCACCCCACATGCCCATCTCAGTAGAAACCATATAATGTGTTTCTGGATGAACATGTCACCTATCATGATAGGCCAGAGAAAAAACAAGAAAGAATAAAGAAAACACATGAAGGTTATGTCCTTCCTACGGAGCTTGTAACCTGGAGCTATTAACCACAGCGCTCCCTTATCATCTCATGAGCACCACCCCCCTACTGCCCAACATAGTATATTCTCCCGTCATCTCCCGTCATACTAAATAGCAGTTCACTGAACATCTCATGGATTCCTTAATAGAATAAAATAAATTGTGCCCCAAATCAATCAAAAAGAATGGGTTAGAGGATAAAATTAGATCAAAACAAGTCAGTGTCGTCTTGGTAAACATCCTCCCCCATTTCCTATCTTGATATCGTCCATTAATACATCACACATTGTTTCAGGAAGTAAGTACATCAGTAGAAGTAACTAAACACAAGTGAACCATCTAAATGAGCAAGAGAGTCCATTTCATGCAAAAATCAAAGTAAATAGTCTTTGGGGAAAAATAAGGTCCACTCTTCATATATCGATGATCAAAAAAAAGCGATCAAAAATATAACGGGGGGGGGGGGGGGGCTTACCTCACTCAAGTTATGAGTTTCAGAAATGAGACCTCACGTTACTCCAACTGCTTGGCGAACAATTCCGCCTGTTTTGGATCCTCAAAAAGGACAATGTTGTTCCGATGCAAGATATGAAGCTGGTGAGGGTATGCAAAACCTCAGAACATACCCCTCTCAGAGAAGGCTTTGATCGCTCGGTCAAACTCCTTTCGCTTTCAGGGACCTCTGCAGACAAGTCCTGGCGGATGGTAAGTTTGGCATTGTGCTCGGTGATTGATGTTTTCTTTGCTGATTGCAGTATCCACTCTTTATCTCTGAAACGTAAAAAGCGAATCAGAACTGGCCGTGGAGGCTTTCCAGGTTCTCGAAGTGGTCAAAGAGATCGGTGTACTCGCTCCAGCTCGAGAGGGTTATCCAGGGAGAGTTTTAGCCAGCAGGGCAGTTTCTGTTGAATATGATCAAGTAATATTTGACTGCCCTCCAACTTCTCAGGAACCACATTTTTTCTTCTCCCTCTATTGTCTAAATGATCAGTCTTGGATTCCAGAGCTTTAATTATTGTCTCAGCTCTGTGTAGATTTCTTTTGGTGGAGTGAAGATTATCTTCTGTTGTCGAAATCCTCTTTTCTGCTTCATCCATACGTTGCTGTTGTTTGTCAAGTACTTGGTTTGTTGTAGTTAATGTTCCTTTCATTGTTAATACTTGAGTGGTCACATCTTCCAGTCGATAATCAATGCCATCCAGCCGATTCAGTATTATGGAACGCTGAGATTTCAATTTATTTATAATCAAAACAAGAGAAGGGTTTTCACTCTCATGAGAATCATCCACTCCACCAAATGTTTGGTCCTCAGGGCCTGTTTTGGACCGCTGATTTCTCCTTGACATCCTGCCCTTTTCTATTTATCTTTTACACCACAAGTCTTTCCTTAAACCTTAACTCACAGTTTAGATCAAATCAAATCGAAAGAACATTGGAGGTAAAACCTTACACAAGTCACTGAAGTCACTGAGGTGGTGTAGAGCTCCTGTTTCAAGCAGCCATCTTGGTTCCTCCAGCTGTCTCTATTTAAGTGGACAACTTCTATTGAATACTTAGGATGTGTAATGGGTGAAATTAAGCAACAGATGTATAGACAAAATTTTACTACATTATTGAATAGTATTAGATCTGACATGATTAAATGGATGAATCTCCCTATAAATTTTACAGGAAGAATCAATCTATTTAAAATGACGTGGCTTCCAAAATTCGTATTCCCGTGTTCAACAGTGCCAATTACCCCTCCAAAACCATTCTTTAAAAAAGCATATTCTATCATAACAGACTTAATATGGAGGGAGAAAAGTCACAGGACAGAAAGAAAAGTTTTCTATATTCCAAAATTGGAAGGAGGATTTAATTTGCGAGATTTAGAACTATACCACTTTGCTGCTCAAGCATTTTACCTACGCCATAGAGTAAAAAGCACAATAGAAGAACAGTGGATTCATATTGAAAATGTACAAGTGTATCCTCAAAACCTTTTTTCATATATAGAACAACAATAGAAGAAGAACAATAAGCTCAGTTGATTTTGTAATGAAGAACTTGGATACAGCATGGAGAAAAATGAAGAGTATACTGGGTGAGTTGATAGTCTGCATAGAGGGACAGAGGTAAAGTAGCTGTTGAGGATTTAATGAATGGAGACAAATTTAATTCTTGGACAGATTTGCAAAAAAAAAGGTATAGTCTGTCTAATCAAGAATTTTTAAGTATTTGCAACTCAGAAGTTTATTCCAAACCTTTCATTTACAGTCATCTGACCAGGAGAGCAATTTAGAATCATTAATATTTGACTCAGAAATTGATAAGAAGTTGACAGGTAAAGTCTACAAAATTTTGCAGAAATCATGTTCAGTTACTACTTTGCTGCAATCTAGAATACAGCAGTGGAATGTAGATTTAAAGAGAACTGATATTGTCTTAAGATGGAGTGATTGTTGGAATTTAAGCAGCGATATAAAAATAAATGAAAATTTGCGTTTGATCCAGTATAAAATAATGTATAGAACTTATTGCACAAGAGACAAAGTGAATAAATATGATGGAAACAAATCAGAGAATTGTTTTAAATGTGGAACAACAGATTCAGTGTTCCATGCATTTTGGAAATGTAGTAAAATTTAGAGAGTTTGGTTTGAAATAGAGCATTGATTATCAGATATATTGGGTGTAAAATGTAATTTTAATCCCTCAATCTGTATGTTACACTGAGTTGGATTGCTCTTTTTTTTTCTTTTTCTAGTGTTAACAAAACTTAACTCCGGGATTGGAAATCCACTCACCCTCCTACACTAATTCATTGGAAAAATGAAATGCGCTATTAATTACATATGGAGAAGACAATAGGCATGAAAAAGAATAAATTAACTCAATTTGAGATCATATGGGGAGAAAGCGTATTGAGTACATGAAGGAAAGAGGAAAAGAGAGCGGTCTATGAATTGAGGTTTTGTTTTGTGCTACTTCCTTTTATTGTCACAGAGGGATAGGTGGACAACAATGCCACTTTGGGTATAATTATTGGTTACAATCATGGACGTTGTTAGACCTAGACATTCCCGGCTATAGCCCCAGATCTTTTAAGCCTCCGTTTTTGTTTGTTTGTTTGTTTGCTTTTTTTTTTGTTTGTTTGTTTTTACTAATAAAGCACCTCGTTTCCAGCTTAAAGTCCACGGCACGGGACCACAACAGACAGCAACGCACGCAGCACAGCAGCACACAATACACACTGTCACACCAGCTTACATGGCATATGTACATGACTATATGTTTGATTTTTTTGTTTCTGTAAATCCCTAATGATGTTTAGTATATACACATAACACACAACTGTCTTTTTCGTTTTTTTCGTGTATTTCCCACTTAAAACTGACCACACACATACACATCTAAATGTAAAGTTTGAGAATTAAAAGACAAATCTTGATCAAATATTACTCAGAGGTTTCTTACGGTAGTGCTAGAGGCCAGGGCAATGCCATCTAAAGAAACTATATCATCAGATAAAGAGTCTGATGATGATTCATTATGAACGTGAACAAACTGAAAACGATCAGATAAATAAGATTTAAACCAGCTCACTGCAGAACCTTTTAGGCTAATTAAATGTTGAATTTGATGGTCAGTTGTGTCAAATGCTGCACTAAGATCTAATAAAACAAGTGCAGAGACAAGTCCTTTTTCTGAAGCAATCAGAAGATCATTTGTAATTTAACTAGTGCTGTCTCAGTGCTATGATGCAGTCTAAATCCTGAATGAAATTCCTCAAATTAATTACTATCATGGAGAAAATCACACAGCTGGTCTGCGACTACTCTCTCAAGGATCTTTGAAAGAAAGGGAAGATTAGATATTGGTCTATAGTTGGCTATCACCTCTGGATCCAGGGTGGGCTTTTTTAGAAGATGTTTAATTACAGCTACCTTAAAAGACTGTGGTACATAGCCTGTTAATAAAGATATATTGATCATGTCTCATAAGTGAGTGTTATCTAAATGTAAGAGATTCCCTAAGTAGCCTAGTTGGGATGGGGTCTAAGAGACATGTTGATGATATAGATGAAGAAATCACTGTGGTCAATTGTTGAGGAGAAATCAGGGAGAAACTATCTAAATATATATTAGGTCTTACAGCTGTGTTTGAGGGCAGATAGGTACTATCTGAGGACATGAGGTCATGAATTTTGCCTCTAATAGTTAGAATTTTGTCATTAAAAAAGCTCATAAAATCATTACTGCTAAGGGCTAAAGGAATACAAGCTCAATAGAGCTGTGACTCTCTGTCAGCCTGGCTACAGTGCTGAAAAGAAACCTGGGGTTGTTCTTATTTTCTTCTATTAAAGCTGAGTAATAGTTTGCTCTGGCATTGCGGAGGCCCCTCTTATACCTTTTGAGACTGTCTGCCCAGACAATTTTATTTTTATTATTATTTTATTTATAAGCTCAATATCACAAATCACAATTTGCCTCACAGGGCTTTACAGCATACAACATCCCTCTGTCCTTTGGACCCTCGAAGCAGATAAGAAAAAACTCCCCAAAAAAACCCTTTAACAGGGAAAAAAATGGTAGAAACCTCAGGAAGAGCAACTGAGGAGGGATCCCTTTTCCGGGATGGACAGATGAGCAATGTTGAACAGATCGACATAATAAATTAACAGTAATCCATATGACACAATGAGACAGAGACAGAGAGATGCAGAACAGATGGTAATGACAGTAGCTTACAACAACATTAATGAAAGTAATAAAATTATAATGATGGCTATTGTCGTACAATATGTTGAAAGTATATATTAATATATGGTAGTATACATATGTGCCAATAATTGTGTATAATAACAGTAGAAGTATGACTAATGATAACAGCAGCAGCAGGAGGCATCAGGCAGGACCACGGCAGCAGCACAACCACACATGTCACACTATCCAGGCACCCCTATGATATAAGTTAACCTGCGAGACAATGGAGCACAAAGGCTCCGGAGAAGAAGCCGAGTTAGTGACATGCAGTACAGTCGAGTTAGCAAGATGCAATAACAGGACATCAGTGTTAGCAAAGGAGAGAGAGAGAGAGTGAGAGTGTGTGTGCTCGGTGTATTATAGGAGGCCCCCTGGCAGACTAGGCCTAAATCAGCCTAACTAGGGGCTGGTACAAGGCAAGCCTGAGCCAGCCCTAACTATAAGCTTTATCAAAGAGGAAAGTCTTAAGTCTAGTCTTGAATGTGGAAACGAGACAGTGTCTGCCTCCTGGACCGCAACAGGAAGATGATTCCACAGGAGAGGAGCCTGATAGCTGAAGACTCTGGCTCCTGATCTACTTTTGGTAACCTTCAGGAAACCTCACTCTGTTGCCAATTGTTAGCTTATTACAATAAGCTAACCTGTCTTCGGTTGACAAACCCTTAAAATAATCTGAGGAGGCGTATGTATCTTCCATATTCCTTATGATTCTTGATTTTTGCGCTCCTGTCTATACTGTTGACACCAGTGAGGCCCTGCCTTCCTCACTGTTTACCAACACCGAAATGGTCTATATGCTTCTGAAAATATCGAAAGCAAGAAATTGGCAACGCAGTAACAGAAACTTGTGGCGATCCACCATGGTAGTAATAATAAAAAAAAGTCTTTAAATCTCAAAACGTCCCTTCCGCCGTAATTCACGCCCCCAACACACCTCCAGCACCAGCCAATGGCGTCCTCTCAACAATACACTCCTCAGTTTACAAAATGGTGTCATGGCAAGATGTCGGCTGGTCTTACCTGAGAGTAGCCGTGTCCTCTTTTTGCCTCCATATTCCTCAGCACGTGCCAATCCTTGGCTTTTGAAAAAGTCCGCGATCGGGTTGGAGTGAAACCCCCGTCGTACCCTGGAGTACAAAGCCGGGACCCTCGCCGGACCACTGGAGCTACGCCGGGAACGGGAATCTCCTGAGTGAGCAGCCACCCAGCCGGCTGACCTTCCTCGTCTGAGATAACTCAGACGAAATTCGGATTTTCAGAAGAAAGATCTTCTATTTATTTTTCCAGTCAAGAGGAGTTACTCGGGTGGGGATTAAAAGTTACCTGACCCGAAGATTTTTGTTGTGGGACGAGGGGTCACTTGGAGGGTTTTTCTGGGACAGAGAGAGAGAGACTGAGCTTGGTGTCATTTGAATTTTGTTATTTACTGTTGTTGTGGGTCATTTTGAGTATTTTGATTTGTGGTTTTTGCCTGAAAAGGACATTTTCGTTTGTGTTTTGTGTTGGAATTTGAATACGCTTGGATTTAACTATGTGACATTGTCAATTGTCTTCTTTTGCTGGTATTGCATTGTCTTGGTGGTTTGAATTCAAAAGGGTACATGAAACAGGGTCAAAAGGGTCTGAGTTGTGTATCCTTGTGGGGATTACCTGACCACTACTCAAATTCAAATTGTCAGAGGGAGCTCTGACTAGCACCCTCAAAAAAAGAAACCCCAGGTAATCCGCTACAAACTTGATTCATATTTGATCAGCACTGCCTAGTTTGACAGTTTGATCACAGTTCAGGAGCAGTGATTGACATGATTGTTAGCTGCGTTAGAGGCTCCTCTGTTCTGATTGGTTTTTCTTATGATTCTTGTAAATGCCATTTGTAGCACCACGAGGAAGCAGAGGATCTTTTTTTCCCAGATTATTTTCTCATGTACTACTGTGACAGTCATGAAAAAAATACTTCTTGTCATATTTGCTAAAAATTTAAATGAACCCACTGTAGCTTTATGTGTTTTCTTTAAACACATTTTCACCGGCATTGTATTAAAGTCTTTGTTTTAATTAACAGTGGTTTCCGTGGTGGCGCACACATACACATATGTGGTAGGAGCACAAGTTGGGAGTTATCAGGACACTGAATCATCAGGCCGAAAACATGCCCTTGAAGACATAGGGGAAGGTGAAGGAACAGATACACATCAGGGAAGCACTTCAAACCTGTGGCTATCCCGACTGGGCCTTTGCAAAAACTTTGAAAAGACTCAGAGCAGACTGAGAGGAAGAGACACAAAAACGTAACAACATTGTCATTCTTTATGTCGCAGGAGTGTCTGAGACACTCAGGATGATTTTCAACAAACATCACATCCTGGTGCCCAGTAACACACTGAGACAGAAACTTGTCCACCCCAGGGACACAACAACCAGACATAAGCAGAGTAATGTAGTGTATGCAGTTCAGTGCAGCCAGGAATGCACAGATTTATACATTGGGGAGACAAAACAACCACTCCACAAGCGCATAGCACAGCACATAAGAGCCAGCTCCTCAGGTCAAGACTCAGCTGTCCACTTACTGTACCTCTACAGGAGAAGGGACACTCCTTTGAGGACAGCAATGTGCACATCTTGGCCAGGGAAGAAAGATGTTTTGAAAGAGGAGTAAAAGAAGCCATCTATGTCAAGCTGAAACGACCATTGTTAAACAGAGGGGGTGGCTTACAACACCACTTATCACCCACCTACAATGCAGTCTTGGGCTCCTTCCCCAGACGACTTCACACCTGTTCACCCCTGGTTACACCTGACCCTAATGACTCACATGGTGGCCAGCTGGGTCAGCGACTCACATTGTGACCTTAATGACTCTGAAACTAAGAGCTCACATGTGACCCCTACAACTCTGCAAGGGTTCACACCCAAACAGGTTTTAAAGCCTGCAACTCCATACCAGTCAGGTAGAACTGAAGAAACTTCTTGGATGAGAGGCGAAACGTCTTCAAGAAACGCAAGCAAGTCCAGTTGCCTAAAATATAGCACTTAAGATATGTAGCATGTTCTTACATTGCCAATATCATGCATAACTACTAACACGTGCACATTCTCTTTACACATGGACCCAGACATATTAATTCATTTGTTCTATGCCACACTCTAGGGCTGCCACAATTAGTCAACTAATCGATGACTAATCGACTTAAAATAATCAGTGACTATTTTAGTAGTCAACTAATCGGTTTGAGTCATTTTTCATAGAAAAGTACTATAAAAGTATCCCCAAAATACTCTTACTGCAGCTTCTTATGTTCAGATATTGGCAGCTTTACACACTCTCCCATGACGGTGAACTGAAACCATTGGGTGTGAGTATGAAACAAGACATTAGATGACGTAATTTTGGGGTTTGGGCGAGATAGACCAACATTTTTCAACATTTTAACACATTTTTGGATGAAATGATTAGTCGACTAATCGAAGAAATAATCGACAGATTAGTCGACAGTGAAAATAACCGTTAGTGGCAGCCCTACCACACTCACACGGCAGCGCCCCGTTGCTAAGATTAGACATATAAGCTCATCTTCTCTCCGTTTAGGCCCAATCCCAATACCCTCCCTTGTCCCCTACCACTTAGCCCTTGGCCCTACCCCTGGTCCTTGCCAACTACCAATACTTGGGTATTGGGACAGGCCCTTAAACTACTCCAGTACTTTACATACCTGCATGGCCTGCATTCCCAGACAGGCATAACTCTTGCACGCTACAGCCTAAGCACATACTATGGCATTTTATTGGCCTGTTTTGTTATTGTAACAAAGACCAAAGGTTGAACTTGAAAAAGTTCTACAGCGAAAGCCTTGCCAAAGGTGGTGTTACATTTGGGTTGAATTTTTGCAATGGCATGTTTTACAGTTAACAGTCTAGTCCTGCGTGAGTGAGTCAAACAATAAGTGGCTTAACAAGCAATAAAAAGACACTTAACAACTGATAAGGCATCTCTCTTAGTGTAATGAAGGGCTCAGTAAGTCTCTTGCTACTGCTCTTTTATTAAAGAGAACTCCAAGAGCATTTTAATTCTAAGACCTGCAAGTATGTAAAACAGATGGTTAAAGGGGATTTTGGAGGAATGTTTTAGAGTTCATGGAAATCATCAAGAAGACAGGATGATGGATGCTCCAGGCACACTCAAGGCTGTACACATGGCTTTTTTTATGAACCACTGAAAGAAGGCTGTATAATGCATGTTCATGTTTTACTGCTCTTATATTGTTTTTATCTTATTTTTTTGTTTTTGTAAAGTGTCTGAATGTTTTGAAAAGCGTTATACAAATAAAATGTATTATTGTTATTATTATTATTATTATTATTATTATTATTATTATAATTATTTCACTACCTGTAAGGTCCTTGTCAGCACCACAGGCCAGCTTGAAAGTCACGCTATAGTCCACCTTTTTTTAAATGCATGTTCAACCCTTTATTTATGCTTTAATAAATATTTTCACACAATTCATGGCTAGGGACAGTTTAAAACTGTTTTGATACCATTACTGGTGCAATATAAAGTTTCAACACAGATACCAAAAACTAGAGTTATTGTAATTCCTTAGTTTTAGAGATATAAGCCTGTTTTTGTTTGTTTTTTTGCTTAACTCCCTTTTTTCAAGTACAGAAGCTTAACTTCTCACATGTGAAACAATGTTGACACAAAAGCAACCCTACATAAAAACTAGACAAATCTGATCAGCTCTCTGTCTTTGGTAGTGTTTTTTAGTACTTGGTGCTCTGCATATTGTTTGGTTGTTAACAAAAGTGTTGAGGTTTGATACCAGGGGTTAGTAGCACAAATCACTTTAAGTAATGATTTTCCTTAAAGTCCAAGTTAAGGTTTTCTCAAAATAAATTCAGTTGCACAAAACTCGTCTTTTCCTCCAGGTTACCTTAAAATGTTCATTTAAGTATTTAAGGGCTTTCTCCTTATCTTGTTCTTGTTCTTAAGGAATCCTGTAAAGTTAGTTGAAATATTGCACAAAGGACTTAAGGAATCAAAAGTGTGAGTGCAAACAGTTACCATGGAAACTGTAGAATTTAATGGTTGTAAAATCTTTCATTGTAGTAAATGCCTGTTGCAATGTATGTTTTACTTTGAACTAAGGAAACCCTCTAGGGAACTCTGTGCAACACTTTTAAGTAAGTACCTCAGCTAAAGAGAAATCAAGCCTTAAGTGTTTTGCACTTAAGGTGTTTTGAGCAAACAGCTTAAGTGCTGTAGTCAAGACCACTAAAGTCAAATTTTAGACAGATTGAGTCCACACAAGGTCCAAAAATGGAGGTCAAGTAAAAATAAAGACTGAGTTTAAAACATCTGACCATCTAAAAACAAAAACCAAACAAAAAACCCAGTGCCCATTTACTTTCGTCACGTTGTCTTACAACAGTCTCGTTCATGGTGATATTATTTTAGTTGAATAAAACCAAATACTGTATATGCTGATCTACTAGGGGAGACTGCTGTAAAGGGCATGACCGGTCAGAATCAGCACCCGTTAGACTTTGACTAGTCGGAGTCTGAACACCCGTAAGACTGAGAAAAGTCAGAATCTAAACAACCATGCATTACTCAAGAAAATGAGAAACATTTTCTCGAGACTGAGACCACACTCAAGCACAACAACCCTGTTCCACAATGATCCCTGTCCTTACAACGCAGATCTTAAGTCAGGCTCAGCCTTAACATAGAGGTCAAATCTAGCAACTTGACTTTTACATTCATTCATGTTTAAAACAGTTATTTTTATTGGAACATAAGACAGCGATTATCAGAGAATAAGCAGGAATCTATGTGTAGCCTTGGTGGCATGTTGAAAAGCAGTGTGATAGTTTGATGTCCTGATGTCCTGAGTGTGTGTCACACACACACACACACACACACACACACACACGGATACTCTTTTCAAGATGAGCCACTCAGCTGTCAGCTCAGCCTTATGTGGCAGATGAGGCGCTCAGCAATCTCAGTGACAAGCACAAGATGTCCCGGACCGCCAGAGGCCTGTACGCTGACACAGACATGCACATACACACACCCCACGTAAAATGTAGCTCAAACAGATGCGCTCCGCTGTGAGTCATGCCTACTGGACAAATATATGTTTTTAGAGATGAACAGGTTGCTGTAGAGGCCAAGGCCATAGCAAGCGAGTGATCTCTTGACATTTAACTAATCCCCCTCTAGCTTGTGGTTTCTTGCACATTTGGGAGATTTGCTAGCAGCCAGAATTGGCTTTTTCACATATGCAACCTGTCATGTTAGATTGGACAATGGCATGGTACAGACCGGAGATGTGATGGCTCAAACGCTGAAATGGACTGTGATTGGATTTAGATGACACTGTCAGCTCGAGGCTACCAGCCTTTCTGTTCAAGCTGTAGGTTTAGAAGTGGATTCTTTAACTGCTCTGGTGTGTCATGCATTGACAAACATCTCACCATAAAGCCAGCAGCATTAACAAGACTTTGTGTTGCGTAGCTGTGTGAGTTGCCTCCCATTCACAACCTGCACTACTGCTGTATTTCTGAAAATAAATCCCATGATTATAAATGTCCTGACAAACCAGACATCATCATACAACTATAATAGTTTTCCAGTATCAGTGCAAGTTTTCTGTGGTGGCAAGTGTTGTTCAGTGTTTAGCATGCTTCTTAGGTGAGGTGTTATTAGTCATAGTCCAACTTTGCTGCAAAATTTAGGAATTCCTGTGACTCTGCTTGTTTGTTTATGTACTAAAACCCAGACAGGCTGCAGTGGCATTGCGTGATGCGTGTGAGGGAACAGGCTGTACCTGCCATGGCCCAGTGTTTGGTGGCTCAGGGCAAACACACGGTACCTGTCAAAAGCAGTTAAAGCCCCGTTCAGCAGCCTGCCCTGCGTGGCATCCCGTCAGACGCCAGCTGAACTTTTCACTTGTCAATTCTGAAAGGTTAGCGCTAAAATCAGCAGCGACAGATGCAAATGGATGGATGCTTTCCTGGCATTTTTGTGCAGGGATGCTTCATGTCACCTCAGCCACCTTGTCTGCCATGTCCTACCTCAACTCTGCTCTGCTATGGCTTCTTTAACCCATCTGTTCCCCTTTCAGAACATATCTGTCTATGAGGGCAAGTAATACCCAACTCCCTCAGGTCCTGAAGGTTTCTTGTGCCAAAAAATGCTATTGTTGGGCATTTGGCCTTTAATTTTTAATAGTGTACAATAGAAACACAACACTGGGATGCCCTGTGATTCATTTTGATACCGCTTTTTTTGTATCTGCAACTTTTATATGACTTACATTTTGTTCATGATTTCTTGAGATCACCCCCTGAACAATAGAGTAGAGTAAGTTGCTGAAATAGTATTGTAACTGCTGTTCTCATTGTCTTTTTTAGTCAGTTCAGTCCAGAACTAGATCAATCAGCTGAACATTTCTGTTGAGTAGATGACATTTGAAATAAGTTTTGTAAATATTGTTGTGTTATAAAAAACAAAGAGTGAGAAAAAGCAGCTTGTGCGGTGCTTGAAAATACATCTAATATTTATTTTTCTCATCCTTACCAAAGTCTTTGATAGAAACCTTTACTGTCTGCTTTTAAGGGTATTCTCTACTTCAGTTTTGCTTCCAAATACTTTCTAACCTTGAGAAGACGTACACAGTGAGGTGCAGACAAGCGTGTTTTCAAGCAAAATGAAAGTGTGGCACAACTCTTTTTTAGTTTATTATGTCAACTTTATTCTCTCAATGTTTTTTAGTTATCTTGGCCTTATCATGTTAAAGTGATTCTCAAAAAATGATGATAATGTTGCCATATGCATCTAGTTTTATATGATGGCTTATTATAAGTCACATGGCTATTTGTTGCCCTAGAGCCCAGTTCAGACCAATGGTTCGCGACAAGATGAAACCAGAATGTTGCAGAGAAAAGTTGCAGCGGTGTGAACTGGCCAGTCTGAGCTCGACTCAAGCTGGCTGATGGTGTCACCTGCAACTCAGGTGGCTGATTTTAGAATATAAAGCATGTCACCTGTGTTAACGGCCACTCAGCTTGTAGTGGAGTATTCAACATAAAAAAACACATAAAAACACATAAAATAAGCCTGAAAAGCTGGACATTAGAATGGAAGAGAGTTGTTGCATAGAGATGATATAACTTCTCATCTAGTTGCATTGGTGTGAACCGACAGGATTTAAGAACATTGCAGAATGGCACTTTGCAAGTAACTGCCTGTTTCAACTTGTCTCATTGCAAATCTTTGGTCTGAGCTTTAAGTAAACAGAAAGAACCTCAGACACCACCATGATAAATGCAAGAAAACTGAAACATTTGGTGTATAAAGCATGGTGTACTGGAGAACAGTTGTTCATCATGTTCAATTTTGATGGAATTTCATCCAAATACTGTCCCATAGGACACTGTATCATCTTTTAATTTACTGGCCTTTGGTTTCAGGTGGAACTGAAGATGAAGTACAATGACCAACACTGCAAGACCAGAGGTCTTCTCCCAGGCCATCGCTGGTATGAGATTCAGGCCTACAGAGCTCTAAACCAGGCCCTGGGAAGGTAAATCTGCAGCTGGAGGTTTATTCAAGAATTAGCTTAGTGCTCTCTGTATTTTATAATTAAACCTTCAAACTTCATTTCACAGGTGCATCCGTCACAGGAATGACTGGGGTGCCCTGATTATAGTGGATGACCGTTATAGGAATAATCCCAATAAGTACATCACAGGTACTGTTTGAGCACTTCATGTAACAGCACAGCCTCTCAACTTAAACACTAGGTGGCAATAGTTATCCACTGTAAGGCTGTTGGTAGTGTTTGTCTTTGATGTATGTGTTTGTGTAATCTCAGGTCTGTCAAAATGGGTCCGTCAGCTCGTGCAGCATCATGACACCTTCAGCAATGCCATGCAGTCTCTGGTAGCATTCTCTCAGGTGCAGCAGAAAGTGGAGGTGGCTCCTGCAGACAGTCAGACCCTCAGCTCTAGTATCTCACCTCCAAACAGTCACTTGTCAGGTCTGACCAAGGCCTCAGAACCTCAGACAGCCCCCTTATGTGTCAAACCAGCTGAATTCCAGCAGGATACAAGCCCCTCAGCTGAACAAAATGAAAAAGCAGGTGAGCTGAACTGAAAAGTTGAAAGTAGAATTTTGGTGCTGTGAGGTTAATATCCCTATCAAATATTATCCAAGGACCCCAGTATACCAACTGAATGTTTTGTCTGTGTGGAACTGGTCTCAGCCTTTCTATCGAGGCCTATCTAATAATACCACTCTTGGACTGGTGATGAGAGATTTTAATCTGCAGAAAGGTTTTACATGTATGCTTTTTACCTAGTGTGTGTTCTGTGTTTTTTTCTTCTGTTTTTTTTTTTTTTTTTTTAAATCTAAGTTTAACATCACAGGAAAACAGGGTAAAAGATCAGGCCGGCATAGTTTTCTAAAAAAAGCTGGTGACTGTAGTTTTTTAGCAGAGGTTACACAAAGAGGAGCAAAGTGGATTTGATGTCGACTATTTTCTGCCGCGGACTGATTTGGACAGTGTGTGTGGTAATGAGTTGTGTTCATGATAATGAAGAAACATGTCACCCTGTGAAACAGTGTGGCTCACTGATGTGTTTTTACTATTTTTATGGCACAGAGAAATACAACTTATCAGGCTATGATACAAACACACACACACTTGTCACTAGATACATCCATTGTTGGTTTTATTGTCTTCATGACATGTGCTGACAGTAAGAAGAATAGGGAATATTGTCACTTATCTTTTACACATTCGTTATTGGGGTGGAATGGTTAGGAGTAACATGAAAGGGTGAAATTTTAGTACAAGCACCTTTTATTTTTAGATTTAAAGAAGTATTTCACTGCAGTAAAGATGTTCTTATAAAACCAGGCTGTGTATGCGGTGCAAAGATGCAAATACTTTTGAAATTGGTCCTATATGACCAGAGAAAACTGAGGGAAAGGGCTGTGCTATTTGCTTTTCCTCAAGAGGTAGAAAAACTACCAGAATGCACTGTGCTGCAGCGGACCAGTAAACATCCTTGCTGGTGGTTGACGTGAATGCAGCTTTGCTGTTTTTCAACAAGAAACAATATGGCAGCTTGGCTGGAAACAAATGATCATGAATTACAGTTAAACTGCAAGCTAAAATATGTTTCTGAAAACACTTTAGGCAAGGATTAGGCAATACTGTAATATAATCTTGGTTGTCTTCTTCTGGCTTTTATGTGTTCATGAGCAACATGGACGCTATAATGATGTGTTGCCTTTTATTGCTCAGCGCGTTTAAACATGTTGGTAACAGTTTAAAGCTTTTTAATACAAAGTGCTTTTGTCCCAGACTTGTTGCTGCAGTATCAGTGCATCACCTAAAACAACTTAATTATTGTTTTACCCGACTAATAATTTATCTCGGTCACTCTACATGGACAGCAATTAATGCTTACAGCCTAATACCACATTTCAAATTATGTGTGAGCAAAAAAGATGACATGCAATACGGAAATTAATTAAAAAACAATTGCCATCAGCCAAACATTAACATTGGTGTGCCAAAATTTTTGCTGACTCTTCAAGATGCTGTTCCAACCTATAGGGGGCATTCGTGGCTTTTTCCAGTCTGAAATTAATTTATCTGATAATTACAACACCACATGAATGCAACATTAGGAACTGTTTCTGCTAAAACAAAATCAATGAAATCAGTGGCTGAGAACATAATCTTACCTAATAGAACAGCTTTGTTTTGATCTCTCTCCCTCTTGACTTTAGCCGTTTATTTGCTTTCCTTGCATTTCTCTTCTCATGAGCTGAACTGAACTGCCAATCAAAGAAATTTCATTCACCAACGGGCTTTACTGTCTCCAAGGTCGATTGAACATCCTGCATTGACTGAAAAAAAGCCAATAAGAGCCAACTATTGCCAACAGTGCAGGACATGCTGCCAAAACTAGAGCACTGGATGCTTACTAAGTGCCTGACATCAACCAACAGCCAACCATCGGCTTGGCAAGTCAGGGCCCTAAGATGTAGAGATATACCTCAGTTCATTTACAAGTACATTGTTACAATACAAAGCTGATTGAAAATTGGCAAAGTGGAAAATGCTGGTTTGTTAGGTAAATGTTAGGATCTGCTTTCAGTCTGTTCAATTCATGATAGGGATGTGATGAAGAGGTGTTGTTTCTCTATTATAGCTCTGATAAATAAATACTATAAAAAATTAGCCATTAGAACCACACTACTCCCGTGGTCTGACAGCTCATTTATCTCTTCTCTATTCATGAGGTATAACATCTACAGTATTTACGTCTTAAAAAGTCAATGATCAAACGGTACTTGTCGGTTTTGTGCCCAAGGATAAATGAGCAAGACATCATCACAAGAAAATATGTTTAGGTGACATGTTTGCTCAGTGCCTTGATCGTAAACCATTGTCTTTGGGGTCATGACAAGGTTGAGCTGTTTTTACCCAGTTGAATTCTGTGTGGTGGGCGAGGGTGGTAGCAGAGCAGTAGCAGACCCCCACCCTTCCCTCGTAGTTGGGGGCGGGGCCATGGGATCCGTTGAGTGGCTTGCCTCATTACTGTAAGGTCTGTGGCGTGCCTGAGTGGCGCTGGAGCGAACTGATGAGCAGATGTTTGACTGTTACTTTTAATTAAATCCCCTTGACCTTTGTTTGGATTATATTGAGCGTAAACCCGCATTTATATTTTCTATATTCATCTTCCTCATTTATCTTTTTGTACAAGATATTCTTGGCAGCAGTAGTGCTTTGCATACCAGTCTCATTTCATGGTTAGACCTAAAAGCTTCTTTGTGAGTCTCAAAGTGTTTCCTCTGCTGTCTTTGTCAGAGTTAGGTTATATGCCAGTATTAGGTTGTAAGTATTTGCTGTAAACTGATTATGCTGATTGTGTCTGATCTGTAGAATGGATGAATCCGGTGGACAGTCCCCCAGCAGAGCCCCTATTACATCAAAAAAGAACAGTTCGGCCTCTTGACCACATTTTCACCTCCAGCCCCATCAGCAGCCGCTTGAGGAAGCCAGTCTTTAAAGAAAAAGTGCCCAGTAATTCCAACCAGCACTTGGAAACATCTTGTCATTTGGAGCACAGGGAGAAACAGCAAAACCCCTCTCCACAAGAGAAGACTGAGGCAGCTTGTCTTGAACAAAAGCCTGGAGACATTTCCTGTGAAATCAAAGTGAAAACGCACAATTTGGCTCTGAAGCCTTCTCAAGTAACAAACCCCCCTCCTGGCTGTGATGGTGAACTGCTCTCAGCTGACGATCTAGATGAAGATGAAGAGGAGGAGGACCAAACTGTCTTCTTTACTCCAGAACTTTTTGAGGATGAAGGCAGCAAAGGCAGCCCACAGAAAGAGACAAAGGCCCAGTCACTTCCTAAGATGGTTTTAGGGGCAGTAAGCCCTGCCCTGCTGTCAGAAGAACATTTTGGCTCTGAGCAGGCGCGAGGGCAAGGGCAAGCCTCTGCTTTTGATGAACAGAGTGCTATTTCAGTCAGAGAGGACAGTACAGAGCTGTCACAGGGACTGGTAGAAGAAATCATAGGGCAGAAGCAAGGTGAGGAGGGAGAGCAGGTGGATAACCAGAGCAGGCAGAAAGGCAACAGGCTTCACAGGTTGTCCAGGTCCAGGTACAAAGCTCCCTCCACTCCAACAGGTAACTAACATCCTGGACACCACTGTGGAAAAAGCAGAATATTTTGTAAGCAGAATGTCTGATATGTAGTAGATTGATATTGAAACAGATTGTAGTGCAGTGTACTATATAGTTCATACCATTGCTGCAGACGTTTTAAAGTTTGTCTTGCAGAATTTCCTGAACAAGCTATATAGTAAAGGGTCTACACATATTACAGCTGCTTTTGGCAACAGGCCCACACACTCTGACTCTGCACACAGTAGATTATCAAGCTTCAGACATCTCAGATTAGCCTTTAATGTAGTGTGACAGCACATCTTATTAAAGCCACAAAGGCTAGTTAAAAAACCCAGAAGTAACCAACAGCATTGAAATAGCAGCAGCAACCGAATTTGCCTTTTAACAAATCATTAAAATACAAAACTATGAACTAATTTGTTATCTAGATAATCATTTTGTTGTGTTTTAATTATGTGTTCATGGATTATTGGTGTGGAATGTGGATACTTAAGACATGCCTGATTTAACATAAAGAAGAGACCTTCATTTTTTTAATTAGTTATGTCAGTGTGTTCTGTTCACTCATGTGGTGTGGATATACATTTGTTTAATTTTAGTACTATAATTCATATAAAGCAGGTGATGTTACAATAAAACAAAATGTTTCCTTGATATTTTTGTCTGATCCTTATTTGTGTTTTTTGCTGTAAAAGGTGTTTCAATCAATCAACCAATCAATCAATTTTATTTATAAAGCCCAATATCACAAATCACAATTTGCCTCACAGGGCTTTACAGCATACGACATCCCTCTGGAAAAACTCCCCCAAAAAAACCCTTTAACGGGGGGGAAAAAACGGTAGAAACCTCAGGAAGAGCAAAGCAATAGATGTTGTACAGAACAGATCAACATAATAAATTAACAGTAATCTGTATGACACAATGAGACAGAAAGAGAGAGAGAGAGAGACAGAGAGAGATGCAGGACAGACGGTAATGACAGTAGCTTATAACAACATTAATGAAAGTAATAATATTATAATTAATAATAATATTAATATCTGATACTATACATGTGTGACAATAATCGTGTATAGTAACAGTAGAAGTATGACTAATGATAACAGCAGCAGCAGGAGGCATCTGGCAGGACCACGGCAGCAGCACAACCACACACGTCATTTTTGGACTTTTGGAGACTTTAGGGACCACGAGTAACCCTGCGTTCTCAGAGCGCAGAGTTCTGGTGGGATAATATGGCACTATGAGCTCTCTAAGATATGACGGAGCTTGACCATTTAGAGCTTTATAAGATAACAGTAGCATTTTAAATTCAATTATGGATTTTACAGGGAGCCAGTGCAGAGAAGTGATTTGCCCAATTTTAGAGATGGAGGTACATAAGAAAATATGTGGAAAGTATCAAAAGTACTCAAAGCGCAGAATGACAACTGTTAGTGTTGTATTATTGTGGTTTTTTTTAATCATTACTGATGCAGTAACACAAAAGACATTATTAACTGTTGTAGGAGGTGGCTGAGATCATTTTAATTACTTATGCTTAGTGCAGTTAAATCCATAACAGTTTCAGAAAATTGTAATCTTAATAGTAAAGAATAAGTACATCTGTCTAATAAACGTGGTAGAGATATTGAATATAAATATCTCCCTCTCAAAAATCATATAATAATAAATACAAGTAACATTAAATGTAAATACTCAAATAAAGTACAAGTACCTTGAAACTGTAGTTTAGTACTTGAGTAAAAGCACTAGGTTACTTTTGCCACTTCCAAATTAGAGATTAGACTACGTAGTAAAGACAAAATTTAAGACTGATATTAAGGTATAACTTTTGAAAAGTGTTTTAATATTATTATTATTATTATTGTTCCATTATCTATCGGGTCAGAATTACAAGAGGCCCCATGATACAATATTATCATGATATTTAAAGTCATGATACAGTATTATTGCAATTTTAAATGTGTTGCAATATGCTGAGTATTTTGATAACATATATCGCTATTTACTACCTTCTTTCAACTGCTAATTATGTCCCACAAGGAAAACATTGTCAGCACCTGTTTTTATCTAATAAGATAAAGTTTACAGTCTGTTCATGTCACTTCAGTCATTTTTATTCCAGCAAAAAGTATCTGGTAAATCGACAAAAGCAATTGATTTTATTATTCTAGTGAGCTACGAAATGTTTAATCTGTATTTGTAATATTAATAATTTATATAATAAAAAGGGGATACTTGGCATCCATTTATGGATACAATATTGGCACAAAAAATATGGCGATACTATGCTGTAGGGACTACCCACCCTCCCACCCCATTATCCATATCAGTGAGGGTAGACTTAAACACCTCTCAATATAACAATACAACACAAGTCAACAACAGCACAAATTGCGGCCTTCAAAATGACCATAAAGTTGAACCCACGTCTCTCTAAAATAGGTGTAATAAAAATGAACTATTTTAAGCTCATGAAGTTATTGTGTATTGGGAGAATGCTGCATTAGATTGAAAAATGTGGCAACTGAGTGTTTATCTTCACATAGAAAAGCTCTACCACTACTACGGTATATGTTAAAATATGTTCCCTGATTAAATAACTCCAATAATAAATCTAAATATATGAAACTAAGCCAGTGATGTTATCACCGGTCATTAACAGTGCAGTTACCATATTTTTGTATTTTATTTTTGGAGGAAAACTGATTATTTGTGACTTATGTGCAATACAGTATGTATGTGCAATCAGCAGCTGAATGGCCATATATCATTGTTTGAGTGCGAGGAGCTGAAGTGATTTAATCAAGCCAATGGTAAATACAGAATCAACATGCTAAGTTGCATGTAGACAGAAATATTTGATTAAATCTGATCACATAGATGTGATTTGTCTCATTGCAGCGCAGACTTCACCAATGTGTGATTTGCGTAAACAAACAGCATAGCATAGTGTTCCATTAAAACCTTTCTTTGCTCATCAGCAGCCTCCCCAAGACCCTTGTATATATAATCGTGCATGACCGCTTGTTAACATCATCAGAACAGAGTGTGGAGAGGCCAGCAAATGTGTGTTAAAAGCACTTAATAGGGAGCCCACATTACTGTAAGACTCAGTAATGGCTGTGGATGACTGTGTTTTTTCCCATTAGACTAATTCAGCTTTTTCCCATCCCAAAACATTAAAGTCACACTAAGATAACATTTTTAGTTAAAAAAAAACATGTAAACAATATATATACAGTACAGGCCAAAAGTTTGGACACACCTTCTCATTCAATGCGTTTTCTTTATTTTCATGACTATTTACATTGTAGATTCTCACTGAAGGCATCAAAACTATGAATGAACACATGTGGAGTTATGTACTTAACAAAAAAAGGTGAAATAACTGAAAACATGTTTTATATTCTAGTTTCTTCAAAATAGCCAAACTTTGCTCTGATTACTGCTTTGCACACTCTTGGCATTCTCTCGATGAGCTTCAAGAGGTGGTCTATATATGTGTGTATATATATATATATACACACATATATATATATATATATACACACACACACACACACACACACACATATATATATATATATATATATATCAAACTCAAACTTTATTTATTTATATAGCACTTTTCATACATACAAGTGTAACACAAAGTGCTTTACAAAACAAACAAGATGAAATAAAACAAAACAAAATGTGTAGATAAAAATGAAAACCCATCCTTCCCACCCCCATCCAAACAAACACACATACACGCACGCACAAATGCACACACACGCAAACACGCACACACATACACACACACATACACACACAAAGATAAAATGGTGATATGGTGATATGGCTCGACACCGAGGGTCCAGGTGAGGACAACGTGAGGGGGCCGTCCGCAACAAGAGGCGCCACAGCTCTCAGCCACAGGGAGGACCGCCCCAGGGACCCCCACCTGGGCCGGGGTGCACACTGAGGGGTCCCCAGGACAGCGCCCCCCCATGGAGAGCAGGCATAACTACCGCTGCGGAGGGCCCCCGATGAGGAAACACTGGAGCTATAAGATATACATCAGTCTAAAAATTGTAAAAAGAGAAGAGAGAAGGTCTAAGAAAATTTAAAGGTAATATAAATAAATAACAATCATTAGAAACATTGAGGATTAAATATTAATAAAGGAAATAAATAGCTATAAGGAAATAAATTAAGTAGGTCAATTAAAAGCTAAACTAAAAAGGTGGGTCTTGAGCCTCCTTTTAAAAATATCAACAGTCTCTGCGGCCCTGAGGTTCTCCGGCAGGCTGTTCCACAAACGGGGGCCGTAATGGCTGAATGCTGCCTCACCGTGGGTTTTGGTTTTGACTCGTGGAACAATAAAAAGGCCAGTGCCAGAGGACCTCAGGGTCCGCGAGGGCTGATATGGTAAAAGCAGGTCGGACAGATAAGAGGGCCCAAGGCCGTTTACACATTTGAAAACCAGTAAAAGAACCTTAAAATCAATCCTGAAACGGACGGGGAGCCAATGCAGCGATTTTAAAACAGGTGTAATGTGCTCCCGCCCTCTGGTCCTCGTCAGCACGCGAGCGGCTGAGTTCTGTAGTAATTGTAGATTATTAATACTCTTTTTGGGAAGACCAGAGAGCAGGGCATTACAGTAATCTAACCGACTAGAGATAAAAGCATGTATCAGCACCTCCGTACTGGCCTGAGAGAGAAACGGGTGGACCCTGGCTATGTTCTTAAGATGGTAAAAACCAATCTTAGTAATGTTCTTTATGTGTTGAATAAAAGTGAGCTCAGGGTCAAAAATAACGCCCAGGTTCTTTACAGATTGTGAAGGTTTAAGATCCTGTAGTTTTGGTAAAAGTTTCTCTCTCTGGCCTTCAGGACCTATAACTAAAACCTCAGTTTTGTCCTGGTTGAGCTGTAGGAAATTTTCTGCCATCCATGACTTAATATCTAGAATACAGTTAAAAAGGGCATCAAGTGGCCCTGAGTCATCAGGAGACACGGCGATGTACAGCTGTGTATCATCAGCGTAACTATGGAAACTGATGTCGTGTCTCCTGATGACATCCCCCAGGGGAAGCATGTATAGATTAAAAAGAAGTGGACCTAAAATTGACCCTTGGGGGACCCCACACCTGATTTCATGTATTCTGGAGGACCATGTATCCATACTTACAAAGAAAGATCGATCTGTGAGATAGGAGTTGAACCAGTTAAAAACAGTACCAGAGAGGCCGACCAGGTGCTTCAGCCGATTTAGTAAAATGTGATGGTCTACTGTATCGAAGGCAGCGCTAAGATCCAGCAGAACCAAGACTGTGAGTTTATGATTATCTAAATTGCACCTGATGTCATTTAAAATTTTTACAAGAGCTGTCTCGGTACTGTGGTTCATCCTAAAACCAGATTGAAACTTCTCTAAAATACTGTTTCTCTTTAAAAATAATTTACTTGGATAAAAACCAGTTTTTCTAAAATTTTACTTAAAAACGGTAAGTTGGATACAGGTCTGTAGTTATTAAAAATGCTGTAGTCTAAATTGCTCTTCTTCAGAAGGGGCTTCACCACCGCCGTTTTGAAGGCAGTGGGGAAGACACCCGTCTGAAGAGAGCAATTTACTATGTTTAAAATCTGTTCCTCAAAGAAGTCATAAAATGTCTTTAAAAGTGATGTGGGAATTGGGTCTAAAAGGCAGGTTGTTGGGTTTACCTGGGAGAAAACTCGACCAAGTGTCCTCGCATCAACCAGGGCAAAACTCTCCAGTGTCTCCTCAGGTAAAAGCACTGATCCAGGTGTGTTAAAAACAACATTCTGGTAGGGTAAAAGACTGGATCTGATGTTATCAATCTTACCTCTGAAGTGGTCTGCAAAGTCCTCACAGAGGGCTCCAGATGGAGCCATGGAGGACTTATTAAAATCAGTATTGGTTAAAAGATCGAAGGTGGAGAATAGGAACCTGGGTTTGTCTTTATTGTTTATTATGAGGTTTGAAAAATAGGTTCTTCTTGCCAGTTTGATTGTGTTATTGTAGTTTTTGAGTATGTCCCAGTATATTTCAAAATGGACTGTCAATTTTGTTTTTCTCCACCTTCTCTCTGCACTCCTGCATTTTCCTGCATATATATATATATTTATTAAGGAAAACACTCATATGACTGAAATGCATAGAGCACAGCTGCCCTGTGTGTATACTGAGTTTGGCCAAGTGATAATGCAGTTGGTTCTGCTGGGTCTGGAAGTGTACGCTATATTAATGGGCACTAAATTAATGATTGATTTGATTGATTGACTGATTTGTTTAATTTTAATGTGAAGTGTAAAAACACAAGGTTGCTCTAATGCGCAGGGTTGGGAGGGTTACTTAAAAAATGTAATCCAGTACAATTACAAGTTACCTGTTAAAAAAAGTAATCAGTAACTTACTCTAAGTATCACAATATTAAAGTAAAGTAACTGATTACTTTTAGTTACTTTTGGATTACTTCGATACCAAGCATGCAAATAAAGACAAGAGAGTAGAGACGATGTGTATATTGTGTGTATTGTTTACAAAGTTGACAGAAAATATGCTTTTTCAAAGCAAACATAATATATGTTTCTTTTACATCTTAAACAAAGACGGCTCTATTTTGGTGTTAATAACATCCTCTGTATTTTTTTTCCCCAACAAACTAGATGTCCCTATTTCTGAATTTAAAAAAGGAAAAAAGAAAATTAAAACCATAAAGCAAATTCAGGCAGTACACCTATTTATTACAAATTCAAGTTTTTGGTTACAAAACAGTATTGTTTACAACGTTAACAGAAAATATGCTTTATCAAAGCAAAGCAAAATACCTTTTACACGGTAAACAAAGAAGGCTTTATTTTAGTGTTAAGAATATCCACTGTAATTTTTGAACAAACCAGGTGTCCACCTATTTAATTTTCAACAATAAATAAAATAAATCATATATCAAATTAAGGCATGAGATTCTAAATTCAAGTACTTGCAATTTAAGACCAGAGAAAAGTTTACATCATAAAAGAACATTAGCTGCCATACCTCTTCTTCAGCTGTGCTTTTATCAGCCCTATTTTTCTTCACAAACACAAAAAAATCCTCATCTGATCCACCAGTCTCATGAGTGCTGTTCATTTCAGTTACAGGAGATCCTCTGGATTGCAAAGATGTTGCCTCCATTGTTTTGCACATATCCTCCCTCTTCTCCACAGAGCGCTAACAGAAGCGAAATTTTGGCATGGTAGTTGTTGCCATTTTTGCATCATGGCTGCTCAGCATGGCACCAAAGCGACTGTCAAGTGCCTCAGTGACTGCAGTGATGATGTTTGCTGTGTAGATCACATGTGGCAGATTGTCGGAGAGTTTAGACTTGCGGCTTAAGATGGTTGGAATGAGGAACCCAGGATAACACTTTTTCTCCCCCTGTAGAAGATCAATCTATTGAGCAAGTGGCTGTAACACAGCTACATATTCCCTAAGAAAAGTCAGCTCGTGAGGGTGTAGCCTGGTCACTCCAAGCCTTCCACAGATGTCACCCAGCTGATCTTCTGTAAATCCAATCAGTTTGGAAATGGCCATATATTCAGAGCTCCATCTTGTGACACAGAACAGAAAGCCTCATGTTGGCAATATCTTGAACTGCTTCTGTAGCTGCTGATGACGGCGTGCCTTGTTCCATATAGAAGCACACTTACCCATTGCACTTCGGTACACTTTCCGGGATGGCCCTTTTGATGCTGCTTTATCCACTTCATTGGTGGCAATAAGGTTGAGTGTGTGTGCTGCACATCTTTGATGAGGGGGATCACAGATTTTTCCAGCAAGGACATCAAAAGTATGCCGTCCCTTCACTCGTACACAGGCCAGAGCTGCAGACCTCCTCTCCATAGTCTGCTCCTCAATCCAGTGGCATGTTATGCCAAAGAAGCTTCTGTTATGTGCAGTCCACAAGTCTGCTGTTGTGCAGACATTTGTCACTTTCTGAAGTGTTGCAGTCAATGTTTCTCTCTCAATACGCTGGACTAGTGTCTTACTGCACTTGACTGTTTTGCCACCACTGATTCCCTCAATGAGCTTTTTGAATGAAGGCTGCTCAACCAAGGAGAAGGACTGAACATCATCAAACACAAATTCAAATATCAGTCTACTGACTATACTCTGGGATGTGCTGTAACCAAGATCAAGTTTCATTTGTTTGATGGGAGGATGCAGGGCCTCTTGTCCTTGTCACAAAATTGAAACATACAACAAAAATACTACAAAAACTGAAAACCCACCCCTCCCACCCCCACATATAAACACACACACACACACACACACACACACACACACACAGAGTCAGTATAGTAACATGGCAGGGCACCGACGCACCAGGTGAGGAAAAAAAACACCTATGGGGAGCTCATCCACACTGAGAAGTGTCACAGCCTATGGCCATAGGGAACGCCGCCACAGAGACCACCCCGACCCAGATAGACCAGGGTAGACTCCACACATGGTGCAAAGCCTCCCAGTCCTCCGGACCTGAGGGATCTCCAAGATGATGCTACCGTGGGCAGACCAGAAGCACCTCCCAGTGCGGAGGCCCCCCATGAGGAAACACTGGAGCTAAAAACTAAAAACTAAAAGACTAAAAGGCAATATGATAAAATAAAACAAGTATGAGATAAAATAATGATAAAATGCATAAAAACTTTAGGATTTAAAAAAAAATTAAAGATTTAAACATTAAAATAATATTAATAATAAATAAATAAATGAAAATTTAGAAATTTAATAATAATAAAATGCATAAAGATTTAGAAATAAATCATTTAAAAGCATTAGAGATTAAACTAACATATAATAGAAGAATTAAAAGAGTAAAAGTAATTAGTTAAAAGCCAAACTAAAAAGGTGAGTCTTGAGCCTCCTTTTAAAAACATCAACGGTCTCTGCAGTCCTGATGCTCTCCGGCAGACTATTCCATAAGTGAGGGCCATAATGGCTGAATGCAGCCTCCCCGTGGGTTTTTGTTGTAACTCTTGGAATGATTAAAAGGCCGGTGCCGGATGACCTCAGGATCCGCAAGGGTTGATTTGATAAAAGCAGGTCAGATAAATAAGATGGCCCAAGACTGTTAAGACATTTAAAAACTAATAAAAGAACCTTAAAATCGATCCTGAAACACACAGGGAGCCAATGCAGCGATTCTAAAACTGGTGTAATGTGCTCCCACCCTCTGGTCCTCGTCAGCATTCGTGCAGCTGAGTTTTGTAGTAGCTGCAAATTAGAGATTGTCTTTTTGGGAAGACCAGAGAGCAGAGCATTACAATGGTCTAAACGACAAGAGATAAAAGCATGCATCAGCACCTCCATGTTAGCCTGAGAGAGAAACGGGCGGACTTTGGCTATATTCTTGAGATGATAAAAATCTATCTTTGTTACATTTTTTATGTGTTGAATAAAACTAAGCTCAGAGTCAAAAATGACGCCGAGGTTCTTCACACATTGTGAAGGTTTAAAATCTTGTAGTTTTGGTAAAAGTTTCTCTCTCTTGCCTTCAGGACCAATAATTAAAACCTCTGTTTTGTCCTGGTTGAGCTCTAGGAAATTCACTACCATCCATGACTTGCTATCTAAAATGCAATTAAAAAGGGTATCAATTGGCCCTGTGTCATCAGGAGACACGGCGATGTATAGCTGTGTGTCATCTGCGTAACTGTGGAAGCTGATGCTGTGCCTCCTGATGACGTCCCTAAGGGGAAGCATGTATAGATTAAAAAGAAGTGGACCTAAAATCGACCCTTGGGGCACCCCACACCTAATTTCATGTGTTCTTGAGGAACATGTATCCATACTTACAAAGAAACAACAATCTGTGAGATAAGAGTTGAACCAGTTAAAAACAGTACCAGAGAGGCCCACCAGGTTTCTGAGTCTGTTTAATAAAATGTGGTGATCTACTGTATCAAAGGTGGCGCTTAGATCCAGTAGTACCAAGACTGTGAGTTTTTGTGAATCTGCATTAAACCTGATATCATTTAAAATCTTTAAAAGGGCTGTCTCGGTACTGTGGTTCATCCTAAAACCAGACTGATATTTCTCTAAAATATTGTTTCTATTTAAAAAATCATTTACTTGGTTAAAAACCATTTTTTCTAAAATTGATGTCAAATACATTCTCTTTATAAAAAGAATCTTATTTTGAAATATTTACATTTCTTTTTGAAAAAAAAAAAAAAAAAAAAAGGGGGAACAGGACACCTTTACAGTCCAAATAGAAAAGAAACGTAAAGTATTGCATTGCAATGCAAAGGACTCAGAGTCCAAATGACAAACTTGTTACAGAAAACTGGTGACAATTTAAAAAAAAAATGCAGCAGTCCCATGTTTTACCTTTTAGAAAGAGGGGGTGTTTCCCACTCGGATCATGTCCTTTAATTGGTTGTGACTTGGCCCCTGTCACTGCCCGGCCGGTTCTGCAGAAGGAGCTCCGTGTTCTGGGCCCTCAGTCTCTATAGCTCCCTCTCCAGCTCCCATCTGGACCCATACTCCCATTAAGCAGTGGTGGTACGGGAGGGTGCCAGAGGAGCTGCTGAATGAGTTCCCTCTGAGCGCTAAGAGACCTCGTGTCTGTTTCTGTACACCGACACCGTTTCCCTCAGTGGAAACAAACCCTGTATTTACTTGTATTTTCACAGGTAAGAAACAGGAGGACACGGCAGTCCCACAGCTCCGTGGGACCTCTCCACCTGTCCTCGGCCTTCCTCCTGCTCGACACCTAACCATCAGTCATCCTGGGCCGAGGTGGTGGTCCGGGGTCATAAGACAGCAGTGGAAGGGACCGCTCCGCCTCCTCGCCTGAGCCTCTCCAACCACTTTGCGGTTCTGCCCAGGCAGATGCGGTTCTGCCCAGGCAGATGCGGTTCTGCCTGGGATCTGGCTCCGGCTCCGTCTCGTCACGACCTGGACCCCTCTCCGAGCACGGCTTCCTCTCCACCGGCAGCAGGCAGTGTTCGGCCGGTAACATCAGCCCTCCGCTCCACCGAGGGGTCACATCGGCAGCTGTCTTCCCGTGCAATGACCTCCGCATCTCGGCGTAAGATCCTGAAGGAGGCTGTGCTGAGACGCTCCCGAGGTTCCCACTACCCTAAACCAGGAGATAATCCTTCTCATGGGACTGGTGCCGCTGCCTCGGCGCAACACTTGTCTGCTCGGACTCCTCTCCCGGGGACCCCAGCACACGGTCCGGATGCTGACCACCCGCCGCCTTCCCCCGGTGAGCCGCAGTTGTCCTCTCCTCATCCCCTCTTCCCCCCAACCACTCTGATAGTGGGGCACTCCATAATGAGAAACATCCGTTTCTTTAACGCTGCCACTCGCTGTTTCCCTGGAGCCACAGTCCCGGTCATCCTGGATAAGCTCCCGGGGCTGCTGCGCCCCCTCCATTAACCGAGTGGTAATACATGTTGGGACGAACGATTTAGCTCGCCAACAGTCTGAGCTTACCAAAAAGGATTTCAGTGCCCTTTTTAATTTTTTAAGCAGCTGTGGAAAGTCCGTTTTTATCTCCGGCCGATCCCCACACTTGGGTGTGGAGCGGCACGCTTCTCCCGGACCCTCTCTCTCCACACCTGGCTCCTGTCCACCTGCAATGCCCGTGGCCTTGGTTTTATTGACAATTTTAATCTGTTTTGGAACTGGTCTTCCTTCTTCAGGACCGACGGACCACACCCCAACAGGCTGGGTAGCCACATGCTATCCGCAAACATTAAGCACGCTGTTCAATCTGCTCCACATGACTGACTGTTTACATCACACGCCCCCCCCACGGAAACTCTACCTCTACCTGCGCCAGTAGTGGCTCCAAGTACTGTTCCCCCTACCAGCTCCCCTCACTAGAAACATTCCCAACAAAGACCATCATAAGGTACAGAGCACCCCGTCCACACAGCAAACCCCGTGACAATAACATCCTGCACCCCACTTCCATACATCGCACAGGTGATGAGCGCACGTTCAGCACGAACATTAACTTGGCCGTGCTGAACGTGCGCTCTCTTTTAAATAACTTTATCATAACTTTAACTTTAAATAACTTTTATCATAAATGACCTGATTTTAGATAATAATAATATTGACAGCATTCTTTTAACAGAGACATGGCTTGGCGCTGATGCACCAGTTGTTCTCACCGAGGCCTGCACATCAAATTTTAACTTTTTATTCTCTACAAGGGGGGGTAAAAAAGGAGGCAGAACTGCATCTATAACCAAAAGTACACTGCACTCAAATGAAGTCTCTTTTAACAGCTACATATCATTTGAGCATCATGCCTTTGTTTTTAGCAGTCCTCCTATTCTTTGTATCACGGTTTACAGACCACCCCACCATTCCACCTCTTTTATCATTGAATTCTCAGACTTATTATCAATCATACACACCACTTACAACAGAATTTTAATAACTGGTAATTTTAATTTACATATTGATAACATCTCTGATACTATGTCTAGAGAATTTTTAAACCTTTTAACCTGCATGGATTTTAAACAGCACAGCCAACTCACAACAGAGGACACACCCTGGACCTGGTCATAACCTACGTATGGCCTGTCTACTGGTGTGTCCTCTGTTGTTGACCTGGCTGTGTCTGACCACTACTGTTTGTATTTTAACATCACCAGTTTTAGCCATCAGCAGGCCCCAGTGAGAATGGTGAGGAAATGCAACCTAACTTCTGAAGTGGCTGCAAATCTTATCAAGATTTTACAGAGCACTCCCGCTGAAATTTTACCTTCACCCTGTGATTTTATTGTGGACAATTTTAACAGTAATTTGAGGTCAACACTTGACTCAGTGGCTCCACTTTTAATGAAAACCATAAAAACAAAACCTACACCCTCATGGAGAAATGATAATATCAAAAAGTTGAAAAGAAAATACAGGTGTGGAGAGAGGAAGTGGAGAAAAACTAAATTGACAGTCCATTATGAAATATTACGCAATCAACTCAAATCCTACAATAAAACAGTCAAACAGGCAAGAATATCCCACTTTTCAAAACTCATCACAGATAATAAAAACAACCCGAAATTTCTTTTCTCCACCTTCGATCTTTTGACCAACACCAATTTTAATAAATCATCCAAGACATCAACAGACGCCCTCTGCAAGGACTTTGCAGACCACTTCAGAAGTAAAATCGATCGATTTTTTCCCAACAGACTGTAATTTTTAACACACCTGGATCATTGCTTTTACCTGAGGAAACACTGGAGAGTTTTGCCCTGGTTGATGCAAGGACTCTTGGTCGAGTCTTCTCCCAGGTAAACCCAACAACCTGCCTTTTAGATCCAATTCCCACATCACTTTTAAAAACATTTTATGGATTCTTTAAGGAACAGATTTTAAATATAGTAAATTTCTCTCTTCAGACAGGTGTCTTCCCCAATGCGTTCAAAACGGCAGTGGTGAAGCCCCTTCTGAAGAAGAGTAATTTAGATCCCAACAGTTTTAATAATTACCGACCTGTATCCAACTTACCGTTTTTAAGTAAAATTTTAGAACTCTTCAGCTGTATTCATGAATTAGATCACAGGTTATAATGACAATAACTGTAATAATAATAATAATAATAACTAGAGAAGCAATTTCTGAAGAAATTGCGGGTGTGAATGCTGCAAGCTGAAGCCATGCTGCAATGCTGCCTTGAATACAATAAAGTTTGAATGATTTGAATCAGAACACAGAGAAGAGACTTCTTTCAGTGGAGATTTAACTCCTCAAACAAGTTCTTCCCATTCCCAAACTGCTGGTCCAATAATGAAAATAAAGTGACGGTGAGAGAGATAAACTTCTTGTGAACACACGTGTCATGTTTTATATTTGTAGAGTCAAAAATGTGGTCACAGGAGCCAGTTTCAAATGTGTTGCACCTCAGCTGTTTTCTATAAATTTGTCCTCTCAGTTTACACGGGAGTGAATGAGAAAAAAAGATTGGCGCTCCCTTCGCTTTGGAGCCACTCAGCAAAAATGTGTACGTGTGAGAGATTCCATGTCAACACGTCTATGACCAGGACAAATTTTCCTACGTTTTGTGGTATAAATTGTCTATGTACAGTGAAAATTGTGGCTCTATGAGCGAGTTGAAGAGAAAATTCAAATATGAGTAGAGGGCTGTGCATGTGTGTCTGTGTGTGCAGCCCTTGTCATGGTGATTAATGACTTGCCTGCACTTGAGGGCACACAGAGAGCTCATGAGACTGCAGATCAGCAAAGGCTGTTTATAATGGGTTTGAACTCCTTGAACAAATTCTTCTGATTCCCAAACCATTGGGCCAATAATGAAAATAAACTGATGGTGAGAGAGAGCCAGTTCTCATGAACGCACGTGTCATGTTTTATATTTGTAGAGTCAAAAATGTGGTCACTGGAGTGAGTTTCAAATGTGTTGCACCTCAGCTGTTTCCAGAAATGTCTTCTCTCAGTTTACATGGGAGTGAATGAGAAAAAAATTGGCGCTCCCTTCGTTTTGGAGCCACTCAGCAAAAATGTGTACATGTGACAGATTTCATGTCAACATTTCTGTGACCAGGACAAATTTTCCTACGTTTTTTGGTATAAATTGTGTATGTTCAGTGAAAATTGTGGCCGTGTGAGCGAGTTGAAGAGAAAATTTCTTGATGATTTTACAGCCGCTCTCCACTTTAGTGATGACATCACCCACTCTAGCTCACGCAATACACACCCATTATAAAGTCTGAGAAGGGCTGAAAACTTCATGTATTTTAAACTGACTTTGTAGAAAAACTAAAAGAGAGGAACTAGGAAATTAGGAGAGAGGAAATTAGGAACTAATTTGAATTAGTTCCTGAAAGTCGATGGCAGCGTGAACGTTTGAGGGTTGGAATGGAGTTTCTACGTCAGTGTATGAATTTGTGATGTGTGGGTGAAGATGAGTGAGTTTGAAGGATTTTCTCATTGACTTCCATTATAACAAAGTTTCAGAAAATGCTGAATATTTTTGAAAGTTTGAATGGGATTGAAACGTTGAATCATATGTAAAAGTCAGCAAAAAGATGAATATTTTTTATTTTGAATGGAGTTTCTAGCTGAAAGTATGAATCGGTAGTCAGAGTTTGAAAAAAGGTGAAATTTTTAGATTTTTGAGGATTCCGTAACGCATTCCCAATAGGAAAAGGATTTAGGAAAAATCTGAAATATCTTGGAAAGTATGAATGTTAGGAACAAAAAGAGTTCCGGTATTGTCCTAATTCAGCTGAACGTTTTCATGTTTGAATGGTTTGAATCAGTTGAAGTTTGTGGAACTAGTAGCGGTCCAACTGTTTTGGCTCCATCCACTGAATTCCCGAGAAAGTATGAACGTTATGGAAAAATCTGTTTCCGATAATGTCCTAATGAAGCTGAATCAGAAGAAGTTTGAATGGTTTTAATTGGTTGAAGTATATTGAAGATAATTGATGTCAAAAAACGTGGCGGAAGAATAATAAGAAGAAGAAAAATAAAGAATTTTGGTAGTCGGAGAACATAGGTTGTGAATGCTTCCAGCATTCACAATGCTTCCAGCATTCACACCCAATAATCATTCTTATTGTTATACTTATTATTAGATGCAAAAAATCACCACCTGAAAGAAGTGTGTCAGGTATTAACATGCTTCAGAGTTACCTAAAAGTTACCTACACATCAACAATAATAGTATCAATTATTATTATTGTTATTAATTGTAAAAAAATAAAATAAAAAAAATCACCACCTGAAAGAGGTGTGTAGGTGTTAACATGCTCCAAAGTGACCTACATGTAATTTCCCTGCCCTTGTGTCTGCATTGCCTGTGACATGAATGAAATGCACAGGTGCTGACTTTGATTACAGGTGTGCTAAACATGATCATCTGCCGAAACTGATTTCCTTTGCACACAGAAGCAGTTTAGCCTTAATGGTGTTGTGCCAATGGCCCTTTCTGGCAGAAATCTTACTATTATCACTAAAAACATGATTTATTCCCCCTGTAAACCTATCCCCGAAGGGTTTTTAAAGTGTTAAAAAGGGATTGGATGGTTCTAATTTACAGCCCAGAGCAGGTAAAATAATGCAGAGAATAAGCAAGAATATAAGACCGAATGCATATACAGGACATGACGTTATGTTTATTGCACGTTATGACTGTTTGATCCAGATAAATGCAGCTGTTATATATTAGATGTATATTAACTGGGTGATTCAGTTTTTGACGGACTGACGTTATCACTTTTTGGCACAACACAAGTCAGCATCAGCACCTAAGTTACAGTCTCGAGTAACAGTATTGACAGGTTAGCAAGCTAACAAACCTTAACTTTAGCTTACTGGATTTCTGTGTATTTAAGCAAATGTTAGCGGTTTGTCATCTTACCTGTAGATGTTTCTTTAAGTTGGACGTCGAGTCCCTGGATGCTGACAGTATTTTGACAGCTGGGAGGCATAGCTTGCACTGTACTGTTGTTCCCCTTTTCTGATTTAAAGTCAAATTGATGCCAGAGTTTCCATGCAGTCAAGGCATTTTTCTCCCCAGCAGAGGCCATAGTGTTTAGCAGTCATTTGCGCTTTTCCGTCCTTCCGCTGGTGGTCGTTTCACGTGTTGTTTTGTTGTGATGTTGTGTCGTAAAGTGTCGTAAAGTGTCGCAATACGTGCACACTATGCATGTGTCTGCTGTATCCCATTTAATTTTTAAAATGTAATCCTGCTAAGTAATCCCAGTTTTTATCAAATATACCGGTAATCTAATTACATATTTTTTTCTGTACTGTAACGTATTACAGTTATCTTTTTTTTGTATCCTAATTACGTAACGCCGTTACATGTAATCCGTTACTCCCTAAGCCTGCTGATGCGTTACATTGCCTCTGGTACAACTAGGTATTAATTTTTATCATTTTTAAACAGATTTTTTTTATATTTGCATTTTAATTACACTACAAAGACCAAATACAAACATCACACAAACACAATATGAAGACAATTTGCCAGAGATGAAATACACCAACTACTATGCCGACTACTATTGCTGTTATTATTTGTCATACTTTTGCTGTTATTATACACGTATGATTATTATTGTCAGATACATATAATAACATATACTAATATATATATACTTACAACATATGCTAACAAAATTTCTGTTATTATTAGTTTAATACTATTACTAAAATTAATATTATTGTAGCTATCGTTATTACTCTATGGATTACTGTAAATTTATTATGTTGATCTGTGCTATACACACAACATCTATTGCACGTCTGTCCATCCTGGAAGAGGGATCCCTCCTCAGTTGCTCTTCCTGAGGTTTCTACAGTTTTTTTTCCCTGTTAAAGCGTTTTTTTGGGGGAGTTTTTCCTTATCTGCTATGAGGGTCCTAGGACAGAGGGATGTCGTATGCTGTAAAGCCCTGTGAGGCAAATTATGATTTGTGATAGTAGGCTATATAAATGAAATTGAATTGAATTGACTTGGGGAAAAAATTGTAGGAAAAGACCAGAGAAAGAAGACAAAGACCTGCCATCTGCGGCTCACGTCATGTTGGAACAGTCCATCTGATTAGGGGCTACACAGTCTCAATATTATCAGTAAACTACCTATACGCTTTTACTGTAATGTCATGAAATGGCTAAGGTCAAGCAGGAAAGAGGGCGCAGCTAATGTTGTCAAGCACAACCTACAACAATCATGGTTTGCAATCACGTTTCTAGGAGGCAGAGCTTTCGAGGAGATTGGTGTACTGCAATGAGTTCCAAGTTTCAACTCTTCTCTTTGCAAATCTTTGGTGTGAACTGGGCTTTATTTCTAATAGTGTAGGATTTCAAACTTGTGTGAGTGTGACCTTTAGAATATTTTCCCAATGACCAACAAACTACCAGCTACAGTGTGATTACTACACAGGACACCAACCTTAGTCTGCTGTAACACCTGACCAGCACCTGCTACAATTGCAAGCATGTGAGAAATAGTTAGCAGGCGAGAACAGGAGCTGAAATGAATAAAAGCGCTGGATAAATGGTTGAGATGTCCAGCCTTTGCCACTAACACACAAGTGTAGGTAGTATGAAGGCCAATCACTGAACCCATTGCCTAACCCATACAACGATAAAGACTTCGGGAGCAAGGGCTGATATTGCAGGCTTATCCATTGAAGCCCATGGATATCTGTGCACTGGTCATTTTGTCAAATCTCTATAAACAGGTAAGTACATATGAATGCAGACACATTTTTAAAAAAGGCTAAGCTAACTTGTCAGCTTTCAGCATCCAAAGTAACGGCTATGCTCGGCTCAGCCCTGCAATTGGCCAAATGGATGATGTTACTGATGTCAACAGTGAAATAGGTTGAAAAGACGAACATTTTAAAGAAGCAACAGACAGCATTTTTGCCTATATATATCATTATTGAAATAATGTGGGTTGCACAGGGTAGTATACACAGTAAAATCAGACTATAAGCGTTTACACAGGTTACTTAGTGGCTTTGCAATCTTTGCAATAAGCTTCTGCCGCCGGGGACGAATTTTCACAGAAAAAATCTGCTTTACGGCAGGAAATGCGTCTTGTATTGCCAAACTGGTCAGTCAGCCAATCAGGAACTGGAGCTGGTCCTTATGAGGAACTGGCCGGGGCATGAGATAGTTGAGTCAGGAGCAATGGCAGACGGACAAAGTTTGGAGGTAAGTGAAAAACGGCCTCCCAAAAGAAATGGAGCTCCTCTGTGTGAGGAGGCGAGGATGCACAAAAAGGAGAGTGATAAAAGAAGAGGAAAAACAAGAGTAAACCTCAGTCAGGCGTTCAAGAGATGGAGGGAGCTCTGTGACCAAAGAGGCTTCAGAACCGATGTCCAGCTAGCTTTCTTTCTAATCGATCAGTAAGTAACACGGCTAAATTTTAGCTAGCTGAGAGAGGACTGTACTGTACTGGCTGCTAGTTAGCTCCTAGCAGCAGCAGCAGCTACTGGGCACCCAGCCTCTCCGACTGGGAGAAGTGGTGTAAGATCCTCTCCTCCGCTCCTGTTTGTCTGGTGAACACCTCTCCTCTGTCAACACACTCTGCCAGCAGTTTAATAATATTGATGCCAGTTGTAACATTTGAATCTTTTAGTAGTAAGCCATGTTCTAAGCGGGATAATGTACAGTGAGCCGGTGACCGTTGGAAAAATAACTCCGCTGTGCGTCGGGGTTTCATTCCCCTGTTGGGAGTTATTTTTCAACAGTCACCAGCTCACAACACATTATCCCTTATGTGTCTACTGTTGTTTGAACTGATACTGTACATATTGGTATAATTTACTGAGAGTCGTTTGTACTGGTACTGTGCATTCTGGTATAAATATTTGCATTACTATTTGTTTTTTCTTCAGATAAATCTGATAATTGTTGCTTGGTCTCTTTACTCATTCATTTAGTAGAGTTTCCACACACCTTCTCATTCTATATATACATAGAGGTATACTGGTGGCTTTACAGCCTACATTTTATTGATTATCTCTGATCCCCACAGTCAAATTGGTCTTTGCGACAGTGCAAGCAACACTGCTGACTCTAGGTGGCGCCAAGCTAACAAAACCCCAAATCCTATCTGTTGCTTCTTTAACGGATCTTTGTTTTATTTTTTTTGTGGATAACAGTAATCATAGCCATGGAGAATGAATCAGGGAGGCTTTGAGTTCCAGATGCTAGATTAATTACATCCATAAGGAGAGGAATGAGTAAATCCTTTAATTCTTTATGGAATCTGGGGGGAAATCACCCTCCCCTGGGGATTTATTAGATCATAAAAAAGTTAAGGCCTTTTCAATTTCTTTTGAGGTAAATGGAAGATCAAGATTTTTCTCTTCCTCCTGGTCCAGTTTGGGCAACTCAGTATGGGATAACAGGGCATCTATTGTGGTCAAACCCTCTGGTAATTCAGATGTATACAAATGTATATAAAATTGTTTAAAGGTTTCATTTATTTCTTTTGGGCTGTGTGTAATATTACCAGCTTCTTTTTGGATCTGATTAATTGTTCTTGAACTTTCCTCTGCCTTTAATTGCCAGGACAGGACATTATGAGCTTTCTCTCCCAATTCATAATACCTTTGTTTCATTCTCAGAATATTTTTTTCAGCACTGTAGGTACTTAATGTATTATGTTTCCATTTTTATTGACCAACACACGGTATATCGTTTTATCTATGGATTGTTGAAACTCTTTTTCCAGTTGAAGAGTTTCTTTTTCTAACCCTTCTACTTCTGCAGTATATTTCTTTTTCAGTCCTTTTGTATAGGAGGTTATTTGTTCTCTTAAATAAGCTTTTCATGTATCCCATAATACAAAACTATTGGGAGAGGAGGGACAATTTGTGTTGCAAAATAGCTTTATATGTTCTCTAATAAATTTACAAAATCAGTTTTGTTAAGAAGGGTTGGGTTCAAATGCCACCTGTAAAAAGTCTGCAATTCCTCTGGCATTAGAATGGACAGAGTAAGCGGTGCATGGTCAGAATGTAATCTTGGCAGATATTCAGACTCTAATGCTCTGTAAGTTATTTGTGTGGACAATAAAAAGAAGTCTATTCTGGTATAAGAATCATGGTGGCTAGAATGGAAGGAGAATGTCTGTTAAATTCAAACCCTTCAGAAACGCCACAGTGGTTTTAGCTGCCTTAGCAGTAGTAGTTGCTGACTTATCCAAACAGGATCTAAACAGAAGTTGAAGTCACCTCCTATGAGCAAATGCTGATGGCCTCCTGATGCCTTAAAGAAAATGTCCTGAATAAAAGAGACGTCATCATAATTTGGGGCATATAAATTCAGAAGCGTCCAGTTTTCTGAGTAAATTTGACAATGTATTAAAACATAATGGCCTAATGGGTCTCAAATTGTTTCCCGAATAGCACTGGGAATATTTTTATTTGTTAAAATAGCAATTACTCTTGCTTTAGAGTTAAAGGATGAAGAAAACACTTGTCCTATCCATTCTCTCTTTAATATCTTATGTTCTTGTGTAGTGAGGTGAGTTTCTTGAATAAAAGCTATGTTTGTTTTGACCTTTTTTAAGTATGCTAACACTCTTTTCCTTTTTATTGGCCCATTTAGACCATTGACATTGAAGCTGACAAATTTCACTATCTTTTCCATGTTAGAAATAAACAAATATGTAGTCAGCTAACCATATAGTCTCCTTGAAATAAACTTGGAAGATATAATGCCTCTCTTTCAATATAGCACAAAAGAAATCTCAAAGAAACAAAACCTCCCCATACCCTTAAGTGCCAACCCCCTGAACAAAAGGCATCATCAAAAATCACTAAACGGGACATATGTTTGACACTTTCACAACTAACATACTCGACTAACTCCTTGCCAAGCCTGGAGCCGTTTTGTTTGCTTAAACACTTGAAATCATTCCGTATGTGATTAACATATCTTTGAAACACAGAAACACCCTCTTAAATAATAAAAGTGAGCCCAGGATCAGCCTTTTAAATGCAGCCACACTCTATCAAGTTTACCTTTACTGCCAATAACAGTCAAACAAACAAAGTGGATGGCGCTTCACTTAACAGAAAAATTAGTAAAGAACTTATGGATGAGGTCAAAGCAGACGTGTACCTATTCTCTATGCTGCTGGAGAAGCTGCAGTACAGGCGTGGACCAGCGTCAGTTAGCAGTCCCTCTTGGGAGATCCGGAAAAAAATCCGGAATCCTTAGGTATTTTGAAGAATTTCCTCTCTCCATCAGTTAAGGTTACTGTCAATATCACAGGATGAAGGAGGCTGAATGGAAGTTTCCTTGCCTGTAACTCCTTTTTTAACATGGCTGTATTCCTTCCTGCGCTTCACCAAGGTTGCACTCAGGTCCGGAAAAAACAGCACTGGGTCCCCGTTGTACATGATAAGTCCCCCTTTCTCTCTGGACAGCTTAGTGGAGGCGCAGAGGATTTTATCCTGGTCCTGATACTTCAACAGGCGAATGAGGATGGGCCAGGCGGGATGTGGGGGACCGGTACCTCCGCTCACTTATCTGAGGCTCAGCAAAATGTTGTTGTCTCTACATGGAAGGAATCCAGTCATAAAATAGCACACCTGGTCCGGCCCCTCATAGCCCTCTAAGAGATTGACAATACAAATAACATTATGCCGCCTGTAGTTCCAGCTGGTCAACTTTATCCATCAGAAAGTCACTTTCTTCACTGAGTTGAAGGACACGGGAATCCAGCTCTGTTAGCTTAACCTCCACCGTACTAATTTGCTCTTCCGCCTCAGTGAAAGAGCATATCCCATCAATCACTGTTTACAGCTCTGCAATAGACTGCTTGATTTCAGTGGACCATTTATTTCTGTTCATCATTGCTGACTTTAATTTCTGTTAGGTCATTGGACCTTACTTTCTTTTCACTATTTTATTCAAGTTGGTCTCCAATGACCTTTTATTTCAGTTTGGTCCTTGCTGACCCATTATTATGTTCTACATACTGGCCTCAATATTATTTCAGTGGTTAGACCTCACCCACTTAGTTGTCATTTTAGGCCTATTATTCCGCAGATAAATGGCATGTCAGTAGGTCTCAGGATGTTGTCTCAGTATCTCTGTGCATCCAAAATGGCATTAATAAAATGTACCTGTGTTCGTTGCCAGTAGCCCAGATCATAACCCCACTGCCACCACGAGGTGCTCTGTTCACAACATTGACATTAGCATCCTGCACGCCCACATGACGCCATACATGCCATCTGGTACACTGTAAACCTGGATTCATTTGTGAAGAGAACACTTCTCCAATGTGCCATTGAAAGTCAGCAGTTGCCCACTCAAGTTGGTTACGATGACAAACTGCTTTCAGGTCAGCACCCTGGTGAGGACTACAAGCATGCAAATGAGCTTCCCTGAGAGGGTGTGTGACAGTTTGTGTAAACATTCTGTGGTTGTGCAGACTAGTTGTTGCAATTGCTTTTCGAGTGGCTGTTGTCAGATGATGTTGCAGGTGAAGGTCCCTAGTTGATTTGGCTACATGTTGTCTAAGGTTGTAAGGCTGGTTGGATGTACTGCTAAATTGACAGAAACAACACAAGAGATGGCTTATGGGAATGAAATGAATGTTCAATTCACGCACAACATGGACTTTCCTGCAGTCAGCATGCCAATGTCACACTTCTTTAAAACTTGCGACATCTGTGGCATTGTGTTGTTTGATCAAACTAAGCATTTTAGAGTGGCCTTTTATTGTGACGATCCCAAGGTACATGATGCTGTTTAATCAGTATAAGGATATTCCACAACTGGGCTTGTAACATCAGCAAGGCCCTTTTTGGGAATACAAGTGAGACATCAAGCCAACAACCCCAGTGGGCCCTAATGGAAATCTCTTCCTCATGCTTTTCGCTCTGGTTGATGGTCTGTTCCCAACTACCTCTCTAAATTAAACCAGTCACTGTAATTCCATTTGTAAAAAATACTCCTCAGGTCTAGCCCCTGTTTTTTGTTACCACTTTTTCCTGCCATCCTGCTTGGACCCAGTTTTCAAGACCTGGTCAGAGAAAGGGTTGCATACTGTAAATTACCTTTATGTTGATGGAGTATTTACTTCATTTACAGCACTCTCTGCAAAATTCAATCTTCCAGATTCACACCTGTTCCTCTTATTCCAAATTCGACACTTTGTTTGATCTCAATTTTCCCAATTTCCTAACCGCCCTCCAGATTCTATGATTGATCCCTTTTTATCACTTAATAGGAGACAAAAGGGACTTATACCTATCAGATATGATCACATTTCCAAGGTGAACCCAAATTGCTTAGGCACCTTGCAGCATGGTCACAAACAAAAGGGATTCAAATAGGCCACTCCCACACTTAAATAACCTTCCACTTCCTGGATTTCCTCCTGAGAGGAAGTAGATCTCTCCACCAGATCTCAGTGAGTTATGTGTCCTGCTTAGTAGTTCCCCCTGCTGGCCCCCAACTGACATTATTTCTTCTGTAGTAAATGAGCTGGCTGGTTCTTATGGCTTAATCTGACATTTCCCTCACTGTCTTCCTCAAGCTCTGTCCCCACACTCCAAGTTCCCCCAGGAGTGAGACAGCTGATCTTGCAATGAATCCCCTACACCCCACTTCCACTGGACAAATCCTAGTCTTCCATCCTTGCTGCTCAGCTTCTGCTTCTAAATCTGCATATCTAAGCTTTTTTCTTTCATAGGCTTCTTCCACTGAGTCTTCCCAAGGAACTGTCAGCTCAATGAAATAAACTATCCATTGACTCAATGACCACAACACTATGTCAGACCTCTGCTTGGTACAAACTATTTCCTGGGGAACAACAAGCTTTCCCCCTAAATCCTCTTGCATTTCCCAATCACAAGCACCTACTAGGCGGCCACACCCCTGCCTCCTTACTAACGTATTCCTCCTTATTCCATACTCCACAGGTCCCTCCAACTAAGCTTCCTCTTCTCTACACTTTCCCAATTCAACCACTGTCCCTGTTTAGCCTGGGCCACTACCTTAGCACCCCTTACTATCTCCTCCTGTCTACGTATCTGTTCCACAACCAGCTTTCTTTTATCTTTGGGACCTGCTGTATTCCAAACCGGTTTGCCTGAGCCAAGCCCCAGGCCTCCCCGGCCAAACTGAACATTACCTACAATCTCTGCATGCCTAAGAGCTGCCTCTGCCTCCTGAACTGCCGACCTTGGGTTCCACTTCCTCCCCTTGGTTGGATTTGGAACCACACTCTTGACTACCACATCCTTACTCCCAGATAACAAGAGCTCTGTCCTGACCTTGGTACATTTAAATTCCTCTGTTAAACTAGATACTGGCAGCTGAAGTATCCCTTTTCCATACAATGCAACACTACTTAGGCACCTAGGAATGCCCATCCACTTCCTAATATAGGAGCTAACCGACCTTTCAATTCTCTCCACAACAGATATGGGAATTTCATAAATTGACAATGGCCACATTATAGCCCAAATTGCAAACACCACAACTTCAACTTTCCTGGAAGTTCTGATTTATCTATTCTATCCAATCCTTCAGCCACATCTTTTCTAAATTTCACCACCTGTTCCTTATCATTTAACTATACATTGTATTACCTACCTAAGCTCTTTACTGACTTTCCCCTAATTGTTGGGATGTCCTCATCATCTATGACAAACTTCCTGTGACTTAACTTCCCTCTACATATCAAGATGCTTCTAGATTTACTAGACTTGCTGGCCCACTTCAGGTTCTTATTTACCTTCTCTAGTAGCCTCTTTGTACATGGCATTGTTGTGGTCACCAGTGTCATGTCATCCATGTAAGCCCTAACTGGTGGAAGATGCAACCCGTTCTGCCGTCTCTCCCCACCTACCACCCACTTAGAAGCCCTGATGATTACTTCCATCGCCATAGTAAATGCTAATGGAGAAATTGTACACCCTGCCATGATGCCTATTTCTAGCCTCTGCCAACCTGTTGTGAAGTCTGCCGTACTTAGACACAACGTAATATCCTGAAAGTATGCTTTCACTAAGTTGACAACTACCTGTGGCACTCTAAAATAGTCAAACACACTCCAAATGAAGCTGTGGGGTACTGAACCAAACGCATTTGCAAGATCTAAAAATATTACATGTAGGTCCCTTTTGTTAATCTTCGCTGCCTGAATCTGGTGCCAGATCATGCTAGTATGCTCTAAACACCCTGAAAAACCTGGTATTACTGCCTTCTGCACCATGGTATCAATTAAGCTATTCCTTTCTAAGTAGCTAGCTAATCTCTGCGCAACTACACTGAAGAAAATCATCCGGAACTGGCTAAGGTCCACAGACTCCTTCTCCTTAGGAATGAGGACACCTCCTGCCCTACGCCATGCTCTTGGTATAATTTGTTTTTCCCAAACTATTCTTATCTGTTTCCACAAAAATTTAAGGGTATCAGGCGCACTTTTATAAACCTGGTAGGGGACTCCATTAGGCCCTGGGGCCAAGGAAGCCTTTGCACGCCTGACCACCTCCTGAACTTCCTTCCACCTAGGTGGCCTAACATCCATCTCATGCTCTATCTCTTCTAATGGAGGGATATCGGGTGGGAAACCTACTATCCTATTCTTCTCTGAATCTGAATATGTGTTTCTCAAATATTCTTCAACCTCTAACCTTTCTGCTTTAAGCTGCCCTCCCTTTTCCTGGCTGAACAATCTTTTAACAAACTTAAAAGGGTTCTTGAAAAAACCTGTCCTAGCATGTTCCTTCTTCCTCCTCTTTTTCTTGAGATGCTCTGCCCTTCTAAGAACTGCTAGCCTGCTTCTCAACTCCTCTTGCAACACTTTAATTCCCTCCCTTTCTTCTTCTGTAGTCTTTTTCCACACCTTTCTTAACTGTCTCCTTTCCTTGACTAACTAGACTATACTAGACCATGTAAATACCTCTTCTATATGCACTAGGGCATTAACAGAAAAGTCGATTTGTCGACGTGTCGACGTCAGTGGCACAAGTCGACACCCCCCGAGAGGAGTCGACAAGTCGTGTTTTTTTTTCCTCTCTCTCTCTCTGTGTGTGCTTACGCTGATACTTTATCCTTGACAAAGTGAACATACTCAGGCGTTCTATAAGTGGAGCAGACTCTGTGAGGAATGTCCACAGTCATTCAGGCTTTCATAGTCGAGCGCACTTTTGCGTTGTAGTTTCCTGTAAAAATGTCCGTGAAAAATCCCCTGATGTGAAAAATACATGCCGAGCAGTCACTGGTGGAGTCGTAAAATCTGAGATTTGCACGCACAGGGCTTGCGTACGTCTGCTTTGAGTCTGCACGGACCTCCGCAGAGTCCATTCTGCGTACATTCCGCCCGAGTATGTTCAGGCCTTCACAGACACGCATCACATGTGTGGAGATACTTCACTTTCCTCCGCTGTGTCAATGTGATGACGTCATCAAATGACTTGTCGACTCGACATCAACTTTATTGACAGATAAGTCGACCTGAAAAAAATCAAAGTCATTAATGCCCTAATATGCACTAGAAACAGCCTTTTGCAATGCAAGATCTTTCACAGAGTCCACCTCACAAATGCAAAGCTTGCCAAAATATAACCAAACAGGACTGATTCTAGCAATAGGTGTAAAAGTTCACCTGCTGAGTATGTAGCTACACGTGGTCCTGTTATCAGAATTTTGGGCTGCTCTGTGTGAGACAATTGGTAATGTACTGGGTAAAACAGTAGACCTTGACCCCCTTGCTGCCCTCTTCAGAATCTCCTCTCTACCCAATATGCCCAAGACTGCACAAGAAGTCCTGGCTTTTGCCACCTTACCAGCTAGGAGACTCATAATCCTTAAGTGGACACACTCTTCCCCTTCTACTCATAATAGATGGATTCAGGAGATACTGCAGTACATTAGACTTAAGAGGATCACTTTCTACAAAATGTGGCAACCCTTTTAAATATATATTGACTCACCCCTTTTGTGTTTTTGTTTGTTTGTTTTGTCTGTTGTCATTTGGCATGGTTCCATTTTGTCTTTGTCCTGGTATGCTTGTGTGTGTGATTGTCTTTCTTAGATGGGTGAGAGGGACCCAACCTTCCAGGAGTGGGATCCAGGAGGATGGATGGATGGATGGAGTTTCCTTTACTTTTTGTGAATGCTGCTTATTTCTGTGTAAACACTAATAAAAGAGAGTTGGAAATATAAGAGACTGATTTTATTTTTTATTACAAAGTCAAATACAATAAGCTGTGCCTCTTGGGGACTGTACTGTTCTATGTGTGAAAAGGAACTACTTCCTGTTACATAGTGATTTCTGAGAAAACCCTGTCGTGTAGGTTGTTTTTTGTTTTGTTTTTTACCTACATAAATAAATAAATAATATCAGTCAAATTACTCAAAATGAATGTGTTGATTTTGGCATTTATTTATTTTTTGTTGTTATGGGCTCTTTTTTTCTTTAGGTGAAAAGTCCCTGAGAAAAACATTCATTCATTCACTCATTACCTGTAACCGCTTATCATCTTAAGATTGTGGGGAGTGGGACAGGAAACCAACCCAGCTGACATTGGGTGAGAGGTGGGGTGCACCCTGGATAGATCGCCAGACTATCACAGGGCTGACACATAGAGGCAGACAACCATTAACGCTGCCATTTACACCTACGGACAATTTATGGTCACTAGTTTACCTAACCTGCATGTCTTTGGGCTGTGGGAGGAAACCGGTGAACTCAGAGAAAACATACAAAATCACCAGAGGGTTCTATCCTCGGACTTTTTTGCTGTGAGACGACAGTGCTCACCACTGTGCTACCCACAGTCTTGGGATGTGAGAGGGTGTCAGACATTTCAAAGTCTTTTCAAAAGTTTTCTCATTTATTTCATTAATCACTTACAATGCAGCATAGATTTTACATGAAAATGCATCACACTTTACTTACCACCAACAATGACATTTTGCAATGAGCCATGTATTATTACAGGTGCATTAATATTTACTTCACTTGACACATACAATGATAACTTATGATGCTGCATGGACTATTATAGCACAGCATGAGCCCTTACTACATTTGATTGCTGAGGTGTGTATATGTGAATATAGGTACAGTTTAGCATTATGAATGCATTAAAAGCCTCATCAGTTAATCTCTAGTTAATAACTAGTCAGGAACATCAATACAACACTTAATTCATTTTAAGGCACATCTGTAATGTTTTATGACTGTTAATATGGTGCATCAGTGACTATTATGTGTATGATTATGAGTGTAGTTATTAAGCATATTGAATGCATTATAATTAACTATGGATGCCCTCACAAGCACATTATATAAATTTATGTGGTCTTCATGGAAAGTGTTACTGAAATTATTGCTGAATTATGATAACTGTAATTGATTAGAAATTAGTCTGGAAAGATAAATACAGTGGGCCTTTCACCATATCTGTTGTTTTACAACAGAGTTTAACATCCATATGAACATGTTAACCTTTAGCTTCCATCTGTGTATGGGACAGTTTTTTTCCTGAAGTTGCGTGCTTTTCTACTGCTTTTCATTCACACAGCATATAGTGCTATCTGGAAACTATGGAAAACGAGAATGGCCATGTATTTTTTTTTTTTTTTTTTTTGTGCACTGTTATCTCGTGATAACGACTTATTACTCCGTTATCTCGATACAACAAAGATTGTTATCTCCAGGGGTGGAAGTAACGGATTACAAATACTTATGTTACTTTAATTAAGTAGATTTTTTGGGTACTTGCACTTTTATGAGTATTTTTTTCAAGTGTGTAATTTTACTCATACTTGAGTACAATTTACACCATGTAATCTACTTCGCTACTTTTAAAATCATAAGTCTCTACTGAGTACGCCCACAATTTGAATTAATATTTAAACCTTTCATCTGCATCTTTGTAGCCAATAAGGCTGTCTGATCGCGACCACGCCAATTAATCTATGATGTAAGGAAAGGACAACTGTGCCTGCTGCAGCAGAGTTGTCCTTTCCTTACGTCTGGCAGTAACATACCTACACAGCGGAGCAGAGACTAATTTATGGACTGAAGGTTTGGAGACAAAGAAGCTAAGGGTGAGTGTCCATGCGCCATAGTGCTACGCGCCGCAAGATAACGGCTTACCGGCAACAGAGAAGTCAGACTCCAGGTCCAGTAGCCTAATTTCCTCTTTTGTTTGCGTCATGACTGCCCAGTAGTACCTGGACAACCGAGCCGTGGCGGTACACAGGTATTTGGCGTGTCAGAGGAGAAACAAGCCGTTCACATTTCTCTCTTTGTGGCAGGTAACGGTCCATAAACCTCACCGCACTTTAGGGACTGTTCATTACTTATGAAGGGACTGTTCTTTACTTGTCAGGGGAGGAGGGTGGCTGGTTGATTTTTATTTCATTTATTAATTTTATTTTGATCCCCCCTATGTTAATCACTTATTGATGCTGTTTTTGAGGTATGAATAAGTCAATAAATAATGTACTCCATTGAAATATCATTGATGTGTTATAGAAAAGTGATTTATCTTTTTATAAATGACAAAAAGGCACATCTGCCGCATTTTTGCTGTGGTATCGTGATACTACTCAGAACCATGATACTTTCACTGGTATCATACAGTGGGTCCCAATTTTGGTACCGTGACAACACTAGATGTCACAACCATTCCAGTCGCGCAGTGAGGCAGCTTGTGTGCCGCTTAAAAAAGTGTTCCCCCACTTTTGGGAGTGGGGGAACACTGCTCTCTCAGAGGCCCAAAGTGTTCCCCTACTTCTATTTTTACAAATTAAGTACTGGTTATTAGTTTGGCTAAGATAAGTCCGCAAAGATATTGTCACTGCCATTGGTTTGCCTAATATTAAAATAAGACGGAGCTAGCCAACGTGTGTGCGTGCATGCATGCATAATTGAGCTACAATTCTTAGAGATGTTTTAGCTTAATAATTCAACAACCGTCACCATCATTACAATAAAAAAATAAATCTGTAGTCATTTAATACTCACAGGCCCACATTCAGCAGGCCTGTATTTTGTGCTAGAGTGACGCTATGTTATATGAAACATTAACCATGAAAATTAACCATGTCATGTTAGCTTGTCGATAAGGGAGGTAAATAGTGCTCCAAATTTAGGCTAACGTTTAGCATGGAAAACAGGGCACGGACAAGGGGTCCCTTGTTCTCTTACTTCAAGATACCTGAAGACACATCCACTTCACTCTAATCCCTTGCAGTTTTGTGCAAAACCCACGCAGTTATTTTGCGGGCAGTATATATGTAAATTCGCCTATTCTATTTTAGTATTCCAGCATATTGGGGTCCTTAAACAGTATTACAGTTGGATAAATTGGGGCTGACTGGAAAGCTGTGACTCTTGTGGAGTCAGTGAGCCCCATGTATTCATGTGTGTGCCATGTGTTTACACTCTTGCCTCATAATAGTCATATCATTGCAGTAATTTCACTGTATAAGGTGAGCTGATATTTTATGCAGGTGAATCGAATCGAATGCCTGCTATTGACGATGCAATAAAACATCCATCGGTTAAAAGTAATGAATACTCTGAGAAGTTTTTGAGAAGAGTACTTTGTACTTTTACTTAAGTATTTTTTAAACACCAGTACTTTTACTTGTAATTGAGTACAATTTAAGCAATGTAACAGTACTTGTATTTGAGTACAAATTTTCAGTACTCTCTCCACCTCTGGTTATCTCGTGATAACGAATTAATTATTTCGTTATCTCAACATAACATAGATTGTTTTCTCATGAAAACGAATTAATTATTTCATTATCTCGACATAACAAAGATTGTTTTCTCGTGATAACGAAAAGGTAAAGTCAGCCTGAATTCCAAATAGTAGCCCAGGCATTTATTTCACAAAATCTATTTTGACCCCAGGCATTTAAAAGAACCAGGCGGCTATTTGCTCAAGGTATGAGTCATGTGCACCTCTTCACCACCGACCCGTGTGTAAAAGCGCAAAGAGTCCCTCCTTGAGGCAATGAATGAGGAAATAATCACCTGGCGTTTAATTGGACCGGTGTTTAACACGCAAAATGGGGTCACACCCCAGGCGGCTATTAGGTGCCCAGCGGCTATTTGCCACCAGGCGACTATTTGGAAATATAAGGTATGTGACAATAACGATAACGAAATAATAAGTCGTTATCACGAGATAACAGTGCACAAAATTTAAAAAAAAAAAAAAAAAAAAAAAATACATGGCCGTTCCCCTCTTCCATAGGAAACCTTGAGGAAGGATGCTTTATTTGTCACTTACGCAGAGAGTAATATTATAAAGTAACTTATTACTTTCAAATGAAGGTTACTAGTAATATGTTACATTTTGATGGTAACTAGCCTAACACTGTTGTTAGCAGATTACATTCATTGTTGATGTGAACTTTTTGACAATAAGAAAAATATAGAATACTGTATCATCACACTTGTTCTTTAACCCTGTGGGCCCAAACGACGCATAGTGCGTCCAAATTCACACCTGTTCTTCTCTGTGGATTTTCTCCGCGACCGTGATTCCTAGCGAGAAGCCACGCATATCACGTGAAACAGCGGAACTGTAGCTTTCCGAGAAGGCCAAGCACTTGTCGGTGATCCAATGTTTTCACAGCGAACGCAGGCTCGCACAGAAATGCCACGCATATCTCATAAAAGCGCAGGACCAAGCTTTCCAGCGATACCACACACATCATTGTGCTGTCATCCCATCACGCTATAAATCCAGATCAATTGTCTACAAAATAAAAACCTGACGAATTTCTTTACAATCCATTATACAGATCTTGTTATCAGTCACTTCATATAGTGAGGAATATCGTATCTTACCAAGTCTTAGGCTTACGTGTGTTTCTCCTTGTCTATCCACGTTTGTAGTCCGGCTTTCAAGATGCAAATATCTCCATATTATCCAGTTGACACTCCATCAAACTTTGTATGACAAGACAAGCACACTTCACCTTTGCGCACCCAGACAACTGTAGCCTAATTATGCATGAATGACAGGGCCGTAGTCACCATATACATTGAGGGGGACATGTGCCCCCCCACCAATGCCCAAAATGTCCCCCCAATATATAACTGAAACTGAAAAACAAATATTATCTTGGAGGACATCATTGCATTTGGTTGACTATTTTTTCTATTATCTTAAATGTAAACATTGCATGTTTCATTCAGATAAAACACATTTTTGACTTGTGAATGAGTCAATGGAGTTTCTTGCAATAATGAAAAAATACTGGCAATCATGTCCACCTGGCACAAACCACACGTTTTGGACAGCTGTGGAGTGACAGAATGTCCCAGTATCATTGTATTTATATTGCCAGATTCCAGAGAGTCTCCCCTCTTCATATATGGCAGGATATGTCAATTTCCAACTTGCTATGGTGAGATACATGTAATAATGTAAGAATTTAGTCACACGATTTTTTTTTCCATTGATATAAAAATTAATATAAAATACAGGCACATAGTAGGACATGGATCTGGTTAGCCCAGATTGTCCTAAAAAACAACAAAACAAAACAAGATATAGCATGTGTATGTAGCCTTTATAATGACTGTGATATGAGCTTAAAAGTAAAGGCAGTAAAAATACCCCAAAAAGGCCTAGGGCCCATAGGGTTAAAACAAGAAAAAGCCTTCCAGAGTGGGTAGATCATTTAACTTATTCCCAGCCATTTCCAAGAAGATTCTTTTGTCATTGCTATTGCTATGGTAAACGGTGAAACAAGTCCTCAATGATCCATGTGGAAAAAAAGTGAAATTGCCCACATCTAGCCAGCTACAGTAGTATATTGTACAATGGTATCTGTTGTACAAATATTCTACAGTTTTTTCAGGGTGGATTCAGTGAAGTGACTGTACTGCCTCCCGTGTTGTTTGTCACTTATACCTCCAACTTCTACAAATAGACACATGCTGTGCCAGGAGGCATATTTCAATCAATAACCACCATCCCTCCATAATCCGACTTAAAGTGGTAACAGAACAGAGGCACAGGACAAAGTGTCACAGCCTTTAGGAATGCCTCGGGCAGTTTTTATGGCTTCATTGCTTTGTACATCCTTAAGCTGCTTTTTTAAAATGATTTGGTCGACAGACAGGCGATGCCTCTGTGCTACACCGTATCTATTAAAGGCATGCAGCCATGTCAGTTGGTACAAAAATGGTATGGAAGTTTAAAATTGAATGAGTATGGTGTAAATGCATTGATTTTTTGCTCTTAATGTCACAAAGGGAATGTACTATGTATGTATGAAAAGTATACTACTTTATAGTCAGTTCAAATGATCACAGTTTATTTATGAATCTGGTAGTAAAGTAGAGGAGCAGTGTATTATTAAAATACTTCACAGAAATCTGTCAGGCTAATTTTGACTGAAAACCTTAAACACACTGCAGTTTATGCTTTTTGTTTTACTTCTACTTTATTGTGGCACAAAAACACAACCAATTCAATTTTATTCATTTTGTGTTATAAAATACTTCATTTATTATTGAGGTTTATTGGGTTTTAGCATTCAGCTAGTGTTCATTTCACTGTTACTACTCTTGTCTCATTAATATGTATTTGTGGACCAATCCAAACTGTTTTAATCTCCAGGAGTGTCCAGTATTTGTGTCGTCTTTTTGTTCCATCAGATCTTTAAATGTCAAACACTGCTGAGATTATCACTGTGCCCTGTCAAGTTAAAGAGATTAACCCTGATTGACTGGTAAAGTCAGGTTAAACTGTAACTTTCCAAACTTTGTGCTACTTTCAAATTGGAGGTATTGAGTTACTGATCCAACCTTTTTGCTTCTTTTGGAGAAAAAAAACCAACACATTTCTTGGACTGAATTTTATGAACCAGTGTGACACAAATGTTTCTGTTATTATCAAATTGCATCCAAGTAACCAAAATAACCAAATACAGGATTGTTGATATGAGTGTAGTTATTTTGTAAATCTACTCCTGTAAATGACTTGATGATTGTTTAATAAATTCATATTTTTGCTAAGTTTTATTCATATAAATCTTTTAACTAAGTGGCCCTCTGCTGATTGAATGTATGTTTTTGATAATAAATGGGATATGCTGTCTTATATGAAATTTGGTTCATTCTAAAAAAGTCTTTTTTTTTAGATAGCTTCAGTGACATTCAATTTACGGTAATCTGATGATACTTTTATATCAGGGAGCTCATTGATTGATCAGGAGAGAAGGATTGACAGATTATAGGGTGGATACTGTCATATGTCACACTAAACAGTCAGTCAAACTACCCTGCATCAGGAGAAGCATGTTTTACAAAACACAAAAAATACTACCAATTAAATCTTAAATTTATGTTTCAAGAAAACAAATGTATGAAGTCATGAAGTCACAAGACAGTATTTTGAATTGCGGTTATAATGGTGTGGCATGCTTTCTGTCTTAGACACTTGTGTTGGGTCGCGCATCTCATGCACGTCAGTAATTACCTCCTGCCATGGCTGTCCTTAGCTCAGCTCATATTCCTCCTCATATCCATTTGTCTTTTTAGAGGAACATGGAGGATCATTCTGCTCTATCCTGTTCTGCTTTGTCTTGTGTTGCAGTTTTAGATTTCCGTAAACACTCCCACTTAACATTTAGATAATAGACTTGTTTGTAAAATAGCCTCAACAATTTGGCCATCTGGATCTCAGTGTGAATCTGACTAAGACCACCAGCTGAAAGCACATCTCTGCCCCCCTCTGCCCCCCTCTGCTTCAAGGGGTTTAGGACACACTCCTGTCCAGCCTTCACTGTTTTTCAGAGGCTTGCATGATGTGTTTCAGGTTCCTGCTGTTCAGCTGTAAATTTGACAGACACCATATTGCATGTAAAGCTTTAGTCTGTCTGCGTGCAATCCCCAGACCCCCAAACACCAGTCTGCGTGCATACTCTTAACAGACTCCAACACTCTTGGCGTGGGGCATGACACACTCACAACAACTTTGCTGGCATCATCGAACACCATCATTGAACCGTTAACCTCAATTTGTCATTGTTGTTATTGTTATAAGTGTCCCCCCCCCCCACCCAATCACTTTGTCATCTGTGCCAAAATATGTCACTCCTTATCCCTCTGACACCTGCCTATAAATCCTTATATCTAGCTTGCTATCATACACAAATATAGTTGCTACAGGAGACATTACATGTGATAATTGCATGCAGACACCATGTGTGTTATAATATGCTTTGTTATGGGGCAGATGAGATTTAAGACTTACAAGCTGTGATATAGCGACCTTTAATAAAAGGTAATCTTCATGCCCCAGTGGATATTAAAGGTGATTATTTTCATCTGAGTGATTTATGTGCAACACAAAGAATTCTCTTCAGTAGTTTCATCTGAACAGATAAATAATTCATCCTCTGATGTGAAAATTCCATATTTTCCTATGAAAAGGACAGGTTTTGTATCTGATGACTTATTAACTTATGAAGTTAAGATGCTTCACATTCTGTACAATTTCTCATTTTCATATAAAGACACTGAGTCATTTCTAATCTTTATTTGTGCAGTTGCATTGTAAGTGTGTTGCAATCTAGAGCATGGCTGATACATTTACAGTTTTGTGATCAGTATGCACCGTGGTGCAGTAGAAATGTTGCTGAATATAATACAGTTTCTTTGTCCTTGGTCTTTAGTGAAGGTTTTACTCACCAATTTCAAGCTGCCTCACCAATCTGCTCTTTGAGAGAGTGGTGGCCACAGGGCTCTGAGGAGAGCACACTGTCAGCAGAGCTTGTCATGCTATGGGTATTTCATCATGTAACTGAATGCAAGTAGCTGTGATCTTTGCTGTATGTCTTTGCCATACTAACTCATAACCAGGGGTGAAAGGAAACCTGTACAGTACCCTGTACCACTACAAGATTTAATTTCAATGTACAGTACCAGGAAAGGGGGACAACAGCAGCCTGCCTAATGCAGTTTGTTTGAGGTCTTATTCATAATCCCTTACTTATGAAAATAGATATGTTCGTTTCAAAGTTTGTAAATGTCACTGCCCTCATACTTCTATCTGTCCTTTATGCTGACATAGATACAGCCAATAGATGGCACTAGAGGGCGCAGTCAAAAGTTTCACACAACACGAGGGGATGATGGAGGAGGTCGTAATACTGTACTTTTAACGAAGGCATTGCTGTAGATGACGGTGGTCTGTGAGGTCTTCAAATAAATCGTGATGTGTGGACATGTTTTCACCATATTACAGATTCCTTTCATTCCACCTCTTTTTAAACGTCATTGTCTCCTGTGGTCTTGGTTCTTCTGTTTTTGTCCTGTTGATTATACTACAACACTTATAGTGAAAAAAAAAGTGCTTTTGCATAATTTGGGGGAATTTTCTCTGGGAAAATATTTAGTAATTTTACTCTTACACAGTGCAGTGACCCGAAATATTCAATAACTTGACTTTTAGAAAGTCGTTTTTTAAAGGGCCTAGTGTTTTGAAAATTCAAAGGCAAACTGTTGTTGATGATTGAGCAGGCTGTTTGTCACCCAGGTGTGTTACTCAGGGTCCAAAGAAGCACAGTATTAATTTGTTTGTATAAGCACTTCTTGAGAAAGCTTCAAGCAGCAATACCACAGGCCAGTCAACCCGTTCTGAATAGGAATGTTCTGAACAGGCACTAGACCACTGAAACATGCAAGTAGATATGTATATGTGTGTATATATGTATACACATATATATACACACACACACACACACACACACATATATATATATATATATATGGACAAAAAAGTGATACATAACCTTTGTGTTGTATGACAGAATTTTCATTGCTTAAACAGTGTTGGTCACTGTGGTGCATGAGATGAACAGTTAATGAAATTGATGTCTTTAAGCATATGTAGCCTGATAAGGATTGCCTGACTGGATCATCTGGTAGTAGTGGATCTTTAGCAATCTGTCTGCTGAGCAGCTGTTAGAACTTGGCTTGAGTCATAGGTTTGGAGCTCCTTGAATTAGAAAACCCAGATTTGTTTCAGAGGGTCAGTGGAATAAGACACCTAATCTGCCTTTGTGGTTTTCTAAGTTGACTAATCTTGATATAGACATCCATTGTTTGGGCTCATCTTAGTATGCTTACACCATAAGCTGGTTAATACTATAAGTGTGATTGTGGCAGCCATTTGTCAGCTGAAAGCCTGATGCCCTTTTAATCGTGCATATTGTAGTAAGGTCTCAGCAGGAGAGCATTAAGTGCTGGCAATTAGCCATTTATGCAACCTTACCCCTTTTATGGTAGAGCACTGACAGAGATAAGAAACTCTGATCCATTAAACTACTTAACTTATTTGTGCAGTAGTATGTTGAAGGTTTTAGGTACTTGTTGAGTTGTACATAATTTTGTACATTCAGTTGTTTGTCTGTATTCTAATGTTGTGGGTTTGTTCATGCTTTCATGTATGAATCTGTGCTTCAATTCGTGATAGCTATCATCATTTACATTGATTTCAATACTCATGTATTGGTTTTGATTTGCATGGCATGAGAATGAAAAAGTAGGAAATAATTATCCAGCTCCATTTTATTTCTTGTCTTTCTTTGCCACGTCATTATCTGTTTTTTAATTAATGCAGTCGGACTCCTGTTATTGGGGATGTAATGTGATCTGCCATGTAGACCAGTCAATATCACTGACTGACCTGCTCTTGACAGATGTAAGACTTAACTTAGGCTAAGAGCATTCATTTAGACCTTGTCACTATGCATCACTAGTCTAGTGCTGGCTCTGCCTTCTTTTTTAGCCATGCTGGCATTATGGCTCTATGGATGGCAATGTCAGCCGACTTGTTCTTCTGATGGTTGGTTGGTCGGTTGGTCAACCACTTTGGTCTAATCAACAACTATTGGACAGATTGTCAGACGTTTGTGGTCCCAAGAGGATGAATCCTGCTGACAGTGGTGAGATCCCCTGACTTGTCTTGTAGTGCCACATAACTGAAAAATACCTATTTTTCATTTATGTGACACTACAAGATAAGCCAAATATATACATATATATATATGTATATATCTATATCTATCTATCTATCTATCTATCTATATCTATCTATCTATCTATCTATCTATCTATCTATCTATATATATATATATATATATATATATATATATATATATATATCTACAGTACAGGCCAAAAGTTTGGACACACCTTCTCATTCAATGCGTTTTCTTTATTTTCATGACTATTTACATTGTAGATTCTCACTGAAGGCATCAAAACTATGAATGAACACATGTGGAGTTATGTACTTAACAAAAAAAGGTGAAATAACTGAAAACATGTTTTATATTCTAGTTTCTTCAAAATAGCCACCCTTTGCTCTGATTACTGCTTTACACACTCTTGGCATTCTCTCGATGAGCTTCAAGAGGTAGTCACCTGAAATGGTATACATGACATGTATATATACATATATATACATATATATATATATATATATATATATATATATGTGTGTGTGTGTGTGTGTGTGTGTGTGTGCGTGTGTGTGTGTGTGTGTATTTATACATATGGCCATGTCAAAGTCATATCATTTAACAACCTATTTTTTTTTTATCACCAAATATTTTTATTTTAACAAAACACATTTTACAGCCAAAAGCACGTCTCATTGGACAACAAATACAATATACAAACTGAAACTAAACAAACAATGACTTAAAGTGAATGAAAGCAAATAATACTCAACAACATTACAGTTGAAATGCACAAAGGAGTTCACAGGGAACTAAATGAGTTGCAAAAAAAGAAACGGGGGGCTGTGATTTTGAAAATTTCAAGGGGGCGCTATAGATGCATTTTGGCCCCTATCAGATGCAAGAGCTCGTCATTCTTGACCTGTGTATCGATTTTCATGATGATATGAGATCGTTGAAGCCATCAAAATGCCAAATGTTTATTTATTTATTTTTATTTATTTAACCTTTATTTCAACAGGGAGGTCCATTGAGAGCGAGCTCTCTTTTTCAAGGACGCCCTGCATGCAATACATAACACACACAATTACAAAATTACAAGATACATAAACATGAGAGTAGAGAATACAAAGAGAAATATAGTCTTTACAACGTAAAAGTGAAGAAACTTAACATAGTAGATACAGACTAGACTAAAAATAACAGGAGTAAGACTGATCTCTAAGAAAAACCTCATCAAGTAGCACCTTGAAGGACTCGATGGAAACCAGATTATCTAATTTAAGTGACTCCTGGAGTCTATTCCATCTGTCAGGGGCATAAAAACTGAAGGCGGTCTTTCCTAGTTCACATTTCATACGTGGGATGTGAAGTCTAAGCTGTGTCTGTGAACGTGTATTGTAACCAGAAGTACAAAGTTTTAAAAGTGAGGTTAAATATAAGGGAAGCTTTCCACACAAGGCTTTATAAATGAATAAAAGACAGTGCTGTTCTCTGCGAACTTTGAGAGAGGGCCAGCCCACTTTTTCATATAAAATGCAGTGATGGGTAAGATACCGATCCCCAGTAATAAAACGTAAGGCACTGTGAAAAACTGCATTAAGAGGTTTCAATGTGGAAGCTGAGGCATGCATGTATATGACATCACCAAAATCAAAAACAGACATTATTGTGGATTGTACAATGGTCTTCTTGCTGGTTGAGGTGAAACATGACTTATTTCTGTATAAAAAAACAATTCTTACTCTTAATTTCTTTGCAAGGTGTTCCACATGGGTTTGAAAAGAAAGCTTGGTGTCCAACCAAATGCCCAGGTATTTATAAGACTCAACAGTTTCAATTGACTCACCATACAGGGTTTGAATACTGACACAGGAGTCTTTTAGTTGCGACCTTGTGAACCACATAGCTTTAGTTTTACTGGGATTCAGGACAAGCTTATGGGAAATAAGAGACGATTGAAAATAGTTAAAAGCAGATTGCAGGCTTGCAATGGCTGATTTAAGAGTGGGGCCAAAACTGTATAAAATTGTGTCGTCCGCATAAAAGTGAGCATCACAAAGTGGTGAGGGGAGTAAAATATTATTAATATAAGAGTAAATAAAAGTGGGCCCAGATGGATCCTTGTGGAACACCTTTGCCCAAAGAAAGAGAGCTGGATCTAGCACCATCTGCAACTACCGCTTGTGTTCTACCTGAAAGATAGTCAGAGAACCAGCTGATAGAGAGACTGTCAAGGCCAATGGATGACAGTTTGCCTAATAAAATATTATGGTCCACCGTATCAAATACCTTAGACAGATCGACGAAAAGAGCTGCACAGTGCTGGTGATTATCAAGGCCGTTTATAATGTTATTAACAACAAGTGTTGTAGCTGTGGCAGTGCTGTGACCTGGCCTGAATCCTGATTGTTGTGGTTGAAGTATATTGTGTGAGTCCAGGAAAACCCGCAGCTGAGCATTTACTATGGATTCTAAAACTTTGGCCAAGCAGCATAGCTTTGATATTGGACGGTAGTTATTTAGGTCACTTGAGCTACCACCCTTAAGTAATGGAACAACCTGTGCGGCTTTCCACACTGCTGGGATTTTCCCAGAGGTGAAAGTTAAGTTAAAAATATGAGCTAACGGTGAAGCGATAATGCGGGCACTCAGACGCAGGAGATATGGGTCAAGATCATCCTCACCTTTTGATTTCTTATGATTTAGATGTGTAAGAGCATTCAAGACTTCAGCATTGCTTATACGTCTAAGCGAAAAACTGCCAGAAGGAGAGGAAGGATTGGGTGCATTTCCAGATGCAGAACCAGGAACAAGGTCAACTGGAACCATATTATGAGGCAAACTGTCAAATAGGTGTCCAGAGGCTATAAAGTGGCGATTGAAAGTATCACACATATCTGTTTTGTTTAAAATGCAGGCATTTTCACTGCTAATTTGCGCGGGGAGAGTGAAGCTAGGTTTAGTTTTTAGAGAATTGATAGTATTCCAAAAGCTGGCAGTATTGTTTTGAGTGGTTGTAAGGGAAGATAAATAGTAGTCAGATTTAGCCTTTCTTATCATTTTGGTGCAATTATTGCGCAATCTCCTGAAATGAAGCCAATCTGAAGGGTTGTTCGAAAGTCTGGCGTTCGACCAGGCTAAGTCTCTAAGTCGAAGAGATTCAGTAATGTCTTTAGTGAACCAGGGATTAGATCGGCTTTTTATTCTAAAATTCTTATAGGGGGCATGTTTATCTGCAAGAGAATTAAAAATTTGTGAAAAATGCTTAAAAGCCAGCTCAGAATCTGGAATTAGGCCAACTCTTTGTAAATCAGCATGAGATAAGTCATAAAGAAATGCTTGCTCATTAAGATCTTTAAAATTTCGCTTCCTGATAATGCGTCCTCTAGATGTCTGACCTTTGACCATCCTAACACAAGCAGTAGGGCAGTGATCGCTAATATCTTGAGCAAAGACTCCACAGCGCGGATATTTAAGGGGTCTATTTGTCAGGATAAGATCGATCTGGGTAGATTTGGAATTATCTATGTTGTTAGGTCTTGTGGGGGAGGAGATCAGTTGGCATAAATTTAATTCCAGGCATACATTTTTTAATTTAGATGAATTTATAGACAGCCAATCCAAGTTCAAATCACCCAGGACAATTAGCTCTGAGGAAATGTATGCTGACAGTAATTTGCCTAACTCATCTAGAGCCGAGTTAGGAGCAGAAGGGGGACGATAAATCCCACTGACTGTGATATGAATGTCACCCCCAACACAGACATCCAGGACAATACATTCAAAGCTTTTTGGTATAGAAGAGGTTAGGACTATACATGCAGCCAAATGTTCTCTAACATAGATAATTACCCCACCCCCTTTTGACTTCCTGTCTAATCTAAACAAATTAAAACCATCAATGGCCACATCAGAGTCAGAGATTTTTCCAGAGAGCCAGGATTCAGTGATGACAAATATGTCTGGGGCAGTCTCAGTTATTAACACATTAATGTAATCAAGTTTCGGCAATAGACTTCTAACATTCAAGTGTAAGAATTTTAGCCCGTCACAAAACCGAAACTCCTGCAGTGACCTGACTTCACCAGATTGTGAGGGATTAAATGATTCAGCAGGGGCAGAGATTGAGAGGTTAGCAGATGAGGGACTAACATTACAGGGGGGATGCAGAGGCTGCACTGAGATGCATTTAATGTTAATAAGATTATTTGGGTTAATAGAATTTCGTCTACGTGGATGCAAAGCAGGCCTGCAAGAGGATAAAATGGTGCGGATGGGGAATGTAATACAACGTGACTTCCTGGAGGGGGAGCTAGTGAGACTGGTAATAACTGCTGGCTCACAAGAAGAGGAAGGCGAGGAAAAGCAACTAGTGGTTTGGACATCCTTCCGCGAGAGGGAGCCAGCACTAATTGATGATGCTTGTTCGTATTGAGTGGACGGCGGTAGGGGCACGGGGAGGTCAGGAGGTGATGATGATGATGGTAGTCACACACCGGGGGACAGGTGAGACGCTACAGCTTGCTGTATGTTAGTTGCAAGCAGGCGGCTACCGGACCTGTTTAGATGGAGGCCATCTGGCGCAAACAGAGAGGAACGGGACCAAAAGGAGTTGAAGTTGTGGATAAAGTTAATCTTGTGGGAGCCGCACATAGATTTCAGCCGGGTGTGAAGGTAGAAAAGGCGACTGAAAAGCTCTGACCCACGGCCCAGCGTGGGGATGGGGCCGGAAATGAATATGGATTTTCCGCTGTTGATGAGGAGATCAAAAAGACCAATAAAATTGGCCTTTGTAAACTCAGACTGCCAGCGAATTACGTCATATGTGCCAACATGAACAATTATTTTCGTGATGGATGATGGCAGGGAAGTTAAGAGGCTGGGAAGTTTTTAGAGGATATTCACGGTTGTGGCCCCGGGCATACAGTGGGTGACCGCATTGAAAAAACGGACGTTTCTCACGAGCGAGTCCCCGAGAATCAGCGCCGTCGGAGGGAAAAGAGGAGTTGGAGCAGACGGTTGTGCCAAATCTTCAGCTATGGGAGGACCAGACGCATTGGAGGACGGAGCTGGGGTGGGGGAGTAGTGGGGTGGGAGGAGGACTGTCCAGGGCCAGATGAAGATGGTGTGGGGTATGGGGGTGATTTTGTGACTTTTTTTATGGTCAGAGGACTGAAACAACTCCGACGGGGGCTGAGATGAGGAGTTGTTTTTGTTTTTGGGGCAGGGGGTAAAGTGTATTTTTGCTGAGATGCGTCGTTGAGGTCGGACAACGGGAGAAATGGGAATACCGGGCAGGACCGGGAGGGGGAGTGGCAGCTCTGCGGAGAGACCGGCAGGCTCCAGGTCCAGGGAGGATGGGGGCAGATGACAATCCTGCTCCTCAAGGCTGGAAAACATGTTGGACGTGGACAGCTTACAGGCTCCAAGTGGATGGGGGCGGTCAAGGAGCTTTCCACCATGCCTGCCCTTGCCAGCAGCAATCCATTCACCCGGGGTGGAAATGGGTCTCAGCAGGACCTTCGGCCTGGCTCCCAGGTGATCCCAGTGGTCAGTGGAAACATCGGGGGCAGCGGCGGGGTCCATGGAGACAGTCTCATCAAGTTCCTCAGTTGACACAGCAGCAGGCGCTTTTCCCAGGATGACAACAGAGTCATTTGAAGAAACTGTCTCCACTATGGTTGCAGTGGCGCCAGCATACATGGAGTCCATAAGTGTTTCTTCATCTCGGATCTGGTGTAAAATGGAGATTCTGCCCTCCAGCTCGGTGATAACCTGCAATTTGTGGAGACAGCCTTCACATCCTGGAGATGAGGTGAGTGAAGGCATGACTTGTCCGGAGGTGGTGGGTACTGGGGGAAAAAACACACAGCTGTGGCCAGTAAGGAGGTCTTTGGTAGGTTATAGCATGTAGTGACAGCACAGAGAGAGAGACTCTACAGTAGGCTAGCGGTGGATAGGGATCAACACTTACCGGCAGAGGCCCATTTCTGGGCCTGCTGCGCTGACTTTGCTTCGGTAAGTGGATTAGATAGTTGATATTTGATAAAAGAGGGATCAACACTTACCGGCAGAGGCCCATTTCTGGGCCCGCTGCGGTGGATCAGCTTCGGTAAGTGGATCAGATAGTAGTTCCTCCCAGCCGATGGTGAAGTTTGATGGTGGTGTGGTTTATGCTGGTCCAGATGGTGTTGTTAATCCAGTTAAGGGAAAGTTTGAAAACAGCGAAGATCGGTTTGGGATGACAGGCCGCTGAGATTTTCCCACGCTGTCAAACTGAGGCCGGGTAGTGTTAAACTGTTAAAAAACGCTAATACTCAGACATCCATGTGACTAAAAGATAAGATCCGGTAAAGGAGATACTTAAAAACAACTGAGGTCCAATAAAATAACTTAAAAGTCGCTTAAAACTTAAAAGAAAACAGGTTAATGAGCGGTGAGCGGAGAAATGTATTTAGTGGCGAGGGATCGATAGTCGCCACGCCGCCACACTGACACCATTAGACGTAGCTTCACAGCGTTCATACTGTAGCTTCATCACCTTGTTCTACATACAGTGGAATGAAGTTGATGCGGGCAAGTTTGTGTCATCAGTACATGTTAAAGTAAAAACTGGTCACTTCCTGTTACCACCGGGGGCGCTTTGAGTATGGTGGGATATTAATATATCTGGCCGTTCAGGGCGGAGCCATCATCATGTCGGGCAAGTTTGAAGCTGCTGAGATCAAGTATGTGGGCGTGAGGTCCATTTTCGAAATTCGATGGCGAGAAAATGAAAAGTCGCCAAAGTTTGTCACTCCCTAGCGGCCACGCCCCTTGACATGGAGAAAAGCTTTTAATAACTTTTCATCAGCATGTTCTCAGGATGATCTGTACCAAATTTGAAGTCGATTGGACGAAATCCCTAGGAGGAGTTTGTTCAAATTTAACTTGTGGAAATCACCGTAATGAAAAATTTCAAAACAAAATGGCCGACTTCCTGTTGGGGTTTTACCATGACATTAAGAGACTTTTTTGTGCGTCTGGGTATGATACATGTGTGTACCAAATTTCGTTTGCCTACGACAAACTAACCCCAATGGGGAGGTGTTTTTGAAAATTTGTAGGGGGCGCTATTTCGGCATTTTGCTTCGACCATGTGCAACCACTCAAAAATATCAAATTTCGTATGTGGCCGGACGAATGTGGAAATTCAAATCAAAATGGCCGACTTCCTGTTGGGTTTACGGCATGGGTCCAAGAGGATTTTTTGTGCATCTTGGCATGTTCTATGAGCCCACCAATTTTCATGCGTGTAGGTGAAACTCACAGGCGGGGCTCAAGGCACGAAATTTTCTAGGTGGCGCTATGTCACCGTTTGGCCCCGTCCACATACAACACTGCCAAAATATCAAATTCTTCGCCAGACCAAACGCATCTGCCAATTTTGGTGAGTTTTTGAATTTGGGAAAGGGGCCAAATTGGGGATTACATGTTCGTAATAATAATAATAATTAAAGCTGCAAGCAGCTGTGATTGGGCCCTCGCTCCCCCGTGCAACCATCGGGGCCTAAAGCACGTGGGAGCTGTCGCACGAAGCGAGAAAGGACAAAAAACCTGGCAGGAGCGAAAAAACGCAATGTTTCGTTCATCCACCAGGTGGCGCTACGAGCGTAACCAGATGTGGCCAGGTGCGTTCAGGGGTGGACCCTCATCACACGTGAAATTTCGAGCAAATCTGACAATGCATGAAGGATTTATACCAAGTTGATGTTCAGTGGCGAGGGATGAAAAGTCGCCACCGCCACCGCGGCAGCCTGCAACATGACAGGACACGTGTGTCACTGTGGAGATTCATCCACTTGATCGTCATGTGGCCACAAAATGTAGTTGATCAGGTCAGGAGCTTGAGGTTGGTGTTTGTCAGTGTAAAAGATGGCATTTCCTGTTTCCACAAGGGCGCACCATGATTGAGATTGCCTACGAGCATATGGAGGCGTTGAGGGTGGGGCTCTTATCATGTACAGAAATTTTGAAGCAGTTTGGATGAATTATGTGGGAGAGAGAGCTGCTTGAATATGCATACCGATGGATCAAAAATCGCAATGCCATAGCAGCCACGCCCTTTGACCTACAGACATGCAGAGCACAACTTTTGATCAGCATGGTCTCTGGGTGATCTGTAAAAAATTTGAAATCGATTGGATGAAATCCCAAGGACTAGTTCGTTAAAATACAACATGTGGAAATCACGCCAAAATGACAAGTCAAAAATCAAAATGGCCAACTTCCTGTTTGGATTAGACCATTGGTGCCAGAGACTTTTATGTGCGTCTGGACAACATACACATATGTAATAATTTTCATGTTCCAACTCTAAAAAAACCCCTATGGGGAGGGGGTTTTTGAAAATTTCAAGGGGGCGCTCTAGAGGCATTTTGTCCCCCCCATGGGTGATGCCCCTATCAGATGTAAGAGCTCACCATTCTTGACCTGTGTATCAATTTTCATGAGTAGATGAGGTCACTGAAGTCATCAAAAAGCCAAACATATTTAGTGGCGAGGGAGGTGCCATCGCGGCCACGCCCCTTGACATAGAGGAAAGCTTTTAATAACTTTTGATCAGCATGGTGTCAGGATGATCTGTAAGAAATCTGAAGTTCATTGGACAAAATCTGTAGGAGGAGTTCGTTAAAATACAACATGTAAGAGCTCGCCATTCTTGACCTGTGCATCAATTTTCATGAGGAGATGAGGTCGCTGAAGCCATCAAATTGCCAAACGTATTTAGTGGCGAGGGATCGATAGTCGCCACGCCGCCACATGGACAACATTAGACGTAGCTTCCCAACATTCATAAGGTAGCTTCACCAACTTGTTCTGCACACATTAGAATTGAAATGAAATTGATGCTGTCAAGTTTGTGTCATCAGTACATGTTAGCTGCTGAGATCAAGTATGTGGGAGGGAGAGCCATTCAAAATTCGATGGCAAGAAATCGAAAAGTTGCCAAAATTTCTCACGTCCTAGCGGCCACACCCCTTGACATAGAGAAGAGCTTTTAATAACTTTTGATCAGCATGTTCTCAGGATGATCTGTACCAAATTTGAAGTCGATCGGACAAATTCCCTAGGAGGAGTTCGTTCAAATTTAACTTGTGGAAATCGCCATAACAAAAATATTCAAAACAAAATGGCCGACTTCCTGTTGGGATTTTACCATGACATTTAGAGACTTTTTTGTGCATTTGGGTATGATACATGTGTGTACCAAATTTAGTTTGCCTACGACAAACTAACCCCAATGGGGAGGGGTTTTTGAAAAATTGTAGGGGGCGCTATTTCGGCAATTTGCGTCGACCATGTGCAACCACCCAAAAATATTGAATTTCGGATGTGGCCGGATGAAGGTGGAAAGTTAGAAACATTTTGAAATTTGGGAAAGGGGCGATTTTGGGGCACAAAGTCGGGTAAAGAATAATGATAATAATAACTAGAACAGCAAGCGGAGCCCTTGGAAGTCGGCCCGACCAAACATCACTAAGCTTTACGGCTGGCCTCAGGAGTGACTCCACATCATGCTCACCAAATTTCGTGCGAATCTGATCAACTTTCATGTCACTTGATGTTTCTCTGTTTATAGCGCCCCCTATTGGCCAATTTGCGCCAAATTTGGCACAGAGCCTCTGGTTGACCTCTTAAACAATTGATTCGAGTTTGACGTTGATAGCTTTTACTTTGACAAAAATATGCAACTGTATGTGTTTTTTAGCTAGCAGAAAAAAATGTTTATTTATAAGTACCGCATTTTTTGGAGTAGCAAAATTCTTTTGATAACTTTTTATCAGGCAACTGTGGAGATTGTATGTGCAAAGTTTCGTGCAGATGGAGCTTAAATGCTGGGAGGAGTTCAAAAAAGTAGGTTTTTAATGTGTGTTGACATACAAAGAGAAATATGCAGTGGAAGTGGGCGGGGCCTATGTCAGAAGATGTGACTCCATTCAGGGAACACGTTGATATAAAGTTTATGACAATGTGATTTAAAATGTGAAAGTTATCGGCCAAAACGCATTTGCATCCATTATAGTGCCACCTAGTGGAGTACACACACAATTTTTGGTATGGGTGGTTTGTGTGCTATTCTATATATACCCTGTAAATTGCACAGCCCTCAGCATAATACTTGAGCTGAAATAAATGTTTGTTGTTTATCTTGTAATAAGCCACGCCCACTTTGACCAGTCGTGATTAACTTCAAGATATGGCCTCAGAAGTGACCCAGCATCATACCCACAAAATTTTGTAAAAATCGGTGTAGTCATTTAAGAGATCTAAATTTCCCATATTTTCAGCGCCCCCTAATGGCCGACATTAGCCAAATTTGGCTCATACCCTCACAGTCACATGCCAAGCAAGGATCTCAGATTTTGTGTTGTTAGCATTTATTTTGACCGAGATATGCAACAGTTCGTGTTTTAATAGCTAGCAAGAAATAGTTATTTGTTATTGCCCATATTTTGACCGAACAAAATTCTTTTGGCCGACATATGCCATTTTTTGCGTCTGAGGTACGTGCAGGGGTCTGGATCAACCCTCCAAATTGCACTGCCCTCCCTTACATGGTTTAGCCTGCAGCACCACTTTTAGCGGAGAAGAATAAAAATAGAGAATAATAATAAAAATCTGAACAAAAACAATAGGGTTCCCAGCGCCGCTGGTCCTGGGAAATGCGTATGCTTGCATACGCGTCCCCCAGGCCCCGTGGGCTTGGCCCCCTAATAAACAGCGCAATTTCAATAGGGTTCTCGGACAACTCCGTCGTCGCTTGGGCCGAAATTCCATTGACTCAGTCACAAGTCAAAAATGTGTTTAATCTGAAAGAAACATGCAATATTTACATTTAAGATAATAGAAAAATAGTCAACCAAGTGCAGTGATGTCCTCCAAGATAATATTTGCCACTTTGTTTGCAGTAAACAAAGTGTTGTTGTTTTTCAGTTTCAGTTATATATTGGGGGGGTGTATCGGGCATTGGGGGGGACACACATGTCCCCCTCAATGTGTATGGTGACTACGGCCCTGTCAGCCATGCATAATTAGGCCTCAGTTGTCTGGGTGTGCAGGTGAAGTGGCTGGTTTTGTCATACAAAGTTTGATGGAGTGTCAACTGTACAATATGGAGATATTTGCATCTTGAAAGCCGGACTACAAATGTGGATAGACAGGGAGAAGCAGAGCAAGCCTAAGACATGGTAAGATACGATATTCCTCATCATATGAAGTGACTGATAACAAGATCTGTATAATGGGTTGTAAAGAAATTTGTCAGGTTTTTATTTTGTAGACAGTTAATCTGTATTTATAGCATGATGGGATGACAGCACAATGATGTGTGGTATCATTGGAAAGCTCTGCTCCTGCACTTTCATGTGATACGCGTGGTATTTCTATGCGATGCTGCATTCGCGAGTAATCCATCCGATAGTAATGTGTGTGCAGAGCTGTATGAAAGCTCTGTTATACATAATTTTAGTGTAACGTTATCATTTTTTTTTTCGCTGTGAAAACATTGGACTACCGACAAGTGCTTGGTCTTGTCAGAAAGCTATGATTCCGCTGTTTCACGTGATATGCGTGGCTTCTCGCTATGATGCACGGACGTGGAGAAAATCCACAGAGAACAGTTGTGAATTTGGACGCATTATGCGTCGTTCGGGTCCATAGGGTTAAAGAGCATGTAATCATAACAACTGTGTGGCACAAACTCAGTGCTTTGGTCATTAAATAATGTCGGGCTCGGTTCGGGTTCGAACAGAAATATGCGGTCCGTGCTGCACACACACACACAAACGCATGGAAAACCGGATATTATCAGTTTATAAAAAAAAACCCTGGACGCCCCTGACGGGACGTGAAAAGTGGACATGTCCAGGCAAAAGAGGACGTTTGGTCATCTAACACAAAGAAAAATTTTAACGGCTCGTTTCTCCTCTGACACACCACTTACCTGTGTGCCTGACGGCTCGGTTGTCCAGGTACTACTGAGCAGTCATGACACCAACGAAATAGGAAATTACTGGACCTGGAGGGTGACTTGTCTTTCGCCTGTAAGCCGTTATCATGCGGCTGCTCTTATGTTCCCTCCCTCTTGTTGCCATCCTCTGCATACCTCTGTCGCCATCTTATCTGTTTACAATCAGCTGAGAGTGCGCAACTGTGCATGTGCGTGGATGACGGTGTGTGTGTTTTGAAGAGGATTTGAAGATTTTCCAATTTACTTCCATTCACACCAATAAGACTGCCACCAGAGCGCCTCCAATTGGCCTATTTGCACCAAATTTTGCACAAACCCTCATTGGGCCATGGAAAACAGTTAGAGAAAGTGTTGTGGTAATCCGACTGTATTTGATTAAGATATGAAAGGCTGTCTGTTTTGAAAACGATGTGCAAAAATTTGTTGTTTTATATTTTGGGCGTTTTTAGGACTATCAAAATTCTTTTAATAACTTTTTGTCAGGAGGGTCCACAGATGATTCATGCAAAGTTTGGTGCAGATCATTCAAATCGCCTAGGAGGAGTTTGAAATAGTAGGTTTTTCATTGTTTGCGATTTTGCAAATGGAAATTAAATGCAAAAGTGGGCGTGCCTTACATCACACAATTCAGCTGAATTCAGGAAATACTGAGATAGAAAGTTTCAAAATGTGCAACATGTTATGTGGGAGTTGTGGGCCAAAAACACTTTTGCATTGAAAATAGTGCCACCTGCTGGTCATTTTTGGTGTGTCAGTTACAGGGACCAGTCTTTACCACCCCTATCAGTTTCATTTCCATAAGTGTTATAGTGTTGGTACAGTGCCAAATATTAAATTAGACTGCCACCATAGCGCCAGCTAGTGGCAGATCGGTAACTCCTTCATCAGATATCCTCAGGAGGGCATTGACAATAATTGTTCTAAGTTTAGTGTTAATCCGAGCAACCAATATGGAGATATAAAATACTTCAATTTAAAGAGCGCCACCTGGTGGTCATCGCCTGACATTTTGCACAGAGCCTCAGGGGCTCATGGGGAAGTAGTAAACTGAGTTTCATGTCATTCGGACACACCAATGTGGAGATATGCAACACTTCCTGTTTTGTACCAAATCTGCAGGAAGCTGCTATTTAATAACTTTGGTATTCTTTGGAATATCAAAATTCTTTTAATATCTTTTTGTCAGAATATTCCACAGATGCTGTGTACAAAGTTTCGTGCAAATCGGTGAAATTGCCTAGGAGTTCGAAATTTGCGGAAAAAAAAAAAGGTAGGTGGAAATGGGCGTGGCCTATATTACGAGATTCAGCACAATTCACTGAACTCGTGGATGATAGGTTTTTGAAGGTGCCACAGTTGAGCTTATAGGACTAGATATTACAATCCCTTAGATAATCGGTACACATCTAACAATAGAGTGGGACAGGGGTAAAGGGGTAAATGCTTCACTGGGGTCTTCAGGTGGGCACCCTGCTTCACTGGTGTTTCATTGAATTAGGCCCCACAACACCTCCACAGGGCTCAACGGCAACAACTGGCGTCCCAGGTGTGCCCCCCTCTGCTTTTACCCCTTGATTGGTTATTTGGCAGCCCAGTTGGGGTCCTTTCTCTTGATCCATAGCCAGCTGCTGCCTCGTTCAGCAGCCTCTGACATTGCTTTAACGGCTTGTCTGAAGGCCTGTCCTCGCACTCCCATCCCTTTTAGAAGCTTGGTTGTGGACATTGCAATAAAGCCCCTACATCCTACCTCGACCGGGAGCACCTGTACCCGCCAGCCACGTTGTTCGGCATCGGCAGCTATCTCGGAGTACTTCAGCCGTTTCCGTTCGTATGCTTCACCAACTGCCGACTCCCATGGTACAGTTAACTCCACAATAAATAGTATCTTCTGGGAGGTTGACCACAAGACCAGATCCGGTCTGAGGTTAGTTGTAATGATCTCAGGTGGAAAGATCAGTCTCTGGTCTAAGTCAACCTGCATTTTCCAGTCGCGAGCATTATCTAGGAGGGTTGCTTCCACTCTTACAGATGGTTTTGCTGGAAGTTGTCCTGATCTTACAAAGGGGATGGTCTTGTGTCGAGGTATTGGTGGTGGGAGGGCGTTGATGATAGTTCTCCTTCCTTCCAGGGTGACCGCCAGTTGTCTTAGCACCTGGTTATGTCTCCAGGTATAGCGGCCTTGGGACAAACTGGTTTTACAGCCTGTGAGGATGTGTTTCAATGTTGCCGGGGTCTGGCAAAGTGCACAGGAAGGATCTTCTCCAATCCATTGGTTTAGGTTCTTGGGCGTGGGAAGAACATCATAAGTGGCTCTGATGATGAAGCTGATTTGGCTTCCTTCCATCTCCCAAAGGTCCTTCCATGTGATCTTACGATGTTCCAGATTTTCCCAGCTGGTCCACTGTCCCTGTTTGGACTGTGACACTGCCTTTGTGCGTCGATCTGACCTTTCTCTCTATATGAGAGTTATGACCCAAAAGTGGTGGAAATTCAGGACGACAATACATTATAAAATTTTTCGCCAGACCAAATGCATGTGCCAATTTTGGTGAGTTTTTGAATTTGGGAAAGGGGCCAAATTGGGGATTAAATGTTCATAATAATAATAATAATAATAATAATAATAGTAATAATAATAATGATAATAATAATAATAATAAACAGCGTGATTACAATACGGTCCTCACGAATGATTTCGTCGTTGCTCAGGCCCTAATAAACAGCGAGATTATAATAGGGTCCTCATGGATGACTTCGTCGTTGCTCGGGTCCTAATAATAATAAACAGCAAGATTACTATAGGGTCCTCACAGACGACTTTGTTGTCGCTTGGCCCCTAATAATAAACAGCACAATTACAATAGGGTCCTCACGGACGACTTTGCCTTGACATTAGACACTGTTGCCAAGAGCCACCTTTGGTAGAGGTATGATACCCTGCTGGTTGGCCGGACAGTACCTTTTGCCAGCACCTTGGCCACTGGCCAGAGTTAATTTCAAACGCTGCATCATTTTATCCAGGGGCTGGAGTTTGCTTCCCATATAAATGTACAGTCAAACCATAATGTTGTTGTATTTTCTAAAACCATGTGCTTTTGTTGCACAGCATAAAATGATTCACCATCCTGTAAAAATGAACAACAAATGCAGGAGGATACCAAGTGCACAATATGTGGCCGTGAAAGGAGCTAACCAAGTGGTGATATGTGACGAGTTGTGACGAGAACATGTTGGACATGACTGCCAAGGTGTTGCAAGGTTTTAACTGCATGCAAATTGCCATGAATCTAAGTTTAGTTTCAGCGCCCAACCTGCGTCCATCCCTACAACCAGTTCGAGTCAGCCTTTCACACTGTGGTCACAGGCAGTAGCTGTGGCTACAGTTATGACATGACTGTGTTGGTTTTCTTGTAAGTGCAGGTTGTTGTTGTGCATTTTTTGTAAAAGGTGTGAGCAACAAAAGACACTCCTTTGATTCCACTGACTGGGACATATGAGTTCTTCACAGACAGATCTTGTGGATCAGATGCTCAATTGTTTTGAAGATGAAGCGCATATTGTTTGTTAACCAGACAATCAATAGTCTTGTTAATATAAATCAATTATATCTATCGATAAAACCAGAAGAAACGGATCAATTAACTAAACTTCAAACATGCCTTGAAGACATAAAAACCTGGATGAGCTCCAATTTCCTTATGTTAAATTCAGATAAAACTGAGGTTATTGTTCTTGGCCCCAAACACCTCAGAAACTCTTTATCTGACAATGTAGTTTCTTTGAATGGCATTGCTCTGACCTCTAGCACTACCGTGAGAAACCTCAGAGTAATATTTGATCAAGATTTGTCTTTTAACTCCCATATAAAACAAACTTCATGGACTGCGTTCTTTCATCTGCGTAATATTGGTTTTAATATTTGGATCACAGTGAACTGATGAGGAACACCTGGAGACTGATTGTGTGACACACCCCACAGTGCATGATTGGTGCAGAGAACTAGTATTGATTTTATTGATTGCGGACAGGTGAGCAGGGGGAGACAGGGGAGGCACGGCAGAGAGCCAGACACAAGTGGAGTAGCAGACACCAATTTGGACAGCAGGTCGGAGTTTTAACAGACCTGAGACAAGCTGTTTTGTGACAGTACGTGGGCCAGGACGAGAGACAGGATGGCTGTGGGAGGACGGGTCAGGGAGCTGGAAAAGACTTGGTTCAACGGCTATGAAATGATAAGTAGAGGAAAGCGAACCAAGCATTACCATTGTGTGCGTGTGTGACCTGCCACTTTCTTTATGTCAGCTATTTAGTGCAGATACTCTCTGTCTCCCACAGCAGCTGCTCAAGGGAAGGAGCCAGTGCGGAGCTGCAGGGCCGGAGCAAGGAGCCAACGGAATAATATTGGACCCACCCACTTTTGTCATCATTTTCTGCACCCCTCAGTTTAAGTTTTATGTACTGAAATTAGGGCTGGGCAATTAACCGAAAATATACCGAAACCAACATTCAGACTCTCTAACTGACGTAATCTTACTCATGTCGGTGATTACGGCACTTTCCCCATGCTGTCCCCTTGAAGAAAAAAAAAAAAACCTATGCTGTGTAAGTCACGTGACTCCATCCCTCCATCTAGTCTGCATTCACTCAAAGCAAGACTGACGCTGCCTGCATGGTGGAGACGAGCACAAACACCGAGCCAACAAATAAACTTGAGCAGTTTGTACCCAAACACAGGGTTTTCCCTGCCTATCTAAGACAAAGGCGGGCTGCCTGGGTGATTTGGCTGCTGCCTTGGTTAAAGCCTGTATGTGTGCATGGGGGGGCGTCCAGATGTAGCATCTTTTGCATGCACAAACCCATTACTTTCAATGTAGACGCTTGTCATGCGCGCTCTCAACCCAAAGCGACACCGTAGTGTTCTATGATTTTCAGCCTCCTTTCATATTTAATAGAGGAGGGACAAACAAGAGGGAGACTGACAGGCGCCCTACAACTAGTGCTTCCACAAAGCAACTGTTGCTGTCACAGGTGTTTATAAATGCCACACAATATGCAAAGGATTCAAGAATAATAGTCGAACATATTTACCCCCCCCAAAGATTTTTCTTTTAAAATAAAACAAATAATTGTTCATTAAAGACTCTCTAAGGCTGAATCCCATTTCACCCCTTGGCCCTCCCCCTTGGCCCTACCCCTCCGTTTTGCGCGTTCACGTGGAGGGGTAGGGGTGTCCCAATTCCCATTATGACGGAGGGGTAGGGGGAAGTGGTAGGGCTATGTACCCCTCCAAATGGAGATTTTTCCGAGGCACACTCCAAACGGAGGGGTACGACAGATTTCCCAGAATGCCTTGCAAGACCGGCAAGATGGCTGCTTCCGCAACTAAAGAAGGCCACAAATGTAAGTATTTTCTCCATGAATAAAGTTTTAAAATGTACGAAAACCACTTTATTGTCTATTTTAACGTTGTTTCAATGTGTAGTGGTCATTTTCCTCGTAAAAAATCCCCCGAAAAAAATCGATAGTAGTCGAGGCTTCAGTTATGTGGTTACCGTTGCCAGGCTGAATGCCACTAGCGGTGCTCTGTGGGCAGCCCTGATGATAATCTACAGTGATAACGTTATAAATAATAACTTCAGCAACCTTGCTGCTGGTATTCAGTTACATTGATAGCGTTATGGGATACAACATGCAGGAATGTCATACACAAATCGAATGTGACGGTAGCATTAGCCTGTAATTCCATTGAAGTTGTGTACGAATTGCGACAATCCGTACTAACATGTTATATGGATGTTGTAACCCAAGTAACGTTAATATCACTGGTTTATATGAGATCAGAGATCATGAGATCACAGTTATCCATGTGTGTTATCTATGCAGGGACTCCAGAAGAGACCAGACGCCTCATAAAATTCAGGGCTGAAAATGAGCAGCGTTTTCTCAAATCCAAAGCTGCTGCCAAACAACTTTGGGAGTGAGTATTTTTTTTTTAGCTTGCTTGACAGCATACATACTTATGTTGTTTTATTTTTTTCTTGCTTTTCATTGTTTTTACATTACTCCTCATATGTGTTGTGATACAGGATGTTGATCAAAGAGCTTGGGCTTGAGGGTAAAATCACCTGCCAACAAGCATCGAAAAAATGGGAAAATCTTAAAAAGAAATATAAGGTAAGCGAGAAGCACTTTAGTTGAAATTTAAGGCGATGCCTAAACTGTAATCTTTTAAAGTAATCTGTAATCTCTCAGTTAGCGCTGCAATGATGAACTTCATATTTATAAGTTATAACATTGTTTTGTTTTTTCGCAGGAGCTGAGAACTCCCAAGACGGGTTCAGGAACTGATGCCGGGGAAACCATAGCCTCTACCTGGCAGTTTTTTGAGGACATGCACGAGGTGCTGGGAGCCAGGCCGTCTATGGACCCTCCCATTGTGGTTGCCTCATATGATGATCCTGTCACACTGCTTATGGTAAAGATACAGCCACATCATGTATTGTTATTGATTACTGATCTATATTGTTGATTATAACCCAGCATTTTAAGAAATATATTTTCTACGTAGTTATGTATTGTACATACATACATATGGCCATATGACCTACTTCAGGAATATAATACCCTCTCATTTGTTTTGTTCTTAGGAGATCGTCGAGCCCACTCCTTCCACCTCAGCCACAGCTTCTTCTGAGGCACCCGCATCTGATGCCCCTACCACTGCCGCTGCTACTGTGGACATGCCCCCAACCCCTTCACCCAAAAAAAAGAAGAGGAAGCTAAACCACATCTTGGATTTTTTGGCACAGGAGTGAGAAGGAGCAGAAGAGACACGAGGAAAGTGAGAGGAAAACAGAGCGTTTTTTAGGCCTGTTTGAGAAACTCATTGACAAAATTTAACAGTTTCTTTTGTGCAATATGGCCCCTTATCACACTAGTTCCTGTGTGTATGTTTGCACTGTTCGATGTTTACATCTGAAAAGTTGTTCTCAGGACCAATTTAAGAAATAATTTGCTGTGCTGTCCTGTGTGTGTATTCTAATGTCTACCTCAAAGGCACAGCTGGCTGTTGTTGTTTTTTGTTTTAATATAGTTCTTAAATGTTTTTAAGACAAGTGCATAAATGCATCTGAATGTGATGCCATTTACCAAATAAAGTGCAATATTGTTTTCTACTACAAGTTTGTGAGCATGAATATCACACCAGCTAAACATTAACAACACCTGAAACAGATATTAGCATTAAAATAGATTTATTCAGAAAAAAACATTGACACATGCCTGATGTATGATAACAAAAAAACTATATACATTGTCCATTTCTGGATCAGTCAGATTTATTTGAAAAAATAAAATAAAAAACTTGACACATCCCTGAGGTAAGATTACAAAAAAAACTATGTACATTGTCCATTTCTGGATCAGTCAGCATCTTCATGGGGCCTGCACATTGCCTGAGATCAGAGCAGCCAGGTGGTCTCTTGTTGCATTGCCAGACCTCTCATTAGCAGCCAGGGGTTCCCGAGGAGGTTGGGGGTCTAGCATATCCTGTGCAGCATATTCATCTGGCTCCAGCACGTCCCCATTGTCCAGACACACATTGTGCAGAAAGGCACAGGACGCAATAACCTGAGGTGCAAATGTTGGTTTTACCTCCAAGGCTTTGAAAAGTGTACACCTCCACCTGGTCTTCATCATTCCAAAAGCCCTTTCGATTATGCTGCGGCCTTTGGAGTGATGATAATTGAAGCGCCCCTGTATTGGTCCATTAACTGGCTCCTTGTACGGTGTCATCAGGCAGACTGGTGTGTCCAAACACAGATAGCCACCATCTCCTAGAAGAATGTAGCCTGTGGGAGGGTACCGTCTTGCTCTGTAAAAGCTGCTGTTCTTCATTACACGCTTGTCATGAACTGGCCCCGGGTAACCAACAAAAATGTCTAGGAATCTTCCACTGGAATCACATATTGCCTGCATGTTTACTGAATAGAATCCCTTGTAATTTAAATAGTCTATTCGGTACCGTGCTGGTGGTTTTATCCTAATGTGGCTTCCATCTATTGCACCCACAACATTGTTGAATGCAGGGGTCCCTGATAGGTGGGCAAATCCTTGTCCAACTGCATGAAACTGTCCTATCTGGGGGAAAGAGATGACACGCTTCAGGTTGATCCATATATCATTTGCTATTTTGTGGATGATGCGGTGGACTGTGGATTTGGGCACATTAAAAACACGAGATACAACGCGATAAGACAGTCCAGCCAGAAAACATAGATGAGCACTTCTAGCTGACTTCCCCAGCCATGGTCCTGCTCACTCTGCAGTAGCCTCTGCAGACTGTTCATTGCTCTTCTGCTGAGGCGAAAGTCCTGCTTCAACTCTGCCTCCACATTAAACCACAACCGCAGGACGGGCACGTTGTGGTTCAGTTTGCAGTATGTTGTAGGGTGACCAGTCTGGAAACAGAAATATGTTCATATCATTAGTCTCAGTTAGAAGGATTTAACTATAGTTTTATATGGGGGACATTTGGCTTTTCCCCAGCCCAAAAATCTAACGCATTAATAGCATTTACAATGCAGTCATGCTACATATTATCAGATCTTCACACTTATCAGTGAGCAAACGGTAGAATGCAAAGTAACAAATACTATCGCTAGGTTACCAAGCTTTTGAGCACAACCTACTAACGTTAGGAACACAGTTATTTTTATTGCACAAAAACGTTTTCCATTAAATTCTACATACCATAAAACAATCCACCAGCATTCCCAGGCGTCAAAGGGGTCTCTTGTTTCTTTCATTCCTCCGACTAGCAGCAGACAACCGTAAAAAGATCCCAATAGCCCACGCAACAGAGATTACCACAGCGGCAGACGGCATGATTCCCCGAGATCTCAGGCAAACGCTTGTCGCATCTGCCTACGTAAGAGGCAGCGGCGACTACTGATGACGTACGCGATTGTCGAAGGGGTGTCCCAATTCGGAGGGGTTGACTTTCGGCCCTACCCCTTGGCACTCCGTTTCAAGGGGCAAGGGACAAGGGGTAGGGCTAAGGGGTAGGGGTAGAAAAGAGAAATGGGATTCAACCTAAGTCTTCCTAAGCTTGAAAAGTTTTTTCACATACAGAAAACATCTCCATATGATCCGCTAGCTACATGTCCTCTGAATAAGTCCGGTCTCTGTGGGCAGCCCAGGCTCCGCAAATGGCAACAAAAACATTTTGGTCCAGGCTGCACCAACCAGTCAGCGTGACACCAGTGAAAGCAAGCACACACACATGAACATGGTGCCCATGTCTCACGGTCTCGCACAAGCGCGCACATGTATGTGACAAAACTTATCAAGCTTAGGAAAACTTAGAGAGCTTTTAATTATAATCCAGGTAAAAGCTTCAATTAATCGTGACACTGATTTTAAGTAATATTGCCCAGCCCCAGGGCCGCCCCTCCCTAAACGCAGAACACGCGCTGTGCGTAGGGCCTCATCTTCCATGGGGGGGGGCCACACTTTGCGCGAGGGGACGCATTTGCGCATATGCGCAATGGATGCGCACATGCGCTACCATGAGGTGTACGTAGAATCAGCTCGAGGAAGGAGAGAAGAGACCTGACCGCCCAGACGTCGCTGCAATGATTGACCTGCTGCAGAGCTGCAGCAGGTGTCGTGCAAAAGAGCCTCAGGAGTATGCACGGGGACGGAAGAGCGGGCGGGCTCCACAGAGGAGGAGTCCCAAGCTTCGGGGGTATGTGCGGCCGGGAGGTCGGACGCTCCCAGAGAGGGGAGAGGGAGAAATATAGCTAAATAAGATGAAAATAGAAAAAAAATGTCTCTGTATTTTATTTCTGTTTTCAGTGTTTAATTAAGGTGGGAGAGGTGGAGGGCTGAGGGAAATCAGACGCCTCCAGAGAGAGGAGAGGGAGAAATATAGCTAAATAAGATGAAAATAGAAAAAACCTGTCTCCCTCTTTTATTTTATTTTCAGTGTTTAATCAAGGGTGGGGGATTGAGGTGGTGGAAGTTACTTTCTTTTGATGAGTAATTGATGGCTATTTGTGACTCAGATTTGTTTATTTATTTATTTCAGGTTGAATTTTTTATTTTATTTGACTCATACAGCCAAACTACTGTATCTACAGTTCATTTTTTTATTGCCAATAAAGGTTGTCAAGTTAAATGGCAAGTTGTTGTACGGTCATTTTGTAGCTATGATACATTTGGGATGGGGGCCTCTAAATAAAATTTCGCTTAGGGCCCCAAGTTGGTCAGGGGCAGCCCTGCCCAGCCCTAACTGAAATATTGAGTGACTCAGCGAATCAACAGCATGTAGGCTACAATTTATTGAGTAATTATTTCCCTTGGACCCCCTTGCAGTCTACACTTGGTCAGTGTGTATCAATTTCTGTATGTTTTAATATTTGCATAAAATCAAAAAAATGTACATATTTATTTTATGTGGTATATTTTACACTTTTGCAGGAAATATAAATAATTAAATATACATACAATTTGATTTGATGTTTCTTCTCTTGCTATAGCCAGATAATAAAAATATCAAACCACCTGTAAAAATGCACTAGAATACAGGAAATGGCATCTTTTAGCTTCAAAATTTTCTGGGGGAGGGCCACTAAAAAGTTGGTTGTTCTTCACTTGCCAACATTCCCGTCCTATTGCATATCGCTAACTCGGCTTCACTGCATGTCACTAAATTGACTTCTTCTCCGGAGCCTTTCTGCTCCACTGTCTCACAGGTTAACTCCTATAGCAACTACGCCTGGATGGTGTGTGGTGGTTACGTTGCTGCCGTGGTTCTGCCTGATGCCTCCTTCTACTGCTGTTATTATTAGTCATACTTCTACTGTTATTATACACATATGATTATTATTGTCACATACATATACTGTCATGTATTAATATATACTTACAACATATTGTACCACAATTACCGTTATTATAATATTATTTCTAAAATAAATGTTGTTGTAAGCTACTATCATTATCATTACTGTCTGTCTGCATCTCTCTCTGGCTCTGGCTCTCTTGGTCTCTCTCTCTGTCTCAATTTCTCTCTCTGTCTCGCTTTATGTATCATTTTGCCATATGGATTACTGCACATTTATTATGTTGATCTGTTCTGTACGACATCTATTGCACGTCTGTCCATCCTGGAAGATGGATCCCTCTTCAGTTGCTCTTCCTGTGGTTTCTACCACAGGTAGTTTTTCCTTATCCACTGTGAGGGTCCATAGGATGGAGGGAAGTCGCATGCTGTAAAGCCCTGTGAGGCAAATTGTGATTTGTGATATTGGGCTTTATAAATAAAATCGAATTGAACTGAACAAAACAAAAATCATACATTGTCTAATAGACTATGACATCTTCACAATAAGATATCATGGACAGCTCTACAACCTGACAGCTTGATTAGTAGGCTATTGCAGCAAACCGCTTTTTATTGCCTACCTGGTCTTAGTGGCCATATGTTATAGTTACATACTGTAGTTTGTGTTACCTCAAAAGATGGTGTCTCATAAATCTGTCCTGGTAAACATTTGCTTCTCATTTGAGAATGGCACTTGGGTTCGAGTTGAGGTTTTGTTCCAAAGATGACCTCTCCAGTTTAAGCAGCGCTCCATTAGCCTGGTATGCTGTAAAAAGAAAGTGAACTATCGCTCCCTTAGACATACTGAATTACTAGCACATGAAGGCTCTGTGTTGCTTTCCTGTACTCCTAGAGGAGTACAAGAAAGCTGTGTGTCCTGTAAAGAAAAGAATGAACACTCATGCTCTCAACCCATCCTAGGCTTAGCGGGGATTTAGATCGAAAACAGTCCAGGGTTAAAGAGGGCTGCGTTGGTGGGGGCATGTTGTTTGGTAGCAGGGAGCCATTTAAAAACAATCCAGCAAATCCAGTTAAAGTAACAGAATATTTTTCTTAAAGGACACCAAATAACTGCGCTGCAAATGGTTTGTAAAACTCAGACAGGATTTTACAACTCTGGAAAGTTTTCACAATGTCAACTTCAATTGGCCATTGATGTTCCTTGCCAAATGACATGGCACTGCAGCAGAAATTGAGCCAAGTTGTTTGGCAAAAGTGGTGAATATTCTGAGATAAGGTGTAAGATGAATATTGCATCTCATAAATCTGCAGGTCAAGAAATGCTTATAATACCAATATATGATGCCAATGCCCTGTGCCCTGCAGAGAGCTGTAAAGTAAAATCCCATTATCAGCATTCTGTCTGGCAGTAAGGTTGCATAAGATTCTAATAAAACCGAATAACATAAATGTTTGGAGTACAGTTATGATCCCAGGGTGGAGTTTTTGCTGAAACACTAGGCAGATATGTGCAAACTCCCTTAGATATGCTGTAGCACTCCTACATTTTGGAATCCTTCTGCAAATATTTCAGCAGATCAAACATGTTACTTCTCACTCATCTCCCACTAAATGCTCTGCTTTTCTCTTCTCCAAATGATTAATTGCTTTTCTTTTGACAAAGTGTGGGTGAAAGGTGAGGTATTAAAAGTTGTTAGAAAGCCACTTGTCAGAAAGCTAAGTTGGGGTTTAGGACTTACAGATATGCAAGGTGTGGAGGAGTGAAGGCACTATGCTGTTGGTGGTCCAGACTTGTGTAAATACTGTAAGTGATGGGACTTTGTGAGTCAAAACACTTGACAGCTTCAGAAGGTTTGCTAATGAATGCAAACCCCCCAGAAATGTAACTTCCATGCAAATAGATGCCTCTGACAGATGTGGGGCTGGACAGACCTTTGGACCTCTATGGTTGTAAGTTTTAAAACATATTATATCCTCCTGTTCCAGTGATCAAACACCTATTCTCACCACACACAGTCATTCAAAGCATTGAGGAAAAACCCAACAGAGTAATGACGGGAAGGTTCTTTGTTCTGTCCTCTTAGTGATATGTGTAAGTGCTGACAGACAAAACTATTTAAGAACAGAAGCTCCTAAAATTAAACAGGACACACTCAGTGTTTAATTCTGTGGCAACATACCTGAGAGCTTGCCCTGACTCATCACTCTTTCAAAGCTCACTGGCACACCTCGTCGTGGGAATGACACTTCTCAACTCATCTCTGTTTGAACAGGTTGATTCCACTTTCTCTGAACTCTGCATTGGGCATTCAGCAGCTTCTCCAATTTATAATGGAGTCCTGGCTGAATGCACAAGATCAATCTTCAAAAAGGATTAGTAAGTGTTGAATACAAGTCCTAAGTGTGCACACCGATGTGCCTACCTCTCTGTTTGAAGTATGAATTAATCCTGTTTTATTGTTGACAACCTGGCAGTCTCACTGTTGTGGACAGATAGGCATCAGGACAACTTGGTGCTGAGCTCTATAAATTTCCCCGTCAGTGGGAATTGGCACACACACGCACACACACACACACACACACACACACACACACACACACACACACACACACACACACACACAGACAAGCAAACCTGACCAACAGTGCACTATCGAGTTACACTTGCCAACAGTGGACTTCAGTTTCTGGGCATTTTAAAAATACAAAAATAGAATAGAACATTAACTTTTAAGCTCTTTTACCATAATATTACTGCAAATGTGCTTTTTAATTTTTTTGAAAGAAATTGCCAAGAGGGGATCCTTGAGCGATGTCTACCTATCAAAGAAGGGACCTCCATATGCTTCACAGTAACTGTCTGTACTCAGTCTTTTACAGTGTTTGTTTACTGCAAAGACTTTCTTTGTTTCTTTCAAAAACAGATTTAACTTTAATGTTATCAGTATTTACACATTTCTCTGTGATACACATATTAAAACAATCATGAAGACATTTTTTAATTTCACTTTCTAAATGTTTCTTGGGGGAATTCATATTCTTCTGTGTTGTTGGTCATTTTATGACCTGTATGTGATGTTGATGTATGCATTATAGAGAGGGCTCCCTTCATGGTTTATATCTTATTTGTATATCATTTTAATAACGTAAGTGGAGAAAAACATTTGTCAATCTAAGACAGGTTTTGAAGCATGCATCTACTACACTTTGCTGTGGCTGTTCAGGCATCTTCAGGGCATTCATTTTAGACTCATTCATGAGGTCAGATGAAATTCTAAAAATTCTAAAATCCCCCCTTCATGTATGGAATCTTGTTTTGAAGTTCGACTCTATAACAAAAAAGATAGATTTTATATATTGACTCAAGTCCCCTCTTTGCTGGTACAATACCACACAGGTCCCCGCTTGAATATGATGCAGCGACATACACACTCCTTCATGGGTGTGAATAAAGTATCTGGCTCCTGTGAACAATATTGAGGATAAAATGAATGATTCAAGATGTAAGATTTGCAGGAAATGTCACCCAAGCCTGCAAGACCATTCAAGTTCAAGTAGACCAGACATTACACCAAATATCAACCTGGAAAACTTTGGTCTCTCATTTTGATAAAAGTCAACTCTTATGCTCGAAATGACACTGACTTACAAAAATTACTGCTTAAAAGTTTTTATCTTATAATGTACCTAATACTAAGGATGGAAAAATATTATTGCAGCATGTCAGTAGAATGTGATGCACTCACATCTTACACATTAAAGTCTGATGCATGAGTGAATCTTTACACTCTATTGACATTGACTGACAACAGTTACTTCTGATATCTTAGCGTATCTACTACCAAGGACAAGGAAATATTGTTGCAGTCTGTCATCATAAGAAACTCAAACTCAATTTTCTAAATTCAGGCACTGTGTAATTTAACTTGTCTTGTGTTTGTGTTATGGTAATGAGCATTGAAAGGTTCAGTGTCTGTCATGATAGAGTTAACCTTTGTATATATATATATACAATATATATATATATATATAACCTTTGTTTGAACAATACGACACAGGTCCACTGTTGATTACTATCGAGCGATATTCACACTCCCTCGTAGATGTAGATCTGAAATATAACAAAGATAATTTTATGAACATACTCCAAATTATCAGATATTTAAGTATATGTGTTTAATACCTAGCTGTCTACAGGTTTGATAGGCTACATTATGCTGTCAGAGAAAATGATATGTGTTGCCATGGGAATATGAAAAATGTTTGGTCTTGTTTGCTACAAGCAAAATTTGCTAAAGTTTTTTTTTTTTTTTTTTGAATTAATCAATTAATTAATCATTAATGTTACCAGTGATCAATTGAGGAAAGTGCTTAAGATTGTCAACCCTCGTCAATACCCTGCTACAGTGCATCTATGCATGTAGATTCTTTATTATATATTTACATTTATGATTACACATTACTCGTCCAGTAACATTCACACACTGCTTTTTAGGAAGTTACACATGTTTTAATTTCAGTTGATGATGTGAACATAAAACTGCCTCTGATGAGTGAATGGACTGGGGGGTTGCCAGTCTGTGACACTGAATCTCTGACAGTCAGTATCAGACCTGGATTGTCTGTGGCATGGGGGATGGTCTCCTGTTGTGAACGATGGTCGTTAGGGTCTTAGGGACAATATTCACACTCTTTCATGGATGACTTGAGAATTGAGAATAAATAATATTTTAGCTAACAAACCTGAAGCCCAAGGTGAAAAGACCCTAACGACCATCGTTCACAACAGGAGACCATCCCCCACACCACAGACAATGTAGGTCTGATACTGACTGTCAGAGATTCAGTGTCACAGAATGGCAACCCCCCAGTCCATTCACTCATCAGAGGCAGTTTTATGTTCACATCATCAACTGAAATTAAACATGTGTAACTTCCTAAAAAGCAGTGTGTGAATGTTACTGGATGAGTAATGTATAATCATAAATGTAAATATATAATAAAGAATCTACATGCATAGATGCACTGTAGCAGGGTATTGACGAGGGTTGACCATTTTAAGCACTTTCCTCAATTGGTCACTGGTAACATTAATGATCAATTAATTGATTAATTACAAAAAAACTTTAGCAAATTTTGCTTGTAGCAAACAAGACCAAACATTTTCTATATTCCCATGGCAACACATATCATTTTCTCTGACAGCATAATGTAGCCTATCAAACCTGTAGACAGCTAGGTATTAAACACATATACTTAAATATCTGATAATTTGGAGAATGTTCATAAAATGATCTCCATTATATTTCAGATCTACATCCATGAGGGAGTGTGAATATCGCTCGATAGTAATCAACAGTGGACCTGTGTCATATTGTTCAAACAAAGGTTATATATATACACAATGGTTAACTCCATCATGACAGACACTGAACCTTTCAATGCTCATTATCATAACACAAACACAAGACAAGTTGAATTACACAGTGCCTGAATTTAAAAAATTAAGTTTGCATTTCTTATGATGACAGACTGCAACAATATTTCCTTGTCTTTGGTAGTAGATACGCTAAGATATCAGAAGTAACTGTTGTCAGTCAATGTCAATAGAGTGTAAAGATTCACTCATGCATCAGACTTTAATGTGTAAGATGTGAGTGCATCACATTCTACTGACATGCTGCAATAATATTTTTCCATCCTTAGTATAAGGTACATTGTAAGATGAAAACTTTTAAGCAGTAATTTTTGTAAGTCAGTGTCATTTCGAGCATAAGAGTTGACTTTTATCAAAATGAGAGACTTAAGTTTTCCAGGTTGATATTTGGTGTAATGTCTGGTCTACTTGAACTTGAATGGTCATGCAGGCTTGGGTGACATTTCCTGCAAATATTACATCTTGAATCATTCATTTTAACTTCAATATTGTTCACAGGAGCCAGACACTTTATTCACACCCATGAAGGAGTGTGTATGTCGCTGCATCATATTCAAGCGGGGACCTGTGTGGTATTGTACCAGCAAAGAGGGGACTTGAGTCAATGTATAAAATCTATCTTTTTTGTTATAGAGTCAAACTTCAAAACAAGATTCCATACATGAAGTCTTCTTTAAAGGTCTGCATCCTGTTTGATTCTGAGAGAGGATTAAGGTTAACTCCATCGAGACACTGAATATTTCAGCATGCTATGACGTCTTTTTTATGATGGATCTAAGAGAGGCATTAGCAGTTAGTGTAAATATCACATTTTTGACTACAATATGGTATCTGTGATTCATATCCAAATAGATTAGTTTTGCTCTTCAAGATAGATTCATGCAATGTGAAATTTCTACATAATGTGTATTTTCCAGAAAATTTAATTTGTACACAATTCATATAAATACAAAACAAATTGTATTCCTATAAATACAGCTTTTTTTTAAAGTCTTCCTTCCTTCAGATTTTTAAGTACTTATTCTGTTATCCTATAGGTTTGGGTTAAGCACAAAGTCACTTTCAAAAAATGACTTAATTGACATCCAGTGCTTGTGAAAAGTAGGAAGAGGAAGGTTTTCCTTTTTGACTAAAAAGTTTTATAGGTCCACTCTGATGTCCACTTAAAGTCTGATAAAAGTTATACTAGTTGTTTTCTTTATTCTGTTTATTATTCTGCTGCTCTCTGGATGGCCCTTAGTCTAAATCTTGAAATTAGCTAGTAAAGGATATTCACCAAAGTTGGGCCTTCATGATTTGTTACAAAAATAAAACATATCATGGTTCAAGAGGCTATAATGTAGAGATTTTTATATCTTTCTCATAAGTATTGCTAATTTGACTAATTTCTTAAATTTATCCATGCTGGAGTGTGATTATCGCCCTATGCTCTCCAAGAGGGAACTTGTGTCATTCTTTGCCAGCAAACAGTGGACTTGTGTTGTTTCATAAAGTATAATCCTATGTGTGTAGAGTGAGCACACAATTACATTACATTCTTTTTTAGTTTTTAGTTTTCTACCACTGAATAGTTAGTAATTATTGAAAGTAATGTAAAATGGTGTACAAGTGTATTGAAAAAATTATTGACATTGAGTGCCTGTGAAAATATGGTCAGGTGAGTATTTTTGGACTAAACTTCACAGGTCTAGTCAAAGTGTGATATCAAATTAGTTTTTAGTTATTAATTAAAAGTGAAAGGAAATGATTACATAATTGTTTTTTTGTTCTGTTTAGTTTTTTCTACTTTTCATCCTTTTTAGATTCATAAATACTGTGCTGCCTTTTGGGTAGCCCTTTATTTTAATAGTGTTGAGCATAAAAATTCCATCAAAGCTTAGCCTTCATATTTTGTTACAAAAACATAATGTAAAAAAAATTATGTGTCAGGGGACTGGTTGCTTCACCAAGTTGGCAGTTTAATAGAGCATTTACATACTAATAGACTTTCTGTGGCTGCAAGCCATTCACACTATGGGGAGTGTTAAAAAGAGACGTGTGTGACTGAGGCATTAAAATCCTGGCTCCAGCCAGCAGAGGCACTGCTGAGTATTCACTTAAACACTCTCACACTTTCAGGTCCCCTCTTGGCAAAAGTTAAAAAAATTTACCAGAGGGGTTTAGACATGATTTTATCACGATTTAAAGCATAACCAAGAGGGGACTTAAAAATTGTCCCCTGTTGGCCGTCAAGTCCACTGTTAGTGAGTGTGTAACGACGTTCAAGTCCACTGTTAGATATGTTCGTAAGTGTAATGTAATCTCCCATGTATTATGACAGAAGAGTCTCCCTGACCAAAACAACAAGACCAATCAGTACAGCTGTCAAAATTTTTCTTTGCTGACACACCTTTTAATGATTAAGTTGTTTACCTGTTTTAAGCCCAGAAGACCTTCCCACTCAAATTTAATTTACAGGATAATTTGTAATTTTATTCATAATAATTCACCATAGTAACTAATGAAATCTGGAAACATGGCACCATTGCTGCATTAAAGTCTCCCATTAAAGTCTGTCTCTGTTGGGAGTTAAAACTAAAGGTGAGCTTACCAAAACAGAACAGAAAACTGTGCATGCACAAAGACAGGTAAGTAGGACAGGTAATGTACACCAGTGAGACTGTCTGTAAACTGGTCAGTAATGGGTGTTTGTAACAGACAGTTTGGGCAATGATTGTACCACTGCCTTCATTTTCTTTCAGATAAATTTGATTCATGATTTCAAAACCTGATTGTTCATGTGTCTTTCCCTGTCTGGCCTCATGTTTAGAGATCTCTGCAATTAACTTTGGCCAAGTTGTGATAAACTGAAACAATCCAGGAGAATGACTGGAATGTTTCAGCTCTATGCTGTTTCAACTCCTCCAGCCTGACAAGAATGAATTGTTGCCACAAACTGTGTGTGCTTGTAAATTTTAGGCAAAATAATTTGTATTATATATTGATCACAAACACTATGTATCACATCATTTTCAGAAATCAGATTAACTCCATCACACATGTTCATGCTATAAGGCATAAAGATGATGTTGCAGGTGTCCTGTAGAGACTCTTCCAATGCCAGTCAGGAATCCAGTCACGCATCAGTGTCCACAGCCCACTCTCAACACTCCCTGTTCGTGTCAGAAAACAAAGGCTACAGGCGTCCCTGCAATACATAGCCGCTGGGGCAACCGGACAACACCTCTAAAGCAAACAAGCTTACCTGCTCTATACAACAGCGGCATAATGCTGAGCCTTTGTTCCTTCCAAGCCTCCACCCTGGTCCTCCTACTCCACAACAGGTGCCACTCTAAGTTGCTTTTCTGATTCATTGTTTCTTCAATTCCAAAAGCCCAACTCTTTTTGTATTGGCCCTTCTAGCTGACTTTGTAGGTGACTTTCTCTAAATGTACTCAACAAACCTACAGCCTTTTATTTTTTTCTATGGTGCAATGAAAGCATGGCTTAGTAAGTGTGCATATGTGTGTGTGCTTGTGTGTTGTGCTACTGATTTAATGAAAGGACATGAGTTCTACCTGTGAGAATGATACTGTTCTATCCCTGCCCTGTTCTGCTGACTGTGATACAAATATTCAATTGAATGTGACTGAAATAATTTTCAGTGGTCAACATAAAGTTCATTCCTGACCTTGAAAAAAACTCTTAAATCCATATCCACCGAAAGGCTTCTTATATAGCTTTTCCCAGAATTCTCAACTACATCTAACTGAGCACTAATCCATCACAACAGAGCAAACTGCATACACTGATGAAGACTGATGAAGATGCGACTGAAAGTTCTGGAAGTAAGTAGTAGTTAGACCTTGAGTTAATTTTGTGTATGTGTACTTCATGTTAAGGGTAAAAACTTTAAAGTGGCAAGTGATCAACATTGTAGATCAAATGACTACATGTAATGTGAAGAGGCATGCTCTAATGGCAGTAGCTCACTTCATGGGGATGAGGCTGGAGAGTGGCCGTTTCAAGTCCAGTGGGGACATGGCAAGTACCCAGGATGTGAACTAGTCATTCTCCAGCTCCCTGTCTACACTCCATTCCAGGGGGTATTCCAGGTAGAAGGTTCAACAAACTCTGAGTATCCGGCTCCAAAACAACTAATTTGAATTAGTTCAATCAACTCTGAGTAGGTACACCTTGAGTTAAGCCCGTGCACAACCACAATAAAAAGCCATCATCAATGGAGCCCTGATACCTCGAGTCACCATGGCAACCAGAGAGAAAAGGTGATCAACTTATTTTACACCTGTGGAAATGAAGGCGCTCATGAATGCATACAGCGAGTATGAGCATATATTTTTAAAAAAAGTAACACCGCTAAAGCTGCCAAGGAGAGAGGCGGCATGGGAGAAAATTGCTGCCTGAGTCAATGCATAAGTTTGAATGCACTAGTCCATTAATTTAACATTTAACCACACTTTAAAATCGTAACATATAGGTGAAAAAGTGGTGGAGTGGTTTTGAATAAAAGATGATTTTCATATGGGTGCAACCTCACAGGGGAAAAACGTACTTGGAAGCAGCTTAAAATGAAATAGAAAAACATCATTCAAACAGGTATAAGGCATATTTTACTTGGCCATGATTGTACCTTTCTTTAGTTTTTCTTTAGTGCCTGCTCAAACAGTGCCTGTACAGCCAGCCTATATCAGCTGCCAGTTGCTCAGCAACTCCTTCAGCCAGTTCCGGTGCCCGCGCTTCCTGATCTCACTACAGATAGTGAAAGAGAGTTTACCGACCTCAAGATGGCTCTTGATAATCTTCTGGGTCCCCATACAGAGCTGTCGGAGCACTATAAATACTGCATACTAATGGAACATCTAGTTCTAGAGGAGGCACAACTTATAGCTCAGGCCTGCCGCCACCATCCTCAGCCCTAAGTTTATTTACTTTATTAATCCCCCTGAGGGGAAATTCAATGTTTTCACTCTTGCTTGTCAATTACACACAGGTCTGAAAGACACACACATGCACAAACAGGACCTATACAGTACATGCACAAAGTGGAGAGATGTCAGAGTGAGGGGGCTGTGCTTGGTGAGGTGCCCACGAGCGGTTGGGCAGTTCGGTGCCTTGCTCAAGGGCACCTCGGCAGTGCCCAGGAGGTGAACTGGCACCTCTCCAGCCACCAGTCCACGCTCCATATTTTGGTCCGGACGGGGACTCGAGCAGGCGGTTCCCAACCCAAGTCCCTATGGACTGAGCTACTGCTGCCCCAAGTGCAGCAATGCAAGCTCTGCAGCGTCAGTATGGCCAACCCCATCAGCTGGCCCAGAGTGAGATTGCTGCTATTCTCAACATGCAAGATGTAAAACCAGGGGATGCCAAACCTTTTCAAAGATTCGCCCTCAATGTTGACCTCTTAGTTGGCATGCTGTAATCACTGGAAGGACCACAGGGAATGGGGCTGACCTGCACTGGGCATGTAGACAGATTGCTCAGCAAGTTACCCAGACAGTACCACGACAGCTTGTTGAGCATCTGCAAGTCAGGGGAAGGTTACAGACATCCAGTCTTAATCCCTACAACCTACATGTGACTTCACTAAGGTGGATAAGGCACTTTAAGCTTTTCCTAGCCTGGGTTCCCTTATAATACCAATTTTAAAATACAGGTACACACACAGATAATGTAACAAAATGAGAGATGTGGCTTCAATATTCAAAATGTAGAGACGTTTATTTCAAAATTAAAATAGGCCTATATCAATTTATATGAATTAAACAGTTAAAAATGTGAAACAAGTATTTCAACAATCCTCAATGCTAGGCTGGCTCTGGACAACTGTGCTGCAAAAAAGGATGAGAGAATAGTTATTAAAAAAAGAAAACATGAAGTTTGAAAAACAAGACTGACTGAGGGGGACCAGCAGGTACTCCTACTCTAGACCACCACGTGATCCCGCCTTAATCACACAGGAAAGTACACACACACACACACACACACACACACACACACACACACACAAGCATGGCAAACCAACACCCCTAAGTGTAGTGCAATACTTATCTCCATGCAAGTGTGCAACATCAACCATCCGGTGCCCCCAGCAGTACAGCCCAGGTAAGAAAACTACAGTATAAAACAGCAAGCACAGAGACAGCATTTAACATGGGATTACAGTAGGTCCGTCTCACAATCTTATGGTCAATAACCAAGAAAATGACCCTGACACAGTACAAGTCAGCAGGGCAGAGGAAACAAATACAAAAACACTATAAGCTAAAAGTCGAGCTAAAACAGTACTAAAGGCAAAACAGCAACAGACTTCCTCAAAACGTCTGCAGCCAGTATTCATGAAGCTTTGTATTGCAGTTCGGACACCTATGTGGGAAACAACTGTCAATATAACTACATAGACTATAAAATCATGCTACCAGCCTACCTCTACAGGGGGGAATTTACCTATCACACACCACACACGCTTAGTCCCGGGGACTTTGTATCTAAGGTTTGTAAACATAAGTTAATGTAGGAAATTGTGTGCTTCACCAAACCACACAAATCAGGGGTAAACATACCTCAGGTAGGGGAATGCAACCTCTCATCTACCAGTGAATTATTGTACAAGACCAGTGACCACCCAGCTTAGCAGGAAGACAGCGTTCTTTCATTGTAAAACCCACCCTATATTTGAGCTGCTGGAAACGGCAGCACAGTCAACTCACACTACAGCGTCTTCCTTATATGGCAAGGCCTGGGGGAGAGGTAACCAGCCAGGTAAAATAAGAGGACTAGGCAGGGCAAAATGAAAGTGGCCAGAATTTAAAGGCCCTGCTACATACATGATCTAACACAGTGGTTGAGGTCGAAAGCTGAAGTTCAGCGGTTGTCTGCCAAAATGGCACTGTAGTACCAAGCCGAGAGGCAGCCAGCTCCAAGGAAAGATCACGCTTCTGCCCCCAGGAAGAGTCAGCCAGCCACTGTTTACCACAGTAGTGAGCAACCTAACATCAAGGATCAATCCACCACCAGCGACCTCTCCAAGTCACAGGAAAAACCCAAGCCGAAACGGATCTGTCTTTTCTGCAAAAGTTAAGAGCACTACCTCTCACAGTGTGAAGAGATAGCGAAGCGTCAGCCAGAACCGATTGTGAAGTGGATCCAGGATGGGAAGAGGTGCTGGAAATGTGGACGCACCAGCCACAGCCCTGATGAGTGTACTCTGAAGAGGGCATGCAGAAACTGCAGTGGAATACATCTTCAGGTACTCCATTACATTGCAGATCAAGGCCCTAGCATCCTGCTTGTTTCTTCACCAGGTGATAAGACCTACTTTATGCACCCACACCAGCCTGGACGAGTCTTTCTGAAGGTTGTACCAGTAATCCTGCGAGCTGAAAAGAAGTCACTCAAGATCTTTGCTATCTTGAATGATGGAACCAAGAGAACTATCATCCTCTCAGCGGCAGTACAACATCTTGGACTGCGGGGACAGGAAGAGTCCCTAGCCCTTAGAACTGTGCAACAAGATGTGGCTCACCTCACTGGGTCGTCTGTAGATTTCCAAGTATCTCCACTGTCACTCACACCATTACAGGAACCTTCACATCCACACTTGGAGAGCAGTCCTACCGAATCCAAGCTCTCCAGAGATGATACCATCACTTCAATTTCAATTCAATTTTATTTATAAAGCCCAATATCACAAATACAATTTGCCTCACAGGGCTTTACAGCATACAACATCCCTCTGTCCTTAAGACCCTCACAGCGGATAAGGAAAAACTCCCCCCAAAAAAACCCTTTACCGGGGAAAAAAAAATGGTAGAAACCTCAGGAAGAGCAACTGAGGAAGGATCCCTCTTCCAGGATGGACAGATGTGCAATAGATGTCGTACAGAACAGATCAGCATAACAAATTAACAGTAATCTGTATGACACAATACAGTAATCTGTATGACATCCTCGGTAATGACAGTAGCTTACAGCAACATTCATGAAAGTAATAATATTGTCGTTATAGTTCTGGCTACTGTGGTACAATATGTTGAAAGTATATTAGTATCTGGCAGTATACATGTATGATAATAATCATATGTGTATAATAACAGTAGAAGTATGACTAATGACTAATGATGGCAGCAGCAGCAGCAGGAGGCATCTGGCAGGACCACGGCAGCAGCACAACCACACACGTCACACTATCCAGGCACCGCTGCAGTACGGGTTAACCTGAGAGACAGTGGAGCACAAAGGCTCCGGAGAAGAAGCCGAGTTAGTGACATCCAGAATGGCCGAGTAAACAAGATACAGTCATAGGATACGAGAGAGAGAGAGAGAGAGAGAGAGAGAGAGAGAGAGAGAGAGAGAGAGAAGGTGCCCGGTGCATTATAGGTGGTCCTCCGGCAGACTAGGCCTAAGTCAGCCTAACAAGGGGCTGGTACAGGGCAAGCCTGAGCCAGCCTTAACTATAAGCTTTATCAAAGAGGAAAGTCTTAAGTCTAACCTTAAATGTGGAGACGGTGTCTGCCTCCCGGACCGTAACAGGAAGATGATTCCACAGGAGAGGAGCCTGATAGCTGAAGGCTCTGGCTCCTGATCTACTTTGGAGACTTTAGGGACCACGAGTAACCCTGCGTTCTCAGAGCGCAGAGTTCTGGTGGGATAATATGGCACTATGAGCTCTCTAAGATATGATGGAGCTTGACCATTTAGAGCTTTATAAGTTAACAGTAGGATTTTAAATTCAATTCTGGATTTTACAGGGAGCCAGTGCAGAGAAGCTAAAACAGGAGAAATATGATCTCGTTTCTTAGTTCTTGTTAGTACTCGTGCTGCTGCATTCTGAATTAGCTGGAGAGTTTTTAATGACTTACTAGAGCTACCTGATAATAGAGAGTTACAGTAATCCAGCCTTGAGGTAACAAAAGCGTGGACCAATTTTTCTGCATCTTTTTGGGTCAGGATAGGCCTAATTTTTGCAATATTACGCAGATGAAAAAATGCAGTTCATCAGGTTTGTTTTAAATGAGAATTAAAAGACAAATCTTGATCAAATGTTACTACTCTTACGGTAGTGGTAGAGGCCAGAGCAATGCCATCGAGAGAGACTATGTCATCAGATAAAGAGTCTCTGAGTTGTTTGGGGCCAAGAACAATAACTTCAGTTTTGTCTGAATTTAACATTAGGAAATTGGTGCTCATCCAGGTTTTTATGTCTTTAAGACAATTATGAAGTTCAGTTAATTGATCACTTTCTTCTGGCTTCATCGATAAATACAGCTGTGTATCATCTGCATAACAATGGAAATTTATAGAGTGATTTCTAATGATGTTGCCTAAAGGAAGCATATATAGAATAAATAGGATTGGTCCAAGCACAGAACCTTGCGGAACTCCAAAACAAACTTTAGTACGTACGGATGATTCATTATGAACGTCAACAAATTGAAAACGATCAGATAAATAAGATTTAAACCAGCTTAGTGCAGAACCTTTTAGGCCAATTAAGTGTTCCAGTCTCTGTTGCAGAATTTCATGGTCAACAGTGTCAAACGCTGCACTAAGATCTAATAAAACAAGTACAGAGACGAGTCCTTTGTCTGAAGCAATCAGAAGGTCATTTGTAATTTTAACTAGTGCTGTCTCAGTGCTATGATGCGCTCTAAATTCTGACTGTAATTCCTCAAATAAATTATTATCATGGAGAAAATCACACAGCTGGTCTGAGACTACTTTCTCAAGGATCTTTGACATAAAGGGAAGATTAGATATTGGTCTATAGTTGGCTAACACCTCTGGATCCAGGGTGGGCTTTTTTAGTAGAGGTTTAATTACAGCTACCTTAAAAGACTGTGGTACATAGCCTGTTAATAAGGATATATTGATCATATCTAATATATGGGTGTTAACTAAAGGTAAGACCTCCTTGAGTAGCCTAGTTGGGATGGGGTCTAAGAGACACGTTGATGATTTAGATGAAGAAATCACTGCGGTCAATTCTTGAAGAGAAATTGGGGAGAAGCAATCTAAATAAATATTAGGTGTTACAGCTGTGTTTGAGGTTAGATAGGTACTATCTGAGGACAGGAGGTCATGAATTTTGCCTCTAATAGTTAGAATTTTGTCATTAAAGAAGCTCATAAAATCATTACTGCTAAGGGCTAAAGGAATACAAGGCTCAATAGAGCTTTGACTCTCAGTCAGCCTGGCTACAGTGCTGAAAAGAAACCTGGGGTTATTTTTGTTTTCTTCTATTAAAGCTGAGTAATAGTTTGCTCTGGCATTGCGGAGGCCCCTCTTATAAGTTTTGAGACTGTCTGCCCAGATTGAATGAGATTCTTCCAGTTTGGTTAATCGCCAATTCCTTTCAAACTTTCGCGATATTTGTTTTAATTTACGGGTTTCAGAGTTACTGTGAGTCCACACCAAACGCGAATTCGCCAATTCGCGCGTCAAGATTACATACAAAGTCAATGCAAAGATGCAATTAGATGCGAATTCGCGCCGGGCGGCGCGATGGACGCGTTTAGCGCGGCGCGATGGACGCGGCACGATAGACGCGAAATTCGCGTCCAACGCCTCATCGCTCAAGTTCAAAATGTTGAACTTTTGAGGCGAATTCGCGTGACTCAGAGCCACGAAAGCCAATCAGCGTTGAGATTCTCCCGACATCATGGTTGACATCCAGTTGTTGACACAACAATAAACTGCTACTCATCGGAGAGAGATGGACAGACACTCCGCAGCTGAAATGGAGCACCTGTAGTTGGTGTCCTGCCGGGAGATCCTGGTGCCAGCCCTCGCCAACAGGTCCTCAAACTGGGCCCCAGTCAGCCCGAAGTACCGCTGAAAGCGGCTATCATCCAGACGGAGTTCCTGGAGGAGGTGGAGAAACTCGCCGAGCTGGATGTGCTTCTACAGGATCGTGTGAACCCAAAAACGACGGCGTTTGGCCCTCCGACGTATTTGGGACTTCAAGAGCAGGTACAAAGCAGCGATGGTGGTTATCTCAGCCATGGTCGTCAGTGGCTACCCGGAGCTATATGATACTACGTGTCTACTCTATAGAGACTGCAACAAAAAGGAGCAGGCTTGGGTGAAAGACGCCGAGGAGACTGGTCTACTTGGTAAGTTCTGTAAATATGTGTCTTTAATTAGTTTGAAGAATGGTTGTACTATGAACGTTAGCAGTTAGCACAGCCGCCGGAATGACGCGATGACGCGAATTAACAAAATGGTCAGGCGTCGAAACTCGGGCGTTACGGGCGGTGCGTTACTCGCGTTACGCGCGAGTAATTCGCTTCATTCGCGTTTGGTGTGAACGCACATTTATACCAAGGAGTGAACTTTCTTTGTTTTGTTAACTTCTTTTTAAGAGGAGCTACAGAGTCGAGTGTTGAGAGGTCTTCCACTACATTCCTTTGACAGGGCACACCTGGTTGGATCAGACTATGCTAACCTGATCATAGCCACAGAACCTGGCTGTCTAAGCCCAGCTGGAGGACCAGAAGCAGTGCATACTCAGTTCAGCTGGGCCCTCCAGGGACCAGATGGGCTCCTGCAGCATGTGTCAGTCATCAATTCATTATGCTGTCATTGTGAACTGACTCTCTACAATGACAGCATCATGAATAGCTGGGTTGATGATGTTAGACAGTGGCCTCCAGTAACTGACGAAGGTATCTTAAATGAGTACCCGTATTAATTTAGAAATTAATCATTTGTTTGAGCGATAAGCAGGAAAGATTAGAGTAATAGGAAGATAATAGACTGTATCATTAAACACTGTGTAATATAACGTTAGTATACGTTACGTGTGCTGACATTAGCAAGCGAGCAGTGTGACATTTAATCATTATGGAGAGGCTACGTGACCATCACAACATATTGAAGGCGATCAATATTGATCGCCTTCAATATGATGTGATGATCGTCTAAAAGGTGATGTAAAATTTGCCCGACCCATCCGGAGTTCAGGTAATTTTGACCCTCAATCAGAAACCTGTAATTGCCGTTTTTCTGGTCATCGGAGGCCAGGCGATCAATAAAATATTCTTGAATACCTGAAACAAAACACAAACACGTGTTGTTGTTGTTGTTGTTTTTAGTCACGTACCCTGTCCATAATGATTAAATGTCACGCTGCTAGCTTGCTAACGTCAGCACACGTAACGTATGCTAACGTTATATTACACAGTGTTTAATGATACAGTCTATTGTCACCCTATTACTTTAATCTTTCGTTTATCGCTCAAACGATTGCTGCCATTGCTGATGACCGCAGCAATGGCGCTGCCGCAAGATGGCAGCATACACAAATCACTCGCCGAATTCGTCTATAGTATACAGATAGAGGAACACCAGCATCCTCCAGTTCAGCTTCATATCAAACCTGGGGCTACATGGCCTAACCATATATAGCACACTTAGTTTTTCGTTCGTTTTTCTATTTATTTTTGCAGCGTTTTTTTTATTTGCAGCGATGGCGGGTCTCGGCCACCGTAGAAAGGCCCCTGCTGCGGTTTATATGGAGGAACATGAGGAAAGAAGACCCACCAGACATCTACGAATGGCAGGTTTTACCTTTCGGCACCACCTGCAGCCCGTGTTGCGCAATCTTCACTGTCCAGAAGCACGTGCGGGACAACCGAGTGGGGAATGAGGACATACTGCAGTCGGTGGAGCAATGCTTTTATGTGGATAATTTTCTGCAGAGCCTGACATCTGCTCAGTCTGCCAAACATCTAATAGACAAGATGAGATGACTGCTGGCTGCAGGTGGCTTGGAGATTCGACAGTGGGCCAGTAATCAGCCCTCGGCGGTGGAACATCTCCCGACAGATGCTGTTCTGCAAACATCGAGTTGTGGCTCACTCAGGATCGCAATGACCCACAGGAATCAGCTCTAGGTCTAAGGTGGCACTGTCCTACAGATCTGTTGGGCTACAAGCACAGACCTCAAGAGCAGCAAATCCCAACAATGAGGAACATATGAAGGGCCCTAGCAACACGGTATGATCCGCTACAATTGCTAATCCCCTTCACAACTCGAGTGAAGCAAACCTTCCCATTGACCTGCTGCAAGCCTGGACATCATTGGAACAAGAGCTCTCCGACCTCAGCAGCATCACCTTTCCCCAGTGTTATGTTCCCACGGAGATGGACACTGAAGAGGCAGAGTACGAGCGCCACGTTTTTTGTGATGCCTCGGAAGTAGCCTATGGGTCAGTGGCCTACCTTGTAGTGAAGCACAACGGCATCATTCATACCTCTTTTGTCCTGGCACGATCCAGAGTGGCCCCAAAGCGTCAATTGTCAATCCCACGCTTGGAGCTCTGTGTTGCACTGACAGGAGCCCAGCTCGCCAGCCTCCTGAACAAAGAGCTAACTCTACCCATCCAACAGACTACAATGTGGACTGACTCGACCACTGTCCTGACATGGTTACAATCTAAATCTTGTCGGTTCAAATTTTTTATTGGGACTAGGGTAGCTGAGGTGCAGGAGTTGACTAAACTGCATTCCTGGAGATACGTGGATTCATCTGATAATCCTGCAGATGACATCACCAGGGGAAACTCTCTACAGACCTGGCCACGCCAAGTCGATGGACCCAGGACCCTGCCTGAGCAGGCAACAAGAGCAGTGGATCCCACTGCTCCTCATTTTGGTGGTGCATGGGAGTGTGAGGTAAGATCAATCAAGAATGCTCTCCGAGTGGTCATTGGTAATCAGTCTGTATTGGAAGATGTCTTACTCACAGTCTTGGTGGAGGTTGAGGGTATCCTGAATGCCAAGTCCCTAGGGTATGCATCCTCAGACATTATGGACCTGGATCCAGTGACACCCAACATGCTCCTCATGGGGCGGCGAGATGCCGCATTACCTCAAGTCACCTATGTGCCGGAGCCTCTGACCAGACACCGCTGGCGCCATAGCCAGACCATGGCTGACCATTTCTGGTCTCACTTCACACGCCACTATCTTCCCGCCTTGGAAGGTCGCTCTAAAGGCCCGAACATACTCGGGCGTACTATAAGCGGAGCGGACTCCGTGAGAAATGTCCGCAGTCATTCGGGCTTTCATAGTCGAGCACACTTCTGCGTTGTAGTTTCCTGTAAAAATGTCCATGAAACACACACTACATTACCCACAATTCTTGCGCGTCGATGTGAAAAATACATGCCGAGCAGTCATTGGTGTGCGGAGCGGAGTCCGCGCGGTCGTAAAATCTGAGCGTTGCGCGCACAGGGCTTGCGGACGTCCGCTTTTGGTCATTTTTGATCATTAACATTTATTTGTAGTGTGGGAAATAATTTCCTGATAATTATGCTGTACTTACTCATAGTGACATACAGTGACTTTAAAGCAGTAATAAGTGAAATTCATTATTTCTAGATTGAAGGAATTAAAAAATTGCTGTGTGAAGAACTAGAGGTGTAATTTCATCTGGAGTATAGCATGACCTTACACACCCTCTCTCTGTGTTGATCTCCAGCCCTGTCCAGCTGCGCGTTCATGTACATTCATGTGAATCCCCCCCACCCCCCTCTCGGAAAGGGGCTACAGCTAGTGAGCAATGGCGGTGCATATTTTCCGCATATTTTGGTGGAGAGCGGAACAAAACATGCACCTGAAGACGACCAGGATCCGACCTCTTAAAGGAATAGTTCACCCTAAAACAAAATTCAGTCATTATGGACTCACCCTCATCCTGATGAGTAATCCGGTATAGTTCTTTTCTTCCTCAAAGTGTACCTGGATATCCCCGGTGAGCCAGTGCTGCTGCGGAAATCCTTACAATGGGCGTCAATTGTGACTGAAACGAAAAGGTCCATAAAACTACACAAAAACTTTGTAATATTCCTCCATACTGCTCGTCCGCGACAATCCAAGTGTCCTGAAGTGGGAACATCCAGAGTTCACTCACAACGATGTCATTTAGTCTATGTAAATACCATAAACAGTGGCTATGCTCTGTTTGCCCGGAGGCGCGCTCGTGCGTATTTGCATCTTGAAAGCTGGACTACAAATGTGGATAGACAGGGAGAAACACACACACAAGCCTAAGACGTGGTAAGATACGATATTCCTCACTATATGAAGTGACTGATAACAAGATCTGTATAATGGGTTGTAAAGAAATTCGTCAGGTTTTTATTTTGTAGACAATTGATCTGTATTTATAGCATTATGGGATGACAGCACAATGATGTGTGTGGTATCACTGGAAGGCTTTGGTCCTGCGCTTTCATGTGATATGTGTGGCATTTCTATGCGAGCCTGTATTCGTGAGTAATCCATCCAATAGTAATGTGTGTGCAAAGCTGTATGAAAGCTCTGTTATTCATGATTTTAGTGTAAATTTATCATTTTTTGCTGTGAAAACGTGATATGCGTGGCTTCTCGCTATGACACATGGTCATGGAGAAAATCCATAGAGAAGAACAGGTGTGAATTTGGACGCACTATGCGTCTGCTAATTTACTCCGCTCCTTTCTTTGTTTTTCTTTTTTTTTAACAGGAAAGCAACAGTTTAATGACTGAGCCAATCACATTTCAGTAGAAACAAGGATCAGCTCAAATTGGGAGGGGCTGCTCGTATCTCCTCTTAATATGCAAAATATTAGATTGACCCAGTCTGACGTTCCACTCTGTGCCACCTGCGGCTGTGAGGGCAGGCTGCTGCGGTCAGCCGTGGCTTCATTTTACAGGGTAAAAAAAACGTTCTGACCACCGGCCGGTTTGGCCTGGGACAGACTGGCCATCCGGGGATACTCCCGAACCTCCCTATGGCCAGCCCACCCCTGAGTGTGAGATGAAATTGTATCTTTCATATAGACACTCCTCTGGGAACGATAAGACATCCAAATGGGGTCTCATCTTTACCCAACAGCCTCTGAATAAACTGTACCTCAATGTCCACGACTTCATTCAAAAAGGGACACGCCATGTCTCTCCTTCCTGCTACACGCCCAGCTGGCGATCACCCTCAGGCTTAGATGAAGCACAACTGCAAGCCAGCAAGCTTGCTTCACGGAGTATGTTGCAATAGTAACTGACTCGGGGTTACGGTGAAATGGCTTTGTGAAACAGAAAACTCAGAGACTTAACATACTCAGAGTTTTAACTAATCCTGCTTTCTGAAATAGGGCCCAGGTGGAAAGTGTTTCAAGTTTTGCGCCATTAACCTTGGCTGTTGATTTTTCTGGAAGAGAACATCGCGGCCCAGACTCAAACAATACATGGTTTGAACCAGCTTTTAAGAATTTTTTTCTTGCAGCTGTCAAAGCAGCAAGGATTTTTCTTTTTGATGCAGATGGCAATATGATGTTTTGATTTTAACCCCCCCATAAAACAGGAAGATGGACACAGTGAAAGAGGGTTATGAAATAAATCAGCTAAAATGTCAACAATGTGAGTCAAGAGTGATTTCACAATAACAGAATTAAAAAAAATATGCATAAAACTAACCACTTAAGAGCAAGAACACTTGTCACATAGAACACTATCCATAAGATACAGTCTGAATCTATGCTCTGGTGTTAAGTAGACCATGTGCACAAACTTAAAATGAATCAACTGCTGTGTGAGGTACTTGGAAGAAGAGAAGACAATATTCCATGTCCTAGGCCAGTCCAGGTCAAATCCAAGGTTGTTGAGATCTCTGTCCCATACAGATATAATTGATAGGTGGTTAAGATTAAGTTTCAATAATTTATCATACACTGAAGATGAGGATTGAACCACGTACATATATTTCACAAGGGAATGGGTAACTGTGGGAGAGTTCCTAAGCACTTCATAGGGTTTTAAGGTGGTACAAAGCCTGAGGTAGAAGAACCACAAGGAGCCTGGGAAAGAGAAACTTGGAAAGAAGAAAGAAAGAAAGAAAGAAAGAAAGAACTTGGACACCCTGATCAGACCATTTGGGGAAAGTTAAAGGCTCGTAGCCAGTCATGAGAAAATAATGATTTCAGAGACATATCATGAAGTCTACAGGTAAAGTTAAAGTGTTTTTTCTGTTTGGTACCATATAGTATGGGAGTTTGATATGATAGATCTCGTATGTAACTGTGATGTCCCTTTCTTTGCACAGAAAAGGAGGTCTTGGAGTCTCATAGGATGGCATAAAGCATTTTCAAGAGGGCGCCATGGAACATGAGAGGAGAGGTCAAGCCAAATCATCAATGGCCTCAACTGAAAAGACCATTTATAACATTTTGGACAGAGAGAGCCCATCCAATGATTTGGGAGGTGTTAAAGTAGAAAATCTAATAGAGGGATGCTTCTCTTTCCAAATAAAGTTTCTGCATATTGTGTCAAACTCCCTAAAAAAATTACAGGGAGGAGACACAGGGAGCATTGAAAATAGAAAGTTTTACAGGGCAGAATGTTCATTTTAAAATATGGCCATGGAGGGTCATATGTAACGGAGCCTTTTGAGTAGATCACTGTTGATTTAGCCAAAACTTAGCTATAGTTATCTTTAACAATAGAGGGGAGGTTTGGATGGATCATCATTCCCAGGTATTTAAAGCTATCACACTCCAGAGTTAACAAAGTGAGTAAGAGGCAATAAAAAAGATTATGACCAGTTGATTCTGTAACCAGAGAATGTCCCAGAATTTTCAAAGACAGTTTACTCATGAGGGAAAGAGATAGGCAAATCACACACATATAACAAAATATCATCAGTGTACAGATAAATAGAGTGAGCTGTTATTTTGAAATAAGAATAAGTATTGGTGCTGTCTGACAGCCTGTGCTAAAGGTTTCAGGGTAAGCGTGAAAAAAATATCCATATTGATATTGATTTAAAACCACCCATAAATAGTGCCACTCCACACAGTCCAAAGCCTTCTCTGCATCAGGAGTAAGAATGGCATAGGGCTGTTCTTGAGCCTGAGCTGCTTCGATGACATGTAGTAAACGGCCGATGTTGTCTGAGGCCAAGTGGCCTTTGATGAAGCCAGCTTAGTCTGGGTGGACCAAAGATGAAATACAAGCGACCAATCATCTGATAAGACCTTTTCAAACAATTTGAAATCACAATTTAAAATGGATATAGGCATGTAGCTGGAGCATTCCATTGGGTCTTTACCTTTTTTCAGAAGGAGAGAGATAATTGCTGTTTTTTGATCCCAATGAAAGCTACCAGCTACAATAGAAACATTAATAGAATCTAAAACAACTGGGCCAACCAGATTCCACAGGAACAGGAGCAATTCTGGTGGAATACCATCCAGTCCAGGAGATTTTGCTTTTAGTCCATAGCATCTTTAAGTTCAGATAAGGTAAGAGGAGCTTCTAGCTTTAAGGACTGTTCAGCTGAAAGTACAGGTAGGTTCAAGGAATTAAGAAAGGCCAGCATTGCAGAGTTGTCCTTCGGAGACTCGAATGTATACTTAAAGGCTCTCTAAGTCTTCCTAAGCTTGAAAAGTTTTTGTCACATACAGCAGACATCTCCTCACGATCCGCTAGCTCAGGGGTGGCCAACCCGCGGCTCGCGAGCCACATGCAGCTCTTTGCCTATCAGTGTGCGGCTCTTTGATCCATTAATTAAAACCATCAGCATGCGGCTCTTCCGTCATAAAAAAATCAATTTATTGTTATGAGTGCGTATGGCCCTTAAGAAATGTAACAGGCTTAAGTGGAGCGAGTGAGAGAGAGAGGAGTGCGGATGGGCAGGTGAGAGGGTGCGGAGTTCGGGAGGAATGCAGGACTGCAGCGCGGTGGTGATATCGCACAACAAAAAAATGTCAGGGAAGAAATGCGTGTCTTTGTGTGTGTGTGTGTGTGTGTGTGTGTGTGTGTGGAGAGAGTATGAGAGAGGGAGAGACTGTGTGTGGAGTAGTGTTGCACGGTATACTGGTACCAATAGTAGACCGCAGTAGGCTGCTACTTAAACACCACAGTACATGACATGGTGCCACTACTGTGGGATAAGTTCAAAGTCCAATCAAAGGAGGGTGAGTGTCCACGCGCTGGCCAATAACAGCCATAGTGAGAAATGAGCTGTTCACATTTCTCTCTTTTGTGCCAGGTAACGGCCCACAAACCTCACCGCACTTTAGGGACTGTTCTTAACTTAAGAAGGGACTGTTCTTTACTTGTCAGGGGAGGAGGGTGGCTGGTTGATTTTTATTTTATTTATTTATTTTATTTTGATCCCCCCTATGGTAATCACTTGTTGATGCTGTTTTTGAAGTATGAATAAGTCAATAAGTAATTTATTCCATTGAAATGTCAGTGATGTATTATAGAAAAGTGATTTATCTTTTTATACATGACAAAAGGCACATCTGCCTCATTTCTGCTGTGGTATCCTGCTACTACTCAGAACCATGACACTTTCACTGGTATCGTACCGTGGGTCCCAATTTTGGTACCGTGACAACACTAATCTGGAGAGAGTATGAGAGGGAGAGACTGTGTGGATGTGTGTGTGGAGAGAGTGGGAGAGGGAGAGACTGTGTTTCTGTGTATCTCTGTTCATGGTTATTCATTTGCGTGTGAGATAAATAAATCTGGCTTTGAAAATTGGAATTGCATGGATTTTGATTTTATGTCATTTCATGTTTGCGTGAGAGAGGGAGTGCGTTTGTAAGCACACGTGTATGATGTGGCTCTTTGTACTATCACGGTGGTTTTTGTGGCTCTTGGTCTCTGACTGGTTGGCCACCCCTATGCTTGCTACATGTCCTCTGAATATGCTGTGAAAAAGTTTGGTCTCTGTAGGCAGCCCAGGCTCTGCTAATGGCAGACTGCGTTATGTTGTCAGATAATTACACTACCAATCCGAGCCTATCTGTGTGGGAAAAAAAGCACTTTTAGTGGATGTATTTTGACGTTGTTTAACACTGTCTGAGTGCCCTATTATTTAATATATAACGCGCGCTCACAGGCTGCAGGCAGGTCAGCCCTAGCTTCGTACCAGAGAAATGTCAAATATTGAACATCTTATCACTCATTTAGACAAAAGTAGATTGGAAAATAGGGCCCAGGTTGAAAAAACATTAGTTCCAAACAAACTGTAGTCAAAAGCAATGAAGTTTGAAGAACCAAGCAGAAACTCATGTGCCAAGTTTGCAGGGCACTGGCATCTGACAGTCCTTTCTGATACTACCACTAGGAATTGCCACAATCATAAATTTTTACTTACTTGGTTACTAAAGAGTTAAAATTAATTAAAGATAAAAAAAAAAAAAAAAGCTTGCGTTTTAGAGTTTGTCTAACATACGGGATATGTTTCATTTGCATTTTCAGTTCATGTCTTGTGCATCTGATGAACACCAACATACATTTTTGATCAATACAGCTGTCTACATCAGCCATGCAACAACTTGTGTTTCATTTGCACTTGACATCCATAACTCAAAGGTCAAAGGTCAAAGGTTTTTATTTGTCATCTCTTAGTACTGAGTAAAAAAGAAATGAAAAAGTGTCCTCCAAGGTTAAAAAGCAGTGCAAAAACAGGGCACATGATATAAATATAAGAAATCACACATAATAAAAAATGAATAGATAAAAACAAATAGATAAAAACAGCAGCAGCAACTTCCTGGGCAAAGGTGAAATAAGTGTGCAGAACAGTCAGAATTTTTAGCAGCGGGTTAATTCATAGTTCACAGTTTGTTCGGTGTCAGTTTGTGAAATGTGCGAGTGTCCGTTTCAGTGTTCAGTGCTCTCACAACCTGGGATAAAAAGCTATTTAGAAATCTGTTGGTCTTACAGTGGATACTCCTGAGACTTTATCCAGATGGCAGCAGGGAAAACAGACTGTGAGAAGGGTGATGAGTGTCCTTGAGGGTTGCTGCTGCTCTGCAAATGCAGCGCTTTCTGTACGTGTCCAGCAGCGATGGAAGGAGGACATCTATAACCTTGCTGGCTGTTTTCACCACCCTGTTCAGCTGACGCCTCTCATTCTCCGTACAGCTGCCAAACCAGGAGGTGAGGTTGTACGTCAGGATACTCTCCACGGTGCCCCTGTAGAAGGTGGTCAGGTGGACAGTAGGGGGACCAGCCTTCCTGAGTTTCCTGAGCGGGTGAAGTCGCTGCTGAGCTTTCTTGGCGATGGCAACAGTGTTGGTGGTGAAGGATAGATCACCTGCCAGATGGACCCCTAGAAACTTGACAATGCTGACCCTTTCCACCGCAGCACCGTCGATCAGAGGGCTATGGTCCAGCCTGCTGGTTTTTTTCTGAAGTCCATCACCATCTCTTTTGTCTTACTCACGTTAAGGAGGAGGTTGTAAGACCTGCACCATGATGTCAGCTGCTCCACCTCCATCCTGCATGCAGCCTCATCCTCGTCCCGGATGAGTCCCACCACTGTAGTGTTGTCTGCATACTTAATGATCCTGTTTGTAGTGTGGGAGGCAGTGCAGTCATGTGTGAGAAGGTTGAACAACAGGGGACTCAAGACACAGCCCTGAGGGGACCCTGTGTTCACAGTGATGGACCTCGATGTTCTTTTCCCCATCCCGACTGTTTGTTGCAGCTGTGTCAGGAAGCTGAGGACCCAGTTGCAGGTACCAGTGTCCATGTCCAGTGACCTCAGCTTCTCCACGAGCTGTTGTGAGATGATGGTATTAAATGCGGAGCTGAAGTCGATGAAGAGGACTCTGGTATAGGTGTTTCTGCCCTCCAGGTGGAACAGAATGGAATGGAGAGTGGAGGTGATGGCATCCTCCATGGAATGGTTTGCCTTGCAGGCAAACTGTCGGGGGTCCAGGTTGGCAGGGAGGCAGGATTTTATGTGCTGCATGACGAAGCATTTCATCAACACTGATGTGAGGGCCACAGGGCGGTAGTCATTCAGGCTGGTCGGGTTATGCTTCTTTGGCATGGGGATGATGGTGGCTTTTTTGAGGCATGCTGTCACCACCACCTGGCTGAGAGAGGTGTTAAAGATGTTTGTTGGGACATTTTTCAGTTGTTCAGCACAGTACTTCAAGACCCTCCCAGGGATGTTATTGGGCTCTGCGGCTTTCCGTGGGTTGACGCTGGCGAGGGCCTTTTCCACTCCAGCTGTAAGATCTGGCCACAAGGTGAAGGGGGAGTCTCTGTGCCTGGGCGATGTTGCCTGCCTCAAACTGTGCAAAGAAGTGAGGCAGGGTGGGGTCTGTGTTGGATGCCTGTGGGGAGAGAGGCTTATAGTCAGTCAGAGAGTTAAAGCCCTGGAACAGCCGCCGGGTGTCCCCTGTGTTGGTGAAGTGGCTGTGAAGTCTCTGTAAATACAGCCTCTTTGCATTCTTGATACCCCGTGAAAGGTTCTTCCTGGCCAGGCTATAAGCTGCTGCATCTCCTGAATTCAAATAAACACAAGAAGTTTGTGCTCTAGAAAAGGATCAACACTGAGTGAATACTCTCCTAAGCCCTATGATAAGCTATTATGGCAAGGCTTAACTATACAGACCAATGAGCAGTGATAACTAACATGTCTTTGGGGTCATCGGGTGGGAACCTCCTTTCACCGGTGTTTCGTGTAGTTGGTCCCACGACACCTCCAGGAGGCTAGACAGTGATGTCTGGCGTCCCAGAGACATTCCCCTAATGCCAGGTCTCGCTGCTCTCCACACCAACACAACAACCTCCTTAACCTTATTTACACATGGCTTTCTCAGCCCAAACAACACTGCCACCTTCAACAAATCCAGGCTCCGTACAAGCAAGCTCCAGGTAGAAGCTGTGCTGATACTACCTTTCCTAGCACATTCACCATACTCTAATTCACACACTACATAACATACACTCACCCTGCTGCATGGCCTCAAACAAAATGGATTCAACTAGGCCACTCCCACACTTAAATAACCTTCCTCTTCCTCCTTACTTACACATGGCTTTCACAGCCCTAATTCACACACTACATAACATAACTACAGTGTAAGCTAAAGTTAAAGAAGATAAATGAACTCACAGGATCAGCAAACACACTCACCCAGCTGCATGGCCTCAAACAAAATGGATTCAACTAGGCCACTCCCACACTTAAATAACCTTCCTCTTCCTCCTTACTTACACATGGCTTTCACAGCCCTAATTCACACTCTAATTCACACACTACATAACATAACTACAATATAAGCTAAAGCTAAAGGAGATAAATGAACTCACAGGATCAGCAAACACACTCACCTTGCAGCATGGTCTCAAGCAAAAGGGATTCAAATAGGCCACTCCCACACTTAAATAGCCTTCCTCTTCCTGGATATCCTCCTGAGAGGAAGTGGATCTCTCCACCAGATCTCAAGGAGTTATGTGCCCTGCTTAGTAGTTCCCCCTGCTGGCCCCCAACTGACATTATTTCTTCTGTAGTAAATGAACTTGCTGGTTCTTATGGCTTCATCTGACATTTCCTTCACTGTCTTCTTCAAACTCTGTCCCCGCACTCCGAGTTCCCCCAAGAGCGAGACAGCTGATCTTGCTATAAATCCCCTACACCCCACTTCCACTGGACAAATTCTAGTCTTCCATCCTCGCTGCTCAGCTTCTGCTCCTAAATCTGCATATCTAAGCTTTTTTCTTTCATAGGCTTCTTCCACTGAGCCTTCCCAAGGAACTGTCAGCTCAATGAAATAAACTATCCATTGACTCAATGACCACAACACTATGTCAGGCCTCTGCTTAGTACAAACTATTTCCTGGGGAACAACAAGCTTTCCCCCTAAATCTACTTGCATCTCCCAATCACAAGCACTTACTAGGCGGCCACACCCCTGCCTCCTTACTAACTTATCCCTTCTGTATTTCTCTCCCTCACGGACAAACTGAATTGCTAAATTCCTATCTTTATAACCTTCTGAATTGACCTCTCTTCGTTTCCCTTCGATTCCTGCAGCTAAACATTTCAACACCTGGTTATGTCGCCATGTATATTGGCCTTGTGACAAACTAACCTTACAGCCTGACAAAATATGCTTTAAAGGCTAAGTTCGGTTTTTTGACACCTGGGCCTTATTTTTAGGAATAAATACGCTCGTAGACTCACCCAGATGATTTTGGTGGAGCTCGGAGCCGTTTTCGAGCAATTTAGATCCATCCGACGGCGTCTTCTCTCATGCCATAGAAGCGGACGGGGCCAGACATCGAAGCCCCTAAATTAGACATTATCTGCTGCGAAACTCGCTCATTTCACCTACATTTTATAAATGAATGGCCAGTGTTATCACCATGTCCGCTCAACTTCCTTGTTATGGTCATCCGGGGCTTTACAACGATGGGTCACTTTTGGTGACGTCATAGACGTGCGCCGCAGGAGCGCAGCTGAGTTCCGCCGCGCTAGGCTAGGCTATACAGCTACACAGCTATTCTTGTGCAACATGACGGAATATTTATCCGATGTAGAAGTGTCTGATGACGACTCTGAGTATGATGGATGCCCGTATCGTTTTGAGCCAGAATACACCGACAAGGAGCTATTTGAAAGGAGGATGCAGAGGGAAAGAGCCGAACAGCTGGCCAGAGAACAAGCGACCACTGCACGTCCACGAACGGGGGCTAACTGGTGTTGTTGTTGTTGTGGACGCTGCACGCCACAGACAACAGAAGAGGAGAGCTTTTGCTGCTCAGAGTGGGACTTGAGACCAGAGGAAAACACGTATTGATGCCCCCCAAAATACGTGTCTCACTACACTGGAAGATTTTTCTGCCATGACAAACCGGGCTGTGGTAGAGACTTTTTTTATGTCCCGAGAGTCAACTTGCAGACGCAGCCGAAGCCAGCAGGACCGAACGGACAACTTTCGATAGAGTAAGTAGCCCATACAAATGCAAAAAGGGTATATTTTCTATGAGTGTTTGCTTATATAAATAACGGTCGAACTACTGACAATTAGTTTTGGGAGAAAGCATATGACTACTTGTAAGTGTGCGCTAACAATGCAGACCGCGGTGATTGCAGCTCGAGTCACAATTTATTGCCTGCAGAGAATAACCATATCATATGCATTGCGTTAGTTAGTTTTTCAAAAACTAGCATGGACTAGAGTAAATTTATTGCGTTACAGTGCAGTATTCTTTTGCAGGAATGTATTTTTAGAAGGCTACTCCTGCTCAGACATAGGTCGTGAAGATAGCTATTCATTTTATACAAGGAGCTTTATACGCTGGCCGACGTGCACTGGTTATCGACCAATATTATTACATCTTCAAAAGAAATGCATTACCTCCGCTGCGTCTGTTTTGCCCTCTGAAACAATCGGGATGGCATTCCTCCTGAGGTACTGACGCTCAGCTTCCTGGCCTTTTATCTTTGTCGTCTTCGTAATGAAGTCTTCTGGAGCGAAGTGAGCGCTGCAGACCCGGTGACTGACCCTCCTCAGTTCTTCCATAGCAATATTCGGGTCCATTTTCAGGACAACAAGCCAGATCTTTAGTAACTCCGGGTTTTTCAAAGGAAGCCTGTTGAATGTGAACTTTGTCCACCTAGTCATTTTGTTTGGACAAAGTGGAAAAACGCAATGACGAACCATGTTTGTACCCGTGTAGCTGTATAGCCTAGCCTAGCGCCGGCTGTACTGCGCTCCTGCGGCGCACGTCTATGACGTCACCAAAAGTGACCCATCGTTGTAAAGCCCCGGATGACCATAACAAGGAAGTTGAGCGGACATGGTGATAACACTGGCCATTCATTTATAAAATGTAGGTGAAGTGAGCGAGTTTCGCAGCAGATAATGTCTAATTTAGGGGCTTCGATGTTTTGGCCCCGTCCGCTTCTATGGCATGAGAGAAGACGCCGTCGGATGGATCTAAATTGCTCGAAAACGGCTCCGAGCTCCACCAAAATCATCTGGGTGAGTCTACGAGCGTATTTATTCCTAAAAATAAGGCCCAGGTGTCAAAAAACCGAACTTAGCCTTTAAAGCATATTTTGTCAGGCTGTAAGCCTTTAGCCTTTAAGGTTGCCGTACCTGAACACAATGGGCATGATGGGTCCTCATTTACCCACAGTTTTAGGTTCTGGGGAGTTGGTAGCACATCGTATGTAGCCCCTACCAGGAATCTAATACTCTTCTCCTCCATACTCCACAGGTCCCTCCAACTAAGCTTCCTCTTCTCTACACTTTCCCAATTCAACCACTGTCCCTGTTTAGCCTGGGCCACAACCTTTGCACCCCTTACTATCTCCTCCTGTTTACGTATCTGTTCCACAATCAGCTTTCGTTTATCTTTGAGACCTGCTATATTCCATACCGGTTTGCCTGAGCCAAGCCCCAGGCCTCCCCGGCAAAACTGAACATTACCTACAATCTCTGCATGCCTAAGAGCTGCCTCTGCCTCCTGAACTGCCGACCTTGGGTTCCACTTCCTCCCCTTGGTTGGATTTGGAACCACACTCCTAACTACTACGTCCTTACTCCCAGATAACAAGAGCTCTGTCCTGATCTTGGTACATTTAAATTCCTCTGTTAAACTAGATACTGGCAGCTGAAGTATCCCTGTGATGTAATAAGAAAGTAAGTTAAGAAATGTTTTATTTTGAAGTTGGGGCTTTTATTTTATAATTTCCTGTTTGTACAAACTCTTTGCTCCACTTTTCACACAGTTTGAATCACTCACACAATCACACGCACACACCGTTAGACACCTAGGAGAGGTCGCTGCGAGCTCCAGCCACGCCGCCATGTTCAAAGTGTCCTGCGACTCGGGTCAGTTTTCTTTAGACTTACTGTATGGCCATAACTACAAGTATTGGTCAAGGGCATTGTAGACAAGGTGTAAGTTCATTTGGTGGTGTGAGAAAGCTCCATGCATCAGATGAATAGCTGAATAATGACATGTCATGGGCGGCTGTGGCTCAGAGGTAGAGTTGGTTGTCCACCAATCGTAAGATCAGCAATTTGATCCCCAGCTCCTCCAGTCTGCATGTTGAAGTATCCTTGAGCAAGATACTAAACCCCAAATTGCTCCTGATGATGCTTCCATCCATCTTTACAGTATCTTGTATGCTTTTTTCCCTTCTTTTCTTTTTTTTTCTTTTTTTTCTTTTCTTTTACAGCTTATACTTGATGCACTTTCCCAAAAATGGTGTACTCTGACAAACTTAGTCTTAATTATTATGCTGTGTTCCCACCAAACGCGTCAAGATTAAATACAAAGTCAATGCAAAGACGCGATTAGACGCGAAAATTCGCATCCAACGCCTCATCGCTCGAGTTGAAAATATTGAACTTTTGAGGTGAATTCGCGTGAAGCTGTGCCGCGATAGCCAATCAGTGTTGAGATTCTCCCGACGACACTGGCGTGTGTCAACAACGTCCACTTGATGACACAGCAATAAACTGCTACTCACCGGAGACAGATGGACAGACACTCCACAGCTGAAATGTAGAACCTGTAGTTGGTGTCCTGCCGGGAGATCCTGGTGCCAGCCCTTGCCAACAGGTCCTCAAACTGGGCCCCAGTCAGCCCGAAGTACCGCTGAAAGCGGCTATCATCCAGACGGAGTTCCTGAAAGAAGTGGTGAAACTCGCCAAGCTGGATGTGCTTCTGCAGGATCGGGTGAACCCAAAAACGACGGCGTTTGGCCCTCCGATGCATCTGGGACTTCCAGAACAAGTACAAAGCAGCGATGGTGGTTATCTCAGCCATGGTCGTCAGTGGCTACCCGGAGCTATATGATACTATGTGTCTACTACTGTGTTCATCTAAATCATCAACGTGTCTCTTAGACCCCATCCCAACTAGGCTACTCAAGGAGGTCTTACCTTTAGTTAACACTCATATATTAGATATGATCAATATATCCTTATTAACAGGCTATGTACCACAGTCTTTTAAGGTAGCTGTAATTAAACCTCTACTAAAAAAGCCCACCCTGGATCCAGAGGTGTTAGCCAACTATAGACCAATATCTAATCTTCCCTTTATGTCAAAGATCCTTGAGAAAGTAGTCGCAGACCAGCTGTGTGATTTTCTCCATGATAATAATTTATTTGAGGAATTACAGTCAGGATTTAGAGCGCATCATAGCACTGAGACAGCACTAGTTAAAATTACAAATGATCTTCTGATTGCTTCAGACAAAGGACTCGTCTCTGTACTTGTTTTATTAGATCTTAGTGCAGCGTTTGACACTGTTGACCATGAAATTCTGCTACAGAGACTGGAACACTTAATTGGCCTAAAAGGTTCTGCACTAAGCTGGTTTAAATCTTATTTATCTGATCGTTTTCAATTTGTTGACGTTCACAATGAATCATCCGTACGTACTAAAGTTTGTTTTGGAGTTCCGCAAGGTTCTGTGCTTGGACCAATCCTATTTATTCTATATATGCTTCCTTTAGGCAACATCATTAGAAATCACTCTATAAATTTCCATTGTTATGCGGATGATACACAGCTGTATTTATCGATGAAGCCATAAGAAAGTGATCAATTAACTAAACTTCATAATTGTCTTAAAGACATAAAAACTTGGATGAGCACCAATTTCCTGATGTTAAATTCAGACAAAACTGAAGTTATTGTTCTTGGCCCCAAACAACTCAGAGACTCTTTATCTGATGACATAGTTTCTCTCGATGGCATTGCTCTGGCCTCTACCACTACCGTAAGAAACCTCGGAGTAACATTTGATCAAGACTTGTCTTTTAATTCTAATTTAAAACAAACCTCACGGACTGCATTTTTTCATCTGCGTAATATTGCAAAAATTAGGCCTATCCTGACCCAAAAAGATGCAGAAAAATTGGTCCACGCTTTGTTACCTCAAGGCTGGATTACTGTAACTCTCTATTATCAGGTAGCTCTAGTAAGTCATTAAAAACTCTCCAGCTAATTCAGAATGCAGCAGCACGAGTACTAACAAGAACTAAGAAACGAGATCATATTTCTCCTGTTTTAGCTTCTCTGCACTGGCTCCCTGTAAAATCCAGAATTGAATTTAAAATCCTACTGTTAACTTATAAAGCTCTAAATGGTCAAGCTCCATCATATCTTAGAGAGCTCATAGTGCCATATTATCCCACCAGAACTCTGCGCTCTGAGAACGCAGGGTTACTCGTGGTCCCTAAAGTCTCCAAAAGTAGATCAGGAGCCAGAGCCTTCAGCTATCAGGCTCCTCTCCTGTGGAATCATCTTCCTGTTACGGTCCGGGAGGCAGACACCGTCTCCACATTTAAGGCTAGACTTAAGACTTTCCTCTTTGATAAAGCTTATAGTTAAGGCTGGCTCAGGCTTGCCCTGTACCAGCCCCTAGTTAGGCTGACTTAGGCCTAGTCTGCCGGAGGACCACCTATAATGCACCGGGCACCTTCTCTCTCTCTCTCTCTCTCTCTCGCTCTCTCTCGCTCTCGCTCTTGCGTATCCTATTACTGTATCTTGTTTACTCGGCCATTCTGGATGTCACTAACTCGGCTTCTTCTCCGGAGCCTTTGTGCTCCACTGTCTCTCAGGTTAACTCGTATTGCAGCGGTGCCTCGATAGTGTGACGTGTGTGGTTGTGCTGCTGCCGTGGTCCTGCCAGATGCCTCCTGCTGCTGCTGCTGCCATCATTAGTCATACTTCTACTGTTATTATACACATATGATTATTATCATACATGTATACTGCCAGATACTAATATACTTTCAACATATTGTACCACAGTAGCCAGAACTATAACGACAATATTATTACTTTCATGAATGTTGTTGTAAGCTACTGTCATTATCGAGGATGTCATACAGATTATTGTATTGTGTCATACAGATTACTGTTAATTTGTTATGGTGATCTGTTCTGTACGACATCTATTGCACGTCTGTCCGTCCTGGAAGAGGGATCCCTCCTCAGTTGCTCTTCCTGAGGTTTCTACCATTTTTTTTTCCCCGGTAAAGGGGTTTTTTTGGGGAGTTTTTCCTTATCCACTGTGAGGGTCCAAAGGACCGAGGGATGTCGTATGCTGTAAAGCCCTGTGAGGCAAATTGTATTTGTGATATTGGGCTTTATAAATAAAATTGATTGATTGATTGAATTGATACTCTACAGAGACCGCAACAAAAAGGAGCAGGCTTGGGTGAAAGACGCCGAAGAGACTGGTCTACTTGGTAAGTTCTGTAAATATGCGTCTTTAATTAGTTTGCAGAATGGCTGTACTATGAACATTAGCACTAGCTTAGCTCCAGTTAGCACAGCCAGCTTCTCCGCCACTCGCACGAATGACGCGAATTGACAAAATGGTCAGGCGTCGAAACTCGGGCGTTACGGGCGGCGCGTTACTCGCGTTACAAGCGATTAAATCACATTCATCGCGTTTGGTGGGAACACAGCATAAGTCATAATTTGCATATTTTTCATCTCTTTTGCTTCAGCCCATAGAGACCTAGTTACACTAGTTCTCCTTCACTTCTTTTTTTCCCTAATCTTATATAGTCTAAACTGAGGTTGAATATATCTCCTACAGCCTTTTGATCTGAATGCAAATAAGTTCATCTTTTTCCCCCTAGGTCTCTGTGATAATGATGAGACTTGTAGTATTGATAAAACAATAAATAATAAACTTAAAAAACAAGACTTGTCTAGTTTGACATACTTTTACTTTTAATGGGTATTGTGACTCAATGTCATCATAAAATTCAGGTTAAAGGAAGAACAGATAAACAATAAGGGAAAAATACACCGAGCCGCTTCTTTCCTTCTTTCCTTCTCTCTCTCTCCTTAGTTTCTGAAAACATTGGTTCTTCTTCACTTGCTAACCTTCATATCTTGTTACTGCATATCGCTAACTCGGCTCTACTGCATGTCACTAACTCAGCCTCTTTTGCGGAGCCTTTGTGCTCCACTGTCTTGCAGGTTAACTCGTATTGCAGCATATGCCTGGATGGTGTGTCTTGGTTGTGCTGCTGCCGTGGTCCCCTGCCTAATGTCTTCTACTGCTGTTGTTATTATTAGTCATACTTCTACTGTTGTTATACACATATGACTACCTAAGTAAATGGTAAATGGACCTGCATTTGTATAACGCCTTTCTAGTCATCTGACCACTCATAGTGCTTTTTACACTACAAGTCACATTCACCCATTCACACACACATTCATACACTGTATGAGACTACCATACAAGGTGCCACCTGCTACTCAGTTTTTAACACACTCATACACTAATGGAACAGCCATCGGGAACAATTTGGGGTTCAGTATCTTGATCAAGGATACTTCGACATGCAGACTGGAGGAGCCCGGGATCGAACCGCTGATCTTTCAATTTGTGGACGACCTGCTCTACCTCTGATCCACAGCCGCCCCTGAAGTAACACTGCTCCCTCTCTCTCCTCATCCGCTCTTCAGTTTCAATGAGGTCTGCATCCATGTACATCCGTGTACTCCGTGTTCAAATAAATATGGGCGGTCATCAAATTAAAGTGGCTCATCCAGATCCAGTTGGTCAAAATTGGGTAAAAATTCAGCCATGACTACTCCAATCACGGACGATAAAAATTTTCAGCTTACCTTTATATTTCAGCTCCTGTTCTCTTTGGAATATACATATATATATCTATATTGTTTTTTATTTGTCAAAATGGAACTCTGAAGGAGGGTTCCAGTGTCTTAGGAGGACAATGTTACTCCTCCTGATAGCGATGCATGGGACTGTCTGGACAAAGTTAAAGGATTTAGTTTTTATCCACTAACACAAGGGCATTGGTATAGAACTGCCTCAAACAACAAGGCCCTTTACCAAATGCCCAGTATGAAGCCTCTGATAAACTCTCATCTCGAAACCAGAAACTTTCCATAATGGTCTAGTATATAGTACATTCAAACAACCGGATGGAAGAAAGTGATTCATCCATCATCCCTGGCCTTTGCAATGAACTGAGCAGTAGCCTGGATCACCTCTAGGTCATCTCTTATGTAGATAGCTATCTGAGCTCAATTTCATTATTTGCCTCAACAAACTGGGTAAAGAATTCCCTGCCAGTATGGTATAGGCCCCTCTAAGAAACAGCACCTTAATGTGGTGTAGAGGTGTGTGTGTCCCTGTGAACCTGGAAGCTGTGTTGTTTAGGACAAATAGTTCCTGATAGGGTCTCCAGAGGCAAAATGGTTCCAGGGGAGGAACCAGAAGGGGCCATCTGGTGGCCAAGCCTTGGACCACACGGCCCGGTCTGGCTCAGCCTAAAAAAACATCATGGACCTGCCATCCTGTAGGCCCACCAGGCATAGACATTGAGGTCCAGTGCATTGTGGGTCCCTTGCCTGCCTCCCAATTTTTTGTGAAGGTTGGGGACATGGAATCTGAGTGAGCCATGTTCAAAACCTCCATTGTGTAGGTGGCTGCTCAAAGGTATGGTCAGAAGGTCTGGCTGGCTACAAAGGCTGTGGATGCCAAAGCAGAAACCCAGGTGTGGGAGAAGTTCGGGGAGGCAATGGAGAATGACTTTATGTTGGTATCAAGGAGGTTCTGGCAAACCCTTAGATGCCTCAGGAGGGGAAAGCAAGGCTTGTCTTAGGCTGTGTTTAGCTGGGGAGGAGAACAGCTGCCTGGGAATATTGCTTTCCCACTTTTGCTGAGCTGGAAGGAACAACAACAACAACGATGGTGGACCACGTATTTGTGCAGCTGTTAATCCTGGCTCTATGAGGCTTCACAGCAGATACATAGTATTTGTGCTACTCAACAAGATTTGTATGGACGGCGATTACATTCTAGAAAATAACCTAACACGGTTTGTCTCTTACTAACACTGCATGTGAGATTGTTATGTTAGCCTTTGTTGTAAGCTAACATTAGCTGGCAGAGCACAGCTAATTCACAACGCAAATGTGTATGTGTACTTATTTAGACAACTGAGGGCTAGTTTATTGTAGTTTCAACTGGACAAAAGAGGATGCTTAGCTCTGTGAAATGAACTTTACTATCTGACACGCATGTAAACAAACAGTATGAAAATACAAGTCAGTGATTTATGTTTAACCTCATTTTCTTAACCCATATGCCTCACTAAGAACATTCTTGGTTTGTCACTTAATTTTCTTGATAATTTTGGCTGTGCTAACTTTTAGAAAAGAGCTACTTACTGTTGCTCTGGCGTCGAACAATGGAGACAGGTAATAAAATACTGCAGTTATCCTATCTACACACAACCACTGGCACCAGAGTCTTCCAAAAACTTCACCCTGGATTCTGGTTTCAAGGAAACGTGGATTTGGGGGCCCAAAAGTGCGGTTGTGTGTGGCCAAACAGCCAATACACAGTTTCAGAAGTACACGGGTCCGTGTGGACTAGGCCTTATTTTTCAATACAAGCAAAACTGTAAGCAGTTGTGGATAGCAGAGGTCTTTTCTGGGATGTATGTGTTGGCTTTCCAGGTGCACGACACAAGAGTCCTAAAACAGTCACATTTGTGGGAAGTCCTAACAAAGTGTCCATCTCTGGCTGTGATGTTGGACATTACCTGATAGGTGATCCAGCCTACCCCATGCAGAGCTGGCTCATGAAGCCCTTTGCGGACACTGGCAGACTGACCACTGAACAACACACCTACAACTACAGATTAAGCAGTAGACGGTCAGTTGTGGAAATGGCTTTTGGGAGATTGAAAGGATGGTGGAGGTGCCTCCTAAAAAGAAATGACTGCAAGCCTGACCTGAGCAAGAAAATGGCTCTGACCTGCTGTGTCCTTCATAACATTTGTGAGGAACATGGTGACAGTTTCACTGAGGAGCACCAGGACAGACAGCCCAACATGTTTATTTTATTTAGTTCTGGTTGTGTATGCTGCACATGTTTTGGCTGCTACTCTCCATTGTTTTTGCTGTTTTGTTGCTGCTTACCTGACTACTTTTACCTGTGTTTGCTGGACTACTTCTTGTCACCAATATGGTTTCATCCTTCAGTTCAATAAATTCATAGAAATGATTATGGCTGTCATGTTCTCATTTCTTTATAAACACAGTGACTGAAGACATCTATGAAAAGCATCTTCATAAATGGGTAACCTGTTGAGTTCTTGACTTGTTTTTACTAGCTTTACTTGAACTTATTACACAGTTAAATTGTACATCATTAAGTGAAAAATATACAGTGTGATGGAGGGAGGAGAACCCTCCATGTCCTGATGCTGCCTGCTCATCATGCTAATGTCTGACACCTGGTTAGGTGTGGGTGTGGCCAGCAGGCCTGAGCAGAAAGGCTCAGCTCTGTCCAGGCAGTCTCTCTCTGCACGCCTTCCTGGTTGGACCTCCACTACATGCTCTGGGGGTTGTTTGAGGCCTCCTTTTCTTTGTTTAGTGGTTTGTGGCTTTTTGATTCTCAGGTTCTTACACATACACAGACATACACACATTTTCCCCCACCTTACTTTCAAACACACATCCATGCAACATTTCCAAATGATTTTGATTCTATTTTTTCTAAGTTAATTAATAAATTTCTTTGTTAAAAGTAATGCAGCATGTGGTCTCCAACTTTTTGTCCTGTTCCCTGAGCATGGAACGTGACAAAATGGGGGCTCCTCCAAAATTAATGTTTTAATAACAATAGTTTGTGCTGATGTATTTTTGTAGAGATTTACACATGTCATTTGATTTAGTAGGTGCAGAGATTTAGTTTTGTTCAGGTCCATCTAGTTAGGAGATAAACTGTTAAGTGTAAATTGTGGCAATGTTTCCAGTGGTGTTGTCCTCTGTTAGGTGTAGCAGCAGTCACTAACAGAGGGGCTGCTGCAGTTTTTTTTTTTTGCCTTTACTGTTTTGGGTGGTACCCTGAGAGAGCCCTTGGCAAACTCAGCAATGCCACTGAAAATTAGGATTGAGTGTATCTAGTTTCTCGTTAGGCAGTTAGTAGGGGACACCCAGTGTTTGAAACCACTTGTTTATTCATCTCCATTTGAGTTATCTGAATTACTAGATTTGATTTAGGTACGGCTACCATTGTAGATGCCTTTATCAAGTCTGTGTCATGCGGGTTACTGGAGCAATGTACAAAGGAACAGCTGCTCAAACTAGCACAACACTATTCAGTAGTCGTGGATGCCAGACGCACAAAAGAAACCATCAAGAGTACTGTGAAAGCAAATCTGCAAGAGGAAGGAGTCCTGACAGCTGAGGGTGGTAAGAGTGATTTTAATACTTCTGTGTCTGGATTGACTTTTGAACAGCAAAAGGAATTGTTATTGTTGAAATTGGAACAAGAGCAAGAGATGGGAAAAATGAAGTACAAGATGGAACAACTAAAATTGAATGTGGAGCAACACAAATTGGGGCTGATTAAAGCAGGGGCGCTACCTTCTGGTGCTCTCAATGAGGGTGTTGTAGTCGATCATTTTGATGTTACTAAAAATTTAAGGTTAGTGCCACAGTTTGATGAAAAGTATTTGGAGACATTTTTTATACTGTTTGAATGGGTGGCTGATGAGTGCACTCTAATGTTGCAGTGTGTCTTCATAGGAAAAGCACAGGAGGTGTATTCCTCCATGTGCAAGGTCTACAAGAAGGTAAAAGAAAATATGTTAAAAGCTTATGAGCTTGTGGCTGAAGCGTACCAGCAAAAGTTCAGAGGCTGGAGAAAAACTGGGAAACAAACGTGGAATTTGCAAGAGATTTGGTTTTGCATTTTAATCATTGGTGTAAGGCAGCTGAGGTAAAGACTCTTCCGGATCTATGTGATCTGATAGAACAGTTTAAATGAGCTACACCTGATCACATTGCCACTTACATTAATGAATGTAAAGCTACCACTCCAAGTGAAGCAGCAGTCCTTGCGGATGAGTATGTGTTAACTCACAAACGAATATTTGCTGAGCTATGTTACAGTGAAAAACCTCATTTTAATGGTGAAAAACCACAGAAGACTGTCTCTCCAAGGATGGAGCCACAGCCTAACGGTAAAGGTTGGCCAGGTGTGTGTCATCAAAAGGGTCACGGGAAAAAAGAGTGTCCTGTGCTGAGTGGGAAAGGTAAATCTGTTCAGGTTAAATCAGCTGGGTTAGTAGCACCAGTGTGTAAGCCTGTTACCTCAGTTACAGAGTTAGTGGCACCTTATGACATGAAAGTTGAAACAATGACCACACCTGAGGCTGATTTCTGTTATCAGATATTCATCTCTGAAGGTTTTGTGAAGCTAAGAGATGGCGATAACTAAGTCCTAGTTAAAGTGTTTAGAGATTCAGGATCGATGCACACTATTGTAAGATAGGGCATCTTGCCTTTTTCTCCACAGTCAGACACAGGGGGTTGTGTACCTTGTAGAGGTTTGACGCTTCAAACCCTTTTTCTTCTGGTGCATAAGATGTTTTTGTCTTGTGGTTTCTTTCAGAAAGAGGTGGAAGTTGCTGTGCGGGCCAAACTTCCAGTCAGGGGAGTTGACATAATCTTGGGTAATGATTTGGTCCCTGATGGTCGTATATGGGCAGATGATGTAAGACCTATATTGACCAAAAAAACTCAAGATTCAGTACAGGTTGAACAACAATTGGCACGTCCTCCCTTTGCAGCTCCTCCAGGGGTTGTGGTTACATCTCCAGTGTCAATACAACCAAAGCAAACGGATTTCTCATGTTGTTCCTCTTTAAGTCCTTTAGAGGGCACTGCGCCATGTCAAGCAGTGGCACAAGTAGGTGTGACACAGCAGGCAAATGCTGTGTGTGCTGTAATCCGTGCCATGGCTGCACTGTCACGTGACAGTGGGGTAACTATAGACAAAGCAAAAACGTTTTGTTTCGTCTTTCGTCTTTGCTATGCCAAATGACCTTTGTATTTCTTGTGCAAGCCTGGTGCAGAAAAAGATCCATCCCTGAAAGACCTATATGAGCTGGTGGTGCCTTCCTGTCATGTGGGGAACATCAGACAGGGTTATGTACACCAGGATGAACTGCTGTTGAGGGTTTGGGCTCCTCGTGGTGATGGGTTTAGTGGGGATCCCATTGTGCAAGTGGTACTGCCTGAAAAATGTAGAACGTCAGTGATTAAGACTGCACATGACAATATTGCAGGTCATATGGGGGTAAAAAAGACCTATCATTGGGTGCTACAGCATTTCTTCTGGCTCCGTGTAAAACGTGACATCTCCAAATACATTAAAACATGTCATACTTGTCAGGTTACCAGCAAACCAAATCAAACTCTGAAACCAGCTCCTTTATATCCGATTCTGGCCGTGAGTCAGCCTTTTGATCATCTGATAGTTGACTGTGTTGGACCTCCTTCTCGGTCCAGAGTGGGTTGTTCTTACTTGTTAGCAATAATGTGTCAGTCCACTAGATATCCCACTGCTTATCCACTGCGGTCTATCACTACAAAGTCTGTTGTGAATGCTATCAGCGAGTTCATATCTGTATTCAGCATTCCCAAAGTTATACAAACAGACCAAGGGTCAAATTTTCCCTCTCAATTGTTCTCCCAAATTCTTCAGCAGCTAATATAACTCACATTAGTTCCTCAGCATATCATCCACAAAGTCAAGGGGCACTTGAGCGCTTTCACCAGCATTTGAAATCATTGCTGTGTGCTTATTGCACTGAGTTAAAAGCGGACTAGAAGAGGGCTTGCCATGGCTTTTGTTGGCAGCCAGAGAAATTGTGCGAGAGTACAGGATTCACTCCCAGTGAGCTTGTCTTTGCTCATACCGTTCGTGGTCCCTTGTCCACGATTCGTGACCAGTGGGTTACCACTGACCCCCTGAAAAATCTAATTTCATATGTGAATGGGTTTCAGCATGGGCTTCATGAGACTGGGGAATTGGCAAAACAAAATTTGCAGCGGGCTCAAAAGAAAATGAAGCTGCTCTTTGACCGCAAAGTAGAGCGACGTGAGTTGTGTGCAGGTGACCAGGTGTTGGTTTTACAATCATTGACTGAATCTCCTTTCCAAGCTAAGTTCTTTTGTCCCTGTGATGTTGTCCATCGTGTTTCGGAACAAAACTACCTGGTTGAGTTGCCAAATAAGAGAAAATCAGTTAAAGTCTGTCATGTTAACATGCTAAAACCATATTTTGCACGTGATGTTTCTAACAATGTTGTTCCAGATAACCCCATTTTGGTGATCAGTACTGGACTGGATGAAGAGATGCATGGTGATGTGGTGTTACAACCCCGGCTTAAAAATTCTGAAACTTTAACCAAGTTAGAGTCATTGCTTGGTCAATTGGATGAGACCAAAAGAAAACAATTGGTTGAAGTTATTCAAGCGTACCCAGTCTTTTCTACATGGACAAACTTGATAGAACATAATGTTGATGTGGGGGATGCAAAACCCATCACTCAGTGATTCTATCAGGTTAATCCTGAGAAGCACAAGTTACTGGATTCAGAGGTAGACTATATGCTTGAAAATGGTTTTTACTGTGCCTTCAACCTCAAGTTGGTCATCTCCTTGTCTCCTTGTCAAAAAGCCTGATTCCACATTTAGGCCATGCACTGACTTTAAGAAGGTGAATGCTGTGACCACACCTGATTCCTTCCCTCTTCCCAGGATGGATGACTGTATAGATCTGGTGGGGTCTGCCAGGTATGTAAGTAAATTCGACCTTCTCAAGGGTTATTGGCAAGTTCCACTTTCTGCTAGAGCATGGGAAATCTGCTTGTTTGTGATTCCATCTGGTTTGTATTCTTATATGGTTATGCTGTTCGGACTGAGAAATGCTCCAGCCACCTTTCAGAGATTAATGAATAAGGTGGTGCGGGGGCTGGAGGGTTGTGCGGCCTACCTGGATGATGTTGCTGATATGTTGGGTCAGGTTCTCAGTTGGTTGTTTATACTGACCATAACCCATTGACTGTCTTGCAATTGCTGCAGAATCCTAATCAAAGGTTGATGCAGTGGGCATTATTATGCAGCCATATCATTTAGATATCCGTCACATTAAAGGAATGGATAATAGGGTGGCAGATACTTTGTCACGTGCACCTGTGTTGTAAGATGTCTTGCTGTGTACCTGTCTGTGCCTAACCACTTTGTCTCTGGCCATGGTCCCGTTCTCATGCTCTCTTAAAAATGCTTCCTCTGGATCCAAAGTTGCTGAGTCATGGGGAATTGGGAGTACTGATGAGGTAAAGGGGGAGGAGAGATAAGGTTTTGCATGACATGTTGTGATGTGTTACTTGACAACTTGTAATATGTAGATGGATTATGATATGTTGGTCTAGATATGACAAACGTAGGATGTATTTGCTTATGTTGTTAGTGTTTTTTTTTCTAACATTGTGTGTTTCGCAGAGTCAGAGGTGGTACCTCCATGTCCTGATGCTGCTTGCTCATCATGCTGATGCCTGACACCTGGTTAGGTGTGGGTGTGGCCAGCAGGCCTGAGCAGAAAGGCTCAGCTCTGTCCAGGCAGTCTCTCTCTGCACTCCATCCTGGTTGGACCTCAAGCACATGCTGTGGGGGTTATTTGAGGCCTCCTTTTCTTTGCTTAGTGGTTTGTGGCTTTTTGATTCTCAGGTTCTTACACATACACAGAAACACACATTTTCCCCCACCTTACTTTCAAACACACATCCATGCAACGCTTCCATATGATTTTGATTCTATTTTTCAGTTAATTAATACATTTCTTTGTTAAAAGTAATGCAGCGTGTGGTCTCCATTCAAAAAAAACACAAGAAGTTTGTGCTCTAGAAAAGGATCAACACTCGGTGAATCCCCTCCTAAGCACTATGATAAGCTATTATGGCAAGGCTTAACTATACAGACCAATGAGCAGTGATAACTAACATGTCTTTGGGGTCATCGGGTAGGAACCTCCTTTCACCAGTGTTTCGTCTAGTTGGTCCCACGACACCTCCAGGAGGCTAGACAGTGAACTCTGGCGTCCCAGAGACATTCCCCTAATGCCAGGTCTCACTGCTCTCCAGACCAGCATGGTCTCAAACAAAATGGATTCAAATAGGCCACTCCCACACTTAAATAACCTTCCTCTTCCTGGATTTCCTCCTTACTTACACATGGCTTTCACAGCCCAAACAGCACTGCCACCTTCAACCAACCCCACGCTCCGTACATGCAAGCTCCAGGCAGAAGCAATGCTGATACTACCTCTCCTAGCACATTTACCATACTCTATTTCACACGCTACATAGCATAACTACAATATAAGCTAAAGTTAAAGGAGATAAATGAACTCACAGGATCAGCAAACGCACTCACCTTGCAGCATGGTCTCAAACAAAAGGGATTCAAATAGGCCACTCCCACACTTAAATAACCTTCCTCTTCCTGGATTTCCTCCTGAGAGGAAGTGGATCTCTCCACCAGATCTCAAGGAGTTATGTGCCCTCCTTAGTAGTTCCCCCTGCTGGCCCCCAACTGACATTATTTCTTCTGTAGTAGATGAGCTGGCTGGTTCTTATGGCTTCATCTGACATTTCCCTCACTGTCTTCTTCAAACTCTGTCCCCGCTCTCCAAGTTCCCCCAAGAGCGAGACAGCTGATCTTGCTATGAATCCCCTACTCCCCACTTCCACTGGACAAATCCTAGTCTTCCATTCTTGCTGTTCAGCTTCTGCTCCTAAATCTGCATATCTAAGCTTTTTCCTTTCATAGGCTTCTTCCACTGAGTCTTCCCAAGGAACTGTAAGCTCAATGAAATAAACTATCCGTTGACTCAATGACCACAACACTATGTCAGGCTGCTGCTTGGTACAAACTGTTTCCTGGGGAACAACAAGCTTTCTCCCTAAATCCACTTGCATTTCCCAATCACAAGCACCTACTAGGCGGCCACACCCCTGCCTCCTTACTAACTTATCCCTTCTGTATTTCTCTCCTTCACTGACAAACTGAATCGCTAAACTCCTATCCTTAACACCTTCTGAATTCACCTGTCTTCGTTTTCCTTCGATTCCTGCAGCTAAACATTTCAACAACTGGTTATGTCGCCATGTATATCGGCCTTGTGACAAGCTAACTTTACAGCCTGACAAAATATGCTTTCAGGTTGCGGTACGTGAACACAATGGGCATGATTGGTCCTCATTTACCCACAGTTTTAGGTTCTGGGGAGTTGGTAACACATCGTTATGTAGCCCCTACCAGGAATCTAATATGATTCTCCTCCATACTCCACAGGTCCCTCCAACTAAGCTTCCTCTTCTCTACACTTTCCCAATTCAACCACTGTCCCTGTTTAGCCTGGGCCACTACCTTAGCACCCCTTACTATCTCCTACTGTCTACGTATCTGTTCCACAACCAGCTTTCGTTTATCTTTGAGACCTGTTGTATTCCATACTGGTTTGCCTGAGCCAAGCCCCAGGCCTCCCCGGCCAAACTGAACATTACCTACAATCTCTGCATGCCTAAGAGCTGCCTCTGCCTCCTGAACTGCCGTTCTTCCACTTCCACTTCCACTTCCTCCCCTTGGTTGGATTTGGAACTACACTCCTAACTACCACGTCCTTACTCCCAGATAACAAGAGCTCTGTCCTGATCTTGGTACATTTAAATTCCTCTGTTAAACTAGATACTGGCAGCTGAAGTATCCCTTTACCATACAATGCAACACTACTTAGGCACCTAGGAACACCCAACCATTTCCTAATATAGGAGCTAACCAACCTTTCAATTCTCTCCACAACAGATATTGGAATTTCATAAATTGACAGTGGCCACATTAACCTAGGATATAGCCCAAATTGCAAACACCACAACTTCAACTTTCCTGGAAGTTCTGATTTATCTATTCTATCCAATCCTTCAGCCACATCTTTTCTAAATTTCACCACCTGTTCCTCATCATTCAACTCTACATTGTACCACCTACCTAAGCTCTTTACTGACTTTTCCCTAATTGTTGGGATGTCCTCATCATCTATGACAAATTTCCTGTGACTTAACTTCCCTCTACATATCAAGATGCTTCTAGATTTACTAGACTTGATCTTCATGCTGGCCCACTTCAGGTTCTTATTTACCTTCTCTAGTAGCCTCTTTGTACATGGCATTGTTGTGGTCACCAGTGTCATGTCATCCATGTAAGCCCTAACTGGTGGAAGATGCAACCTGTTCTGCCGTCTCTCTCCCCACCTACCACCCACTTAGAAGCCCTGATGATTACTTCCATCGCCATAGTAAATGCTAATGGAGAAATTGTACACCCTGCCATGATGCCTATTTCTAGCCTCTGCTAACCTGTTGTGAAGTCTGCCGTACTTAGACACAACCTAATATCCTGAAAGTATGCTTTCACTAAGTTGACAACTACCTGTGGCACTCTAAAATAGTCAAACACACTCCTAATGAGGCTGTGGGGTACTGAACCAAACGCATTTGCAAGATCTAAAAATATTACCCTTTTGTTAATCTTCGCTGCCTGAATCTGGTGCCAGATCATGCTAGTTTGCTCTAAACACCCTGAAAAACCTGGTATTCCTGCCTTCTGCACCATGGTATCAATTAAGCTATTCCTTTCTAAGTAGCTAGCTAATCTCTGCGCAACTACACTGGAGAAAATCTTCCCCTCCACATTCAAGAGAGAAATCATCTGGAACTGGCTAAGGTTCACAGACTCTTTCTCCTTAGGAATGAGAACACCTCCTGCCCTACGCCATGCTCTTGGTATAATTTCTTTTTCCCAAACTATTCTTAGCTGTTTCCACAAAAATTTAAGGGTATCAGGTGCACTTTTATAAACCCGGTAGGGGACTCCATTAGGCCCTGGGGCCAAGGAAGCCTTTGCACGCCTGACCACCTCCTGAACTTCCTTCCACCTAGGTGGCCTAACATCCATCTCATGCTCAATCCCTCCTAATGGAGGGATATTGGGTGGAAAAGCTACTATCCTATTCTTCTCTAAATCTGAATATGTGTTTCTCAAATATTCTTCAACCTCTAACCTTTCTGCTTTAAGCTGCCCTCCCTTTTCCTGGCTGAACAATCCTTTAACAAACTTGAAAGGGTCCTTGAAAAATCCTGTCCTAGCATGTTCCTTCTTCCTCCTCTTTTTCTTGAGATGCTCTGCCCTTCTAAGAACTGCTAGCTTGCTTCTCAACTCCTCTTGCAACACCTTAATTCCCTCCCTTTCTTCTTCTGTAGCCTTTTTCCACTGCTTTCTTAACTGTCTCCTTTCCTTGACTAACTTCTCTAGCTGCTGGATGGTGTTGGCAAACTGCAGTGGAGTGGCGACGTTAGCTCCAAGTTAGCATTGTCTTGTTCAATGGCAGATAACTCTATAGACCACATGAAAAACAACGCTTAAAAAAGTGACTTGTCCAATAGACATTATACTATGTTTAGCCAACTGAAAGTGGGGCTGGTAGGTGAGCCCATGGCTAAGTAACTTGCCAACGTTAGCTAATGTTACCAAGGCTTACCTGTTGATCATTAAGCCAAGCAGACATCATAAACAATAGTTGTGTCCCAATTTAGGGCCCGCATCCTCAGAGGGACGCGGGCCCTAAATTGGGACACAGCTGTTATCTGAAGAAACTGGTAACACTAAACAACTGTATGCAAGGCAAAAATGTTTGAAAATAAACTTACCAGGTTCCGTTTGCGGTAGCGTTACACTTTTGTCCACCATCGCCTCCAGCATTGCAGTGGTTGAGTTTAGAGCTCCGGTCACTTGGCATGCAGGTCTGTTGCCAAGGACCGAGTCCAGGACATCGAAATGCAGATTTCTAAAGCCCATTGCCACTTCGGCCGAGGTCCTTCCTTTGGTCTCTGTAATCTTTTTTTTCTTTTAACTTTTTAAGCTTGTTGCTTATTTGGTCGATGGTCCTCTCATACCCCGCAGCAGCCATCTCATGCTGTATTTGGATAAATACTGGCTTGGTCTGCGAAGCTCCCTCGAGTTTGTTTTGAACCTCTGCCAACGACCATAAGGCAAGGAGACAGCTTGTTTCCTCGACGGACCACTGTTGCTTCGATGTGTCCATGGCTTCACTCTTTGCTGTTTTTTTAAAAATGGCGCTTTGCACGGTCTCGTTTATTGTTGTTGGTCTCAATAACCCCGCCCCCTTCCCCCAGACGTATGTAGTTCATTCTTTTGGTCCAGCAAAGAACTGGTGCCACTCTGGAACCGTTTTTTCTGGCCCAGAGCCAGTTCTTTTGTCTGTCGAAACAGGTAAACCGGTTCCAAATTAAGCCCCAAACCAGCACTGGAACTGCTTTGGTGGAAAAGGGGTATGAGGTAGCCAAAAAGCACCTTGGTGGCAAGGCACCAGGTGTGGATGAGATACGCCCTGTGATGCTGAAGACTCTGGACTTTTTGGAGCTGTCTTGGCTTACATGCCTTTTCAGTGTTGTGTGGAGGTCGGGATCAGTGCTTGTGGAGTGGCACAACAGGGTGGTGGTTCCCATTTTTAAAAAAGGGGACAGGAGGGTGTGTTCCAAATATCGGGGTATCACTCTGCTAAGCCTCCCCGGAAAAGTTTTTCCAGGGTGCTGGAAAGGAGACTGTATCCAATTGTTGAGTTGTTGAAACCTGAGATTCAGGAGGAGCAACGTGGATTCCGCCCTGGCTGTGGAATAGTGGACCAGCACTTGACTCTTGCAGGACTGCCGAAGGGTTCATAGGAGTTTGCCAGTCTACATGTGTTTTGTGGTCTTGAAGAAAGCTTATGACCATGTCCGCTTGGGAGTCCTGTGGGGGGTTACTGCAGGAATATGGACCTGCATTTGGTAAATGGACCTGCATTTGTATAGCACCTTTCTAGTCATCTAGTGACCACTCAAACCCTCGCTTTTTACACTACGAGTCACGTACACACACACACACACACACACACACACACACACACACACACACATTCATACACTGATGGCCGAGGCCACCATCAGTGTTGGGTAAGGGTTACTTTCAAAGTAATCAAAGTACTTTACTGCGTTACTTTTTAAAAAAGTAACCATTTACTTTACTGTGTTACTCCCTGAGTAAAGTAACTCAATTACTTTAAAAGTACTTCCAACGTTACTCCCTGAGGAAAGTAACTCAAGCACTTTCAAAGTACTTTTGAGTATTCTACATTTCCTATTAGGCAATGGACCACAGGGCGCTAAGCCTACATTTTTTTGTCTTCAAAATTAAAGTTATGGGCTACTTGCCTTTCACTGAGATCCAATTCTCCCATCACAGCCGTCACTTTGAGTAGAAACACAGAACAATCTGCTGCCATAGACAACTGTATGACAGCAACACCCCAGCATTTTTAATATTTCCTCTAGGGATATTACCACACAGAGTAAAAGGGGAAATGATGGTGTGAAACAGCAGAGGCACTTTGTCAACTCGCTGAGTTAACGTTACTGTCATTAGCATCAAGCTAGCAAACAATGGTACATCCTCACGGTCGGACATAAAGTAATAACATTAACAAATAGCGGCGGGGCTTTTACTCACCACAACTGCAGAGGCTCCCAGCTTCATTTGAAACAAACTACATTATAGACGGTCCGTTATTTATTAATCCCTCTGTGTGTTTATATATTTACTTTTTATCCACTCTATTGTCTTTGTAAAGTTAACATATCGCACCGTCATTTCAAACTCAACACTTGTTTCAAATTAAAAGCTCCTTATAACCTTGGTTAGAGAATCCCTCCATTTTCTAAATAGGCTTTTATTCTGAAACATTTGTCAGAACATCCTGTGGAAGATACAGTAGCTTGACAGTTTACATATGGCGCTTCAAATGTAGCTCCTGCCCTCTGCTGACGCTTTTAGGTGACTACAACAACATGTTGGCTGGCACATGAACACACAAAGTGACTCAAATAATAGTAAAAGTGATAAAAATAGGACAAGAATAACCCGATGACATCACACACGCCGTGAAATACCACCAGCAATAATTGGTGAGTACCAGCGTGTAGCGTGTACCAGGCATAATGCAAGTCCTGAGTCTGAAATATGTCTGTCAGCGAGTCCTACTCCACCTGTTTAGACTCCCCCGTAGACAACGGCAGCATTTCTCCGACCACGTAGTGACTCACAAGCTCCGAGGCTTCTTTCAGACTAATAGGTTTAAAGTTATCTCCGTTATTAGAACCAAGTGACAGACGTAGCTGTTTCGGAGCTGAAGGACCAGCGTTGTAAAATTAACAGAAGTAACTCATGTCTTGTTTAAATATGTAGTTAAGTATTTGATTACTTAAACAGCAAACTAACGCGTTAGGTTACTCGTTACTACAAAAAGTAATCAAAGTACTCTGTTACAAAGTAACGCGTTATACCCAACTCTGGCCACCATACAAGGTGCCACCTGCTACTCAGTTTTAACACAATCACACACCGATGGAACAGCCATCTGGAGCAATTTGGGGTTCAGTATCTTGCTCAAGGATACTTTGACATGCAGACTGGAGGATCGAACCGCTGATCTTTTGATTGGTGGATGACCCGCTCTACCTCTGAGCCACAGCCGCCAATGTATGTATGGGACACCAAAGTTGTTGCTACAAGCCATCTGGTCCTTGTATAACCAAGGTGTCCACATACTCGGTGGCCACTAAAAACACAAACGTGTTTTTAGTGGCCAGGGTTGTCCTTTGTCACCAATTCTGTTTGTGATATGTATGGATAGAATCTCAAGGCGCAGCCAGGGTAAGGAATGTGTCAGGTTTGGGGGCCTCAGAATTGCATTTCTGCCTTTTGCAGATGATTTGGTTCTGTTGGCTTCACCACACTGTGACCTCTACCATGCACTGAAGCAGTCTGCAGCCAAGTATGAAGTGGCTGGGATGAGAGTCATCGCCTCCAAGTCTGAAGTGATGGTTCTCTGCTGTAAAATGGTGGTTTGCCCCCTCTGGGTTGGGATAGAGTTACTGCCCCAAAAGAAGGAGTTCTCAGGGTCTTGTTCACAAGGAAGGGTAAAATGGAACTGGAGATGGACAGGCAGTTTGGTGCAGTAGTGAAGTGGCCGCTGTAGCAGAAGGCAAACCTCTTAATTTACTGATCAATCTATGTCCCAACCCTAACCCATGGTCATGAGCTTTGGGTAGTGACTGAAAGAATGAGAATCGTGGATACAAGCAGACGAAATACGGTTCCTCTGTATGGTGGCTGGGCTCACCCTTTAGAAACAGGGTGAGGAGCTGCCATGATCTACCCTGATTGCCACTTGAAGTCATGTTTCTCCTTTGTTTAATGCTGTTCTTCAGTCATGCCTTGTGTTTCCTGTTTTATTTTGATACTCACATCTCCTCTAGTTTCTGATCACTTCAATTCCTACCTTCCTTGTGTTTTTCTGCCAGTTTTGATTGTCTGCCCAACCCTAATTAGTTTTACCTGTCCCTCACAAGTCCTTCAGTCTTCTCATTTGTTCTCACGTCCCCTGTGTCTTCGCCAGTGTCTTTCTATGTATGCCTGCCCAGTTCCTTTGTTCTTTATTTTATTTTAATGTTTATTTAACAGGGACGATACATACAACATTGCCACAAAAAAAAAAAAAAAAAAAAATGCTGCAAAAATGTGATGCATATGAGACATCTAGCTTCTGCTAATTTGCAGTCTTTGTCCCTGGTCAGGCTTTAGAATACAATAAAATATACTGAATACAATAAAAAATGCAATGATACAAATACAGTGAATAATACAATGAATAAATAAACACAGTTGCAGTTGTAAATTACAGATTAAAACACAACTTAAATTTAACATTAAACATTGGTTAAGTGCTGTTGTGTTGACAATGACTTGTGAGAAATTAATGTTCACATTTCTGCTGCTGCTTGAGCTAATGTTTAAAGCTATAGTGCGTAACTTCTACATGTCCGTAAATGTCCGTTTCACCCAAGCCACTACTAGAGGAGATGACACAATGCTGATTAAGCCGATTGGCTCCTCTAACATCTCGCCGTATTTTTCAATATATATCATTTTTAGTTTGCGTGTCGACCGGCGACATTCCCGCGCTGGCGCACAGGAAATGAAGGGCAGGGGGAGGAAGAGCGGAGAGTCTCATAGCAAGAGGTAGAGCGCAGGTAGAAAGAGAAAGCAACATGGCGGAGGAGCGGCCGAGACACGGTTCAGAAGTGGATCCTACCACAAAGAAAAAGCCTGGCTGTTCGGCTGAAGGTCTGTCGGCAAAGAAGGAAAGTGACCAACGGAGAAGGCAAACAAGGATTTGTATTGGCGTTGCTTTTCGTCGGTGGAGAGCCCTGAAGGAAGAAATTGGGCTGAGGGCAGACACGGACGTTGCCTTGCTGCTGTTGGATAAGTAAGTGACTTGGTTTATAATTACGAGTAGTATGTGTTGCTGTTACATGTGCTGGACCTAGTACTTTATTATTTTCTTGGAAATGGTGCCATGAACATAATATAATGTTAGCAGCCTGGTGTTCGCCACGCTGTGTAACGTTGTGTACACGGTGTGAAGCGAGTGTTACTCTGTGTACATGGAAGTGCCGGCTTATTTGTTGTAATAACACCTTATCCGCTGGGGGGCGACAGAAGTTACGCACTATAGCTTTAACTTTCACACTAAACCTCTTTAGTTCTGTTTGGGATTTAATTTCTGATGGTAAAGAATTCCATAGGTGTGTACATTGCACTGAGAGGGATGATTGGAAAAATGTTGTCCTGCACCTTGGAATTTTCAGTTTATTTTCAATTTATTTTATTTACAAAAGGACAGTACACATTAATCAACAGTGTTACTGTAAATGTGCAAGTTTTAGCCAGCCGGCTAATTCACAACTGCAGTCCTTTGGCAAGATGTTATAGGGAACCACAAACCTGAAACATAAATATATTAAAAGTAGACAGCATCATAGTATAAAATAACAATGACATAACACAAAACAGAATCCAGACCATCAATGCACTATAGCCATATTGGATGCACAACACAATGACAAATAAGGTGCAGAAGCATAGCAGTACAGACAGTACATATCACGAGTAACATAGTAGCAGAAGCATAGTAGCACAGATAGCAGCAAGCACAACAATTCACAAGAGTCATGCAGAAGCACACAACAGCAGAAGACAGACAAGTAGCACATAATCAGCCATGCAAATCAGAAGATATACAGAAAAAGAAAGTTAGATGCAGAGCTAGACATGGTGGGCGACAGAGACACAGTAAGACTCCATTGGGATGACAATACATACCAAGCTGTATATCTGGTGGCCTATTAATAGATAAAAAGCATTCAACAAATTAACATGTTAAGACTAGTGAAAAAAAGGTCATACACTTATTACAGATGCTCACATATTTGGTTTTTTGAAAGCCGTGCCTTAAGATTTTTTGTAAATGTATGATATGTGGCACAGTTTCTGATGTCAGTTGGAAGTGTGTTCCAGAAATGTGCAGCTCTAACAGAGAAGCAAGATTGACTAAAAGAACTGGACCTGAAAGGCACACTGCATTCCCCTTGCCCACTTGATCTTGTGGATCTCAGGCTAGATGTTTTTTGTTTAATAAAGGCATTGAGAGGTGGGTTGGGGAGGGCAGTCCATGCAAGATCTTAAATATTAGACAGGCATCTGGGTACTTTGTCAGGTTCTCCCAGCTGAGAAGGTTATATTTCTGGAGAATATTGCAATGATGATAGGTATTCGGAATTTTGCAGTTTTGCTTGGTTATGCTACTTGTCATTGTCCTGAAGTTGTCTGTCTTTTTAAAGATCATCACTTGTGGGGCCAGTCCATTTAAGCACTTACAAACAACTTTCAGAAAGGAGAACTTTATAAAATTTGAAAAAGTCAACAAATTGTATTTTTCAATGATTTTGCAGTGGTGCCATTTTTGTGGTTTCAAAGCTTGTTTATAGAGTGAGAATAGAGGTCTAGTGGCTGAGTCAGTGGCCTGGCCCCAGGCAGTGATGCAATAGGACAAATGTGAAAGAACCATGGCATGCAGATATAAATGAGCTGCCTTAAAAGAGAGACATGACCTGATAAGTCTAAAGCAGTTCAGACTGTATTTTACAGTTTTGGATAGCTTCTATATATGTGCGTCAAACTTAAATTGTGGATCTAGAGTTATACCTAAATATTTAAACTCATTTACCACCTCAATTTCTTTAGTATCAATAGTGATGTGAAATTTCTCAGGGACTTTCTTTCTTATTGAAAACAACATTGATACTGTTTTTTGTGATTAAGTGTTAAGTGATTCTTTTGTAGCCATTCTGAAACAGTAACCATTTCACTGCTTAAAATCTCTGAAGCTTGACAGGGATTCTTTACTGAAACATAAAACACTGTGTCATCAGCATACATCTGACATTCAATGTCTGTACAAATGGTAGGCAAATCATTTATGTATAAGAAAAAAAGAATAGGACCTAAAACTGATCCCTGTGGCAGACCAGTCTTACTGTTCAGAGGAGATGTTTTCACATTCTGTAAGCGAACACACTTGTCGATATTCCAAATATAAGCTAAGCCAACTAACAGCAAGACCAGAAAAATTAAATTGATGTCTTAATTTACTGACAAATATCTCATGACTTACAGTGTCAAAGGCTTTCTTCAAGTCCAAAAACACTGCTCCAACTACATTTCCATTGTCAAGTGAACATTTTATTCTCTGAATGAAGTGACACAGTGACATTTTTTGCGAAATCCAAATCGCTTAGAGTGGTAAAACTGATTGTTTTCAAAATAGGTCATTAATTGATTAGCAATGACATTTTCAAATACTTTTGACATTGCTGGGAGAATTGATATCGGTCTATAATTACTGGCATCAGTTAATGCACCAGGTTTGTGGATTGGGGTAATAATAGCCATTTTAAAGCTTTGTGGAAATTTCCCTTCTTTAATAGACAAATTTATCAAATGAAGTAATGTGCTTATCAAAATGGCACCTTGTTTTTTCAAAAATAAAGCATTGATTCAAAATATATCTTTTGCCTTTGAGTTGTTTAATTGCATTCTGATTTTTTTTAATTTTGGTGTTGTCAGTCTGTTCGATGTTAAAGTAGGAAGCCTGACCATAAGTTATATTGTTTAACTTTTGTAATTGTTGAGAATCTATGTTAAGTTCATCTGTGTTGAGAGTTTTTTGGAATTTTGATGTAAGTCCATCTACAGATTGCATGAAGTATGTATTTAATTCATTAGCTATTTCCTCGATGTTCGTGGAAATCATTCCTTTAATATTAAGTTCCTTTATTTCTCCAAGGTGCTTTGACTTGTATTAATATGTTTCCAAAGATAGGAACTGTTCCCACCTGAATCATTTATTAGTTGCATGAAATAATTTGTCTTTGCCTTTCTTAGTTCAGTTACACCCCGGTTTCGTAGCCCCTTGTAGATGAGGATATCTGTATGTAATTTTGTGGACAGTGATTTTTTTAATGCATGATCCCACTTCTTTATCAGCTGATAAATGTCATTATTTATCCATGGCAGAGTTTGTTTATGCTTAAACTTAAGAGCGCAAGTGAACTTTTGGATTACATCTGCCATAGTATTTGTCAAGATATTGCAACATCTGTCTGTGTCACTAGTTTGCAAGACATTGTCCCAATTTAGATGTTTTAATTCATTTTCAAATTGATCGATTTTTTGTTTAGGAACTCCTGTTGGCACATAATTATGATTCTGTTTGAAGGAGAGTCTCTGTAGGCTTTTTTTTACTAAGTTTCCTAATTATCAGGATCATATTATGGTCTGATAAACCTGTTAACAAATTATATGTTTTTGACACTCTGTCGGGTTTGTTTGTAAAGATTAGGTCTATAAGAGTTTTGCTTGTCTTAGAGATTCTGGTTGGCTCTTTAATTATTTGGTGCAGTTCACGTTTGAATGTAACTGTTTTAAGTTTTTGCTCACAGTTTTTGTCCAGCCAGTTTATGTTAAAATCTCTAAATACAATGTGTTCTGATCTATGGTTTAGTGGTTTAAGCAAATCATCAAAATTTTGGTAGAATGTTACATTGTGTTTAGGTGGATTGTACAAGATGATTATGTTAAAATTCATTTTAGGTGACAGAACCACCTTTAAAATTAGACATTCTAATCCGTAAGTGTCCAAGTTAACCCGAGTGCATTTAAAAATGTCCTTTATGTAAACTAACACTCCACATCCTTTTCCTGACAGTCTGTCTTTGCAATTGGCACATCAGTCATGGTTGTTGGGGTGTGACTGGACAGTCAGGTTTCAGTCAAGGCCAAAAAGTCCAAGTTGGAGTCTATTAACAGATGCTGAATTTGATCTCTCTTTGGTATGATACTTTGTATGTTCAAATGACCACCAGTGATGCCCTTCAGTTTTTTCTTTGAGTCCTAAATCACCTTTGCATGGTTTACTGTTTGAAAATATTTCACACCTTTTTGCTGGAAAGCTGCTCTGCTGTGGGCCATTTTTTCTTTGAATCTGTCCTGCTGCAGAAGGAAGTGTGATGGTACAGATGCTTGAGTCTTGAGCAAAAGGGTTGGGTTAAAGTTTTTTTGTGGAGAGGAGCTCCTACTCTGCTTGATTTCTTGGGGGATAATCAGGCTTCCTTCAGTGATTGAGTCCAGATGAGGAACTAGGTTGAAGCAGTCACTTGTACCTGTTGGAATCAGTGAGGGTTCCAGCGATCTAGCAATCATTGGGTCTCATTCATGAAACGTGAGCAGAAGGAATTTGTGTGTAAACTGTTCGCAGACGGAAATTTACGTGAATGTCCACATTCATCAATATTTTAGTAGGTCCGATCTTAAATATTAAAAATATAACACATTTAGTTAAATTAGTTGCCAATTAGCAGGTTTAAGATCCAGATTAGGTTCATGATTGTGAATTATCTATGTAAATCGACTCATTAGATTACACGTTCTTTCTACATGTTAAATAATGATAATAAAAATATCTGTAGGACAGCCGGATCACAGCCTCTTCGGCCTCGGTGCCTGGGTTCAGCAGGGGCAGCAGGAGCAGCTGAAAGAATTATTTGAGACAACACGTGTTTTTTTTGTATATTTTTTGCTTTTTGATCATTTGAATGAATAAATCTGATTTGAAAATGTTTAATTTACGTTGTATAAAACAGAGCTTTAGGCTATTAAGATTCAAATAATTTGAAGATGATGCATACAAAACTGCTGTCGGCTCTATGTTATCCTTATCATTTGTTAAAATAAATGTTAAATAGCTCTACATTCTGACAGCCATACTGTGCTCCCATTTGAAACATGCGAGGACTCCGGTTGTTTATACAGATGGGTTTATCTTTTATTGATGCCTTCAAATAGCTAGCCTAGCTAGATTCACGTTGCACCATCAATCACCACCGTAGAACTACAAACAGACACAAAATATAACAATGAATTTCGATATACACAGTCCATGAAATGACACAAAAGTTGAAATAAAAGTTACACAATAAAGTTGTACTGACCACTTTGCCCGCTTGCAGCTCCGAAATTGGAGGGGGGTTTAGTCTTTATCTTAAATCTTTATCTTTTGCCGAACAATAACGTGACAAACATGCCGGCTATCCATCATCTTCTGATCTGACAAAACCACAGTGTGGGAAAGTGAAGGTGGGACAGGAAGTGGCAATGACCAAATCTAATGGAATATCAAAATAAAGGTGCGATCTCTGTTGGTCAAACCAGGAATAGCAGCTGTACACAAAATCTGTATCAACAGCATTTACACATACTGATTTAGAGTTTATCCATTACGCACAAAACATCTCTGGTTCCCCGTTCCCACTTCATACAAAACCCCACAAATGAATCTTCTCTTTGTTTGGTGACCACCACGCTATCAGTGATGATTTTCAGAATGTATTATGATACAACACCTTACAGTCTGGGTTTGATGTTGACTCCAGTGGAGGCATGTCGCTCCACGAGGTCTCCCCAATTATACCAGTGATGCGCTCGTCAGCAGATAGTTGTGACTGTGAGCCTCCTCCTCCTGTGGCTGCTGTATTTTTTGGTGTGTCCTTACGCGTTTCTTTGCCTCCAATTTCATATCAAACCATTTACGCTTCACCTCTGACATGGTTCTTTGTACTACGGAGACATTAACAGCACCTGTTACCTCCCTCCAGGCCTTCGCTTTGCCTGTCCCTGTCACACCTCTACTAACTGAAGAAAATAAAATGTTTTTTCTTAAGTCCACTTCACCCAAAATTATTTTGATCTCCGCTTCGGAAAAATTATTTTTTCTTTCTCTCGCTTTCTGTCTTTGCGCCATGACTGACAGGTCGACTGGATGCATCTACACCTCCTTATATGGTGGTCATTGGCTATTCATGGGGATTTATCCAGTCAGAGAAATTTAATCCATATCCCTTGTAAGAAGATAATGTCCAGTCCTACTGAAACTAATCTGAAACTTGCTGTGCTTAATGTCAGATCCTTGTCTAACAAATCATTTTTAATTAATAATTTGATCTCTTCGTATAATCTTGATTTTATGTTTTTAACTGAAACATGGCTTGACAAAAACACAGGTAATGCTGTTCTAACAGAATCAGCTCCACCCAACCACAAATTTGAATCTGAAACACGAGAAAACAAAAAGGGTGGAGGTGACTGTGCAATATTTAGAGATCATATGGTTATGCACAGGTTGTCATTTGGGATGTTTTCATCATTTGAGTATGTATCCTTTAAAATGGAGCTAAAAAAATCTCCGTCCATACTCTCTGTACTTATATACAAGCCTCCCCAGCACCGTCAAAGTTTTATTGATGATTTTACCAGGATGCTTTCAATTGTATGCACAGACTTTGATGGTTTGGTCATTACAGGTGATTTTAATGTACATGTGGATAATGTCTGTGACAGAAATGCTAAAGAGCTCAGTGCTGTCCTTGAAACCTTCGGCCTGACTCAGCATGTGTGTGAGCCCACCCACAGCAAAGCGCAGCACACTCTGGACCTGCTCATTACAAAGGGGGTTAATATTTCAAACATCAATGTGGTTGATGTTGCTCTGTCTGATCATTTCTGTGTCTTCTTTGACCTGTCTGTTTCTCCCAAACCACCAGCTGGTCCTGCAGTTGTTCGGAGGAGACACATAAATAACAGCACAGGTGCTCTGTTCATGGAAATGATAAACTTTGAAAATACCTCATGTTCTAATGTTGATGATTTGTTGAACTCTGTTACTTCGAGTGTTTTGAATGTTCTGGACACCATTGCCCCTGTGAAGGTTAAAATGGTTAAAAATAAGCAGAAGGCGCCATCGAGGAATGACGACTTGGTCAGGGCACAGAAAAGGGAGTGCTGGAGGGCCGAGTGGAAATGGCGCAAGTCAAAGCTTCATGTTCATTATGAAATTTATAAAGAAAAGTTGTACGTGTTCAATCATATCTTACGTAGAACAAGGGAGAGGTACTTTTCTGAAATTATTGGAAACTGCAGTAACAACTCGCGTGTCTTATTTGCAACAGTGAACAGATTAACAAACCCTCCAGCTCAACTGCTGTTGGAACTGATCTCCACATCTAAGTGTAATGGGTTTGCAGTATTCTTTTGCGACAAGGTTCAGACCATTAAACATGCCATCAATTCCACAACACCAATAACAACCCTGCAGCCACCGAGACACTTAGAGCTGACTCATTTTGCACCTGTAACTGACAAAACTGTCAAAGAGATCATCACCAGTCTGAGTTCATCTACATGCTGCCTCGATGTGTTACCCACTAGATTTCTAAAGTCTGTGCTGAGCAGTTTGTTACCACCACTCGCTTACATAGTTAACATGTCACTACAATCTGGAACATTCCCAAAGGCCATGAAAACTGTGGTCATAAATCCTCTCCTAAAGAAGAGCAGTCTTGATGCCACAATACTGAACAACTACCGGCCCATTTCAAATCTGCTGTTTTTAGGCAAAGTCCTTGAGAAAGTTGTTTAGCAACATCTCACTGACTTTCTCCTAATGAACAACTCCTTTGATGTTTTCCAGTCAGGTTTTAGACCCCATCACAGCACTGAGACCGCTCTTACTAACGTGATAAATGACATCCGCCTGAACACTGACGCAGGCAAAGTCTCAGTTTTAGTCCTGCTAGATCTGAGTGCTGCTTTTGACACTGTCGATCATGAGATCCTTTTACAGAGATTAGAGGATTGGGTGGGCATCTCTGGCACTGCCCTAACTTGGTTGAAGTCCAATCTAGAAGACAGGAAGTACTTTGTTGAAATTGGTAACTGTGTCTCAGACAACATGGCCTTGACCTGTGGGGTGCCCCAAGGGTCAATCCTGGGACCCCTTCTGTTCAATCTCTACATGCTGCCTTTAGGCCAGTTAATACAAAGTAATAATGTGTCCTACCACAATTAAGCAGACGACGCTCAGATCTATGTCTCACTGACAGCAGGTGAATATGGACCAGTGGATTCACTCTGTCACTGCATCCAACAGGTCAGTGTGTGGATGCAGAACAACTTTCTCCAGCTAAATTCAGACAAGACTGAAGTCATTGTATTTGGTTCACAGAAACAAAGAGAAAGTGTCAGCAGTCACCTCCAGTCTCTCTCTCTAAAACCTACAAATCAGGTTAGAAATCTCGGGGTAATAATGGACTCAGACTTGAACTTTAACAGCCACATCAAATCAATAACATTAGCAGCTTTTTACCATCTAAAAAACATTGCCAAAATCAAAGGTATAGTGTCTAAACCTGACTTGGAGAGACTTATCCATGCATTTGTCTCTAGTAGGTTAGACTACTGTAACGGCCTGCTCACTGGCCTCTCCAAACGGGCCGTAAGACAGCTGCAGTACATCCAGAATGCTGCTGCTCGGGTCCTGACCAGAACCAGGAAGTACGAGCACATTAGTCCTGTGCTCAGGTCTCTACACTGGCTTCCTGTGGCTCAGAGAATAGACTTTAAAGCAGCTCTGCTTGTGTTCAAGTCTCTCCACGGCCTAACACCAAAGTACATCTCTGACATGTTAGTGCCATATGAACCATCTCGGACTCTGAGGACCTCAGGGACCGGCCTCCTGCTGGTGCCCAGAGTCAGGACTAAACATGGGGAATCAGGGTTCCAGTTTTATGCAGCTAAAATCTGGAACAGTCTTTCTGAAGATGTGAGACAGGCCTCTACTCTGACAATGTTCAAATCTAGGCTCAAAACAGCTCTATTTCACTGTGCATATGACTGAAAGGATCTTATCTGCACTCTTCTCTTTTACAGTTCATTTTATAATGATTATTGATGTTTTTATTTTGTATTGTGATTTTAATGCATTTTCTTGTTCTGTAAAGCACTTTGTATTACTTTGTGTACGAATTGTGCTCTACAAATAAACTTGCCTTGCCTTGCCTTTATGCTAGTTGCTGATTACCGGGAGCGCGTTGTCACTTTAGGATGGACTGGCATTCATGATCATACCCACAGGTTTACAATCAAATCTGAGTTTCCCGCAACGGTCCTGAATCCGGAGTAGGTTTTCAGTACAGTAGGCTTTTTTGTGCAAATCTACACACAGATTTACTCATGTTTCATGAATGAGACCCATTGTGTTCAGCTGAGCGTCCACACCTTGGCAAGTGCTAGTTCCTGTTGTTACTGTGTGGCCAATGTTGTTAGTTGATGGGCCAGGATTCAGCTGGATATCACCACTTAGTAACAGCAGGAATAATAAAAAGTATAAACCATATCTTCTATTTTTTCCTTTGGTGTGTTGTCGTTTGATCTTTTTACCGCCAAAATAGTGTGTAGATGAAGTATCCATGTCCAAAAAAGTTAAGTTTGGAAATGTCCTGTATATATTGTAACTTAGCATCTGGATAAGTGATTGTTGATGGCTCATTTGATATGAAACATTGACTAAGGGGGACACAGAGAAGCCATAAACAAAGCAGTAGCCAAAAATAAGCAGTCTTTTTGTCTCCACATCGCTGTTGTGAAGTACTGGGCAATTGTGCAGCTGTGCATATCTGGAGGAATCCAGGACAAAGTGCAAGTACCCGCAGACAAAGAAACCATGTGCAGCCATACCCTCCATGGCAGTTGTTTGGAGCAGGTTCCTGATTATTCCTAGAATGTATCCTTGGTTGGCTGTAGACTTGGTTGTCTTTTACCCCAGCATCTTGAACTGAAGAGTCAGAAGTTTGCAGAACCAAAAATGCAAAAAGAAAAAGGTACTGCAGACAAAAAGAGGAGAGGAGTGGATCCTGACAAACCACCCCTGCTCTCGGCGGCCATTTTCCTTTCTGTCATTCTGTCCTTCCTTTGTCGGATCACCTGCTCATGTTCCCTTGTGGTTTCCTTGTGTTCTTTGTTTTTCCTGCTGATTGTTCCTGCCTGTTTGCCTGATCATATCATCTGCCTGTAAGCCTGTTTTCTTCAATTAGGGTACCTTTTCTGAATCCACCAGCCTGTTGTCATGCATTTGGCTCCTCCCTGCCTGTGCAGCTTCAGGCAGCAGTAACACCTATAGATATAAGACTCAGTTTAAGGTAATGAAAACACAACAATCTACTTTCAGAGGATTATACAGTATAGAAAACACACTTATTATAATTTTCACATCATTATTTCTGCCAATATATCCTGCTAAATTGCACATGCTGGACCTTTAAATCAAATATCTGCATCATTCTGTATAATAATGTAGAGGTGCTTATGCTGTCAGTATGTATCCTAGCATGTACTTCCAAGCATTTTTTTTAGTTACACAGATACTATTTTTGTGTGTGTTATGCCATTTTCAAACATACATTGTTTGCTCAAATGCTGTAAAACTGGAAGGGAGAATGACAAGATGAAAGACAGTGAAGTAAACAGCACATGTCAGTAATTGCTATGTTGATCCCTGTGTACAATATATCAGTCAGTCATCTAGGTGGCAGAGGTGCAGCAGCAAATAATTCACCAGAACTTAAGCCATAGGATCATGAGAGTGCAAACATGACTATTGACAGAAACACAAAAGGAGGTTTAAGGTAGTATGATCCCAGCTGTGTGAAATTTCAGCCAAACACAGCCATGCGCAAAGAAGCTGGGCAGGTGACACTGACATAAGTTTCCACCCCCACAACTACTTTGCATGCAGTTTTCTTTATTCTCTCTTCTTGTGGTTTTCAATAATGACCCAGTTTTGGGGGGGACAAAGCCCCGTTCACCCCAGTTGTGCTTAAAACAGCTATGTCTCTGATTAGTAGGGCAGCCTGTGTTTTTGTGTGCATGCATCTCTGTATACTGATGATGGAGCAACCTCATAATCCTTTTTCTGTGAAACATAGGTGTTGTAGACATGCTGTCTCTGCCTTTGCCCACCTCCTGCTTGAGTCTTTAAGCCTTATTGCCCATGACACACTGCCCAGCAGAGTATAAAGCTGCCCATTTGTCTAATTGTGGACAGAGTGGGGCACTGTTTCCTTACTTTGCCCGAAGAGACTCAAGATTAAGCTGTGAATAGTGTGCTAGCTTTCAAGGGTTCACTGTTGGGCTTTGTTGTAAGGTTTTACTGAGATGCCTATTGTGTCAGCAGCAGTAAGGAGACATGTTTCTTAAGCTAATTTTGCTCATTTGCTATCACAACAAAGCTCTCTGGCTTACCCAGAAACAATAGAGCACCATGAATGTTCAGTTCATCTTGTCACCTTTGCTTTGCCAATCTGTACAAACAGATTTATTGTCACTGAAATTTGGTGGTGGTGGTGGTGGGCGGGGGGCGTTGGCAAAGGAAAGATAAGATAAGATAAGATAAACTTTATTGTCCCGCAAGGGAAATTCGTGTTGGGCAGTATAGTGCAACCAGCTGCAATATTCACATACATACTATGTAGCAGGGTGAGATGCTCATCCCTGCCCTAAATGAGAGAGTGTGCTTCCTTGCTCTCATCTCCACGTTATAGCCAACCACCTCATGAGGGCACTCTATATGAGGAGGCTGTGTTCAGCCTGACTTTCTCTTCCTCGTTGGCTCCGAGACCGTCCACTTCCTGGTCGCCTCGCTTCCTTCCCCCACTGCCACCTGCACAGGTAATGTAGTAGTAGCTGCCTGTACACATCTGGAAATTTGGCTGTTTGCCTCACAAGTTAATTAGATGGTTTGTCTGTATGTAGCTTCCTGCATTGCTGTCCTTGGCTGACGCTAATGACGCGCGCCATTCCCCTGAGCTGTCTGGCTGGCCTCCTCCCGCTGCTCCACAGCGCAAGCTCTCCTCCACTCTCGCTCAGGTGGTCAAACACCACCTGATCGGTAAGTCAGCCTGATGGCAATTGTTGTCGCTCTCAAGTTCAGCCTTAAGTGAGGTTTTAATTTGGTTTATTTGGGTGTAGGTCCTACAAAATGGAGGCAGTGTTAAAGATCACTGCCTCGCTGCCTTGCTCTGCTTTGTGCCTCTCCTGATACCCTCTGCGGCTGCTTCTGCACGCTGCTTTGCGTCACTGTGCTTTGCTTGGTTTACTGTCTGCTGGGCCTGGCGCTAATTGCTTCGCCCTTCTTTGTTGGCACATACCCAAGACGCTGACTGGAAGACCCTTATTTTAGACCGGTTTCATCGGCAACCGCTCTGGTCTTACAGTGTGTGTGTGTGTGTGTGTGTGCGTGTGCGTGAACTGTGGGGTTTGCCCTCACCTGATTTTGTTTCGATCTCTGATTTTGTTTGATTTTTGTTTTGTTACATTTTCTTTGAGTTTATTTAGGGTCCCCAGAGGATAAAGTTTAATGCATTGTTTTGATTAAGTTGTAGTGCATTAACTTAATTTCTGTGACTGGTGACTTATATTATTTCGTTCCTGATTTTTGTGAATTTTGGATTCTTGATATGTGGTGATTTGTGGTATTTCGATGTATTTTGTTACTAACTGGTTTTGGGCAGTTTATATTTGTGTATTTTCTTGGGGTTAATTTGTAATCTTTTGTCTGCCAACCTTACAAGTTTTGTTTATTTAAGGTTTCTATTTGTTTGTTGATTTGGTTGTTTTTGTTTATGGTCATTTGAGTACAACCCCATTAATTTTATTTCCCTCTTCCCCCTTCAGTTGCTGAGATCCAAAGGTGGTGGTCCTGGTGTCCTGGGTGTGTGCTGTGCATCCCCTGGTCCTGGATTTCCCTTCACTTAAGTGTGTGTGTGCGTGTGGCTGTCACGTGTGATTGGGGTGACGTTAATTTTGTTGGATCAATCACACCATTGTCGACCCATCTCCCTGCCGGTAAGCCTCAGTACCGGGACCATAGTGCAAATAAGAACAATACTAGATAAGAACACCAATAACCAGACCATTTAGGCATAAGTAGCTCTGCACACATATGGCTCAACCAGGGGGGCACTGCAGGGCCAGCAGGTGAGCAGGCAACCACCTATTGCCTGCTCACCTGCTCCCTGGCTCCATTGATGAACTCGTGTAACATCATCAGTCACGGACTTTTCTGTAGGGTTTTATAGTTGTGTGTAGATCCTACGCATATAGCCTACTCACTTTGCCTTTGACCGTTTTTACTTCTGTGGTGGTGTGTTTGTGTGACTCTGCAGTTACACCTCCAAAAAGCTAGTTGGTGGTGAAGGTTTCTGTTAAATGCTGTAAAGTTTAGTTGATTCAAAACACACATTAAACACACATTAATCATGGCTTAATAGAGATTTTTTTTTTTTTTTTTTCCTACTTGTCTGCATTGGTCTTCATAGCTTAGCGCCACAAAAGGGTGTCAAGTATTTTATACCCATAATGCGTGGTTGTGACCGTCACCCACCCTCCCTGGAGACTAGCCTATCAGCCTTTATTGGAAAATCTCCCTAATATGAGCCAGAGAGGGCCGTGATACACCAAGGTGTGTTAAGGGGAAAGTAAGGAACAAGCAAGGGGGAGGGGCAGGTGCTTAAGTCCTGAGTTATATCGCGACAGTGCATGCGGAGAAGGAGGAAAAACAAACAAATAAACAAACAAAAAACGGGATAAACAGGCAGTGTAGCTGATGTATTGTGGCCTTGAGGTGGTTGTGCTCCATGCAGATTATCAAAAATAAACATATACATGTCTACTATACTGTACTAAAAAACAAAAACAAAAGAGAAGTCTATACTGCACACCAAAAATGTGAGAGTCTTGGTGGAGGGGGAAAGCCCGACTGTTGAGAAGAGAGAGCGCAGTGTGGAAGGTTTGAGAAGCAAGTGGGCCCCTTTGAAGTGAACCCAACGGTTCTTTGCGATGCGTCACGGGGCTGAAGTATCAAACATGCATGCGTGTATTTGAACCCTCCCAGTGTGTTTATGAAAACCATCACCAGGGCCACGGGACCCCCCAGACACCGGGAACCCAGCAACACCACCATGATGTAAATGGGCTCCCTGGCTCCAACCCCCAGCCCAGGAGAGCCGGGCCCCACGAGCCACGCCATGCGTATCAACAGCGTATGTTAACCCACCACCCCCCCTCTTACTATGATTCTCCGATCCCTGATGGAGAAACATTAACCCTACACCGTGAATGTGCATGTGAGTGCCCATAAGTGTGATGTGGTGCATTAAAATTGAGGGACATAGCAGACAGTAGAGATAATTTGAAAAACAACACAAATTAGCTTTACTATAACTCGCAGCATTCACAGACAAAACAACTGTCATCATGCTAACTTTATTAGCGCCAGCCTAAGGCATTTTACATTGTATTAATTAGCCTAGCGATGAGTGGAGATTTCCTCTGTTCATGTGAAGCCAGGATGAATCCCGAAGTAGAAATCCCTAAAGGATAAATCACACACAAGACTTAAAATGCTATTTTAGTGGAGGCTTCTGACTACAGCTCTTAATCAACTCTGTACCGCAAACATCCTAGTGTTCAGTGTAGTAAATAAAGAAAATAGTGTAACATATTGTAGTTTTTTTTTTCTCAATTTCACCATTATAATTTGAGTTACTAGGTGATTTCCCCAAAAACTTACAGGGAAACTAGGCAGTACTTTCCACCTAAGTATATACCAACAAAAGAGACCGGGCTGGATTATGAAGTTTGCACTGTTTGCCCGTCCTTATTCTGTAGCTTGGCACTCAGATGTTAACCCTTTAAAAACAGTTAGTTCAATGCTTCACAAGGTAACAATATTACCAGAAAATAATACAAAGACAAATCAAAGTGTCCTTGACAAAAAATAATAGAGTTCCACTGGTTGTCTTATTCGAGCTCAGTTTTGTTCTTCTGTTATAAAATGTTCAGTTTAGTTTTAATCCTTTATTGTGAAAAATGCACTTTTTAAGTCACAAGTGGGAAAGGTTGTTGTGATACTACTACCACATAGTGTGATGCTCAAGTGATGGAGATAGAGGAATGGATGGGCTCCTGTGGATAATAGGTGATCTTGATCCAACTCCTTGGGTCAAGGCAGAGATCAGGTTCGTGGGTGGCTCGCCATCTCTCTCGTCAGGTAGAATCTCAAATCCACACGTGCTTTTCCATAGGATCTCAAAAACCTCACCTGTGTAGAAACAGAGCTATTACTATTTTGCATCTTCAACTTTAATTGTTTTATGGTCATAATCAATATCACATAAATACATCACAGTAACACAAAGTGAGCAGATGAATAACTTTAACTGTACAATTTTTTTTTTACTGTGATTGACACCTTGTTTGATCAATAAAACTATGTCAGAGCGATGTAGTTAGATTGACAGGTAAAAACAAACAAACAAACATTCAAGCAACCTGAAGACAATTGAGGGATAAGAAGTAAACTCTACGTACAGAGAAAGTATACTGCACTTTCTATTCAAACTCATACAATGAAATGTAAACAAAACATAAATATTAAAACCCTGGAGTGTGGGTGAAATTTCCTGATGACACATAGGCTACATAAAAGTGAGTGAATCAACTGCCATGAGCAAAAGGCAAAAGCATTTGTTTTTATTGCACTTCATACATATACAGATTCACGACATCTATTGCACGTCTGTCCGTCCTGGAAGAGGGATCCCTCTTCAGTTGCTCTTCCTGAGGTTTCTACCATTTTTTTTTCCCCGGTAAAGGTTTTTTTTGGGGGAGTTTTTCCTTATCCGCTGTGAGGGTCCAAAGGACAGAGGGATGTCGTATGCTGTAAAGCCCTGTGAGGCAAATTCTATTTGTGATATTGGGCTTTATAAATAAAATTGATTGATTGATTCATATGAGGAAATTAAACCATAAGTTTCGGGAAATTACATAAGTGACGAGTTATACTCTAACTCCCGGGAAAGTATGTGCTAAGTGACCACGAGGGATACTCTAAGTCCCGGGGAAGTATATGCCAAATGACCGCGTCGTTATACACTAACTCCCTGGAAAGTATGTGGTGAGTGACCAGGAGGAATTATACTCTAAGGCAAGGCAAGGCAAGGCAAGGCAAGTTTATTTATATAGCACAATTCAACACAAGGTAATTCAAAGTGCTTTACAGAGACATTAAAAGCAACAAGACACAATTTAAAACAATAAAAACATTCGATTAAAAAGGGAAATAGAAATTGAGAATGATAGTGATAATAATAAAATACAGTAACATAAAATAAAAACAGGCTCAATACATTTAACAGTCAGGATAAGAAAAGAAGTAGAATAATAAAAGACATAAATCAGCAGTGTGTAGTTAAAAAAGTACGGGCAGTAGAATACAGCAGGTAAGTATTTAATCTAAGAGTACGCTTCAGTAAACAATAGAGTTTTTAGCCCTGATTTAAAGGAGCTGACAGTTTGAGCAGACCTCAGATCTACAGGAAGTTTGTTCCACAGGTGAGGAGCATAATAACTGAATGCTGCCTCACCTTGCTTGGTTCTTGTTCTTGGAACACACAACAAACCTGTTCCAGATGACCTAAGGGGTCTGGATGCTTTGTAGGGAACCAGTAGATCAAGCATGTATTTTGGTCCGAGACCATTGAGGGCTTTGTAGACCAGCAGTAAGATTTTAAAATCTAACACCCGGGAAAGTACATGTAAGTTCCCACGAGTTATACACTAACTCCTGGGAAAGTGGGCGAGGTACACTCTAAAACACGGGCTGACTTATGAAGTGTTACCTTTATGTCTTCATCTTGCTTTTGTTGGCCGCATTAAATCTTTCCCCTTGTAAGGAAGATGCCTATGACCTTTTCATTTTCCACTGTCAGTGTCAACATTAAAATTATAATCAATCAATAGTCCACTCTAAGTTGTTAACAAGTAGTCTTAGCAGAATAAGCAACACAATAAATTCTCACAATGAACAGCCATATCTTATACTCTTAGGCCTCATTTATACCGCAAGCGATGCGTTCGCGAAGTGGTCCACAAGCATAGCGGCAGCACACGTGTTCACACCAAAACCGAACAGATGCGCTGTTGTCCCGTCAAAATACAAACCACACCTGAACAGTTGGTGGTGGTAGTGCACTGTGTTTGCATATCTCCAATAAACCTCAAAGAGGAAGACGTGAGTTTGGACCCAAAGCCCAGATTGGACAGGTTTATGCGCCAGTGATTATTCCAACGCTTGGAGAATTAATATTTAGCACTTCAAATGGGTAAGTAGTCTTTGTCTGCTTTGTATTACTAGCCTTAGCACAAAAAGCCCATTTGTCTTGGTTGCCTCATACCACATCTCTTCCCCACTGAGATTTCCTGACAATACAGGTCTTTCTTTGTTCATTTAATTAATCTGTAGTTGTCCATCTCCAAAACATGAAACATGTGGCTGTCAGGTCTCGTCTGGTCAAGGGGGAGATGTCTACGGTGGCCGAGAGAGGTCACAACACACGCAAAGATGTTGATTTTTTAGTTGAATACAGCGACCATTCACTCACGACTTGTGCAAAAAATTGCTGTCTCTTCTATTTTCGAGCTTGCTTGCGAAAGCAGTGCGACTCGAGCAGCGAGTAGAATGGATGAGGTGTGATTGCTCTAACCTGTTAATTTTTTTTAACTTTTGGGTGCCCCCCCCAGATTCACTTTTTTTTTACCCCCTGTGCCCCCCACCAGAAAATACTCTGGACCCGTCCCTGGTCATGAGGAGTTCATTTAAAAAAAAAAAAAAAAAAAGCCAACAAAGATGATGATATGCAGTGTTTGGCCTTTATGCCTATGGTCAAGTTGGAGGCTATACTTTTTGGGGCTATAATTGAACTGGAATGTGTTGTACAGAGAGGTCTATGGTAAATACCGGTGCTCTGTGGGGACATGTCAAATCATACAGAATCATGTCAAATCACATTTAAAAGAAATCTGTGTCACCACTGAATTGATATTCAATGCATCTGTTATTTTCTCATTTTGTGACGATATCATTATTCAGCTATGTTTTCATTGTGTATTTGTATTCATACCTTTTTTCAGAATTTCAACTCTGAGCTCTGTTTTCCCATTGTATCACAATAGTGCAGTGCCTGTTCAAAATGTGCTTGTTCAGCATGGACCAAGTGCTTGGCCTGGGGTATTGCTGCTTGCAGCTTTCTTGAGAACCGCTCATACAAACAACTACACACTCAACACTACACTTCTTTGGGTCATGAGCAACACCAAGGCCCCAGACAGCTATAGATTTATAATGGTGTTTTGAAATGAGAAATATTGAATAATGTTGCTATTCTAAGTATACTACTCACTTATTGATGAATTAATTGAATAATTCTACATGTACTCCAGAGGAAAACAATCTACTACTACATTTACCTGATAGAGACATATTATTGGTTACATTACAGATTCAGATGTTACTCACAAAATACAACAATTCAAACACAATGTATTAGTATGATTTATTAAACTATGTTGTGTAAACTTGAACAGACATTTAGTAAATGTAAGTACATTGGGTCTACTTAAATGTAAGTACATTGAAAATGCCTAATTTGAATGCAGGACTTTTACTGTGCAGTACTAATTTTACTATTAATAGTTGATCGTTTTATTTAAGAGACAACAGCCAATAACCTACTAATATTCCCAGTTAGAGAAAAGGTGAAAAGTAAAGCAGGTGGTGTGCTGCGGGCCTCTGATTCACTAAATCCATCCCTAAAAAACACACTTAGGTCACTACTTGGGTTCATAAACTGGTGAAATACACTCAGTGGGGGTATCAATTTCCAAAAAGGGGTATTAGTCACTTGCTTTGACATGTAGTCTGAGGTTATAAAATAGATCATATGATTCAACAATGCATGTGGATCCCCAGCAATACACCTGCCAAGTGTGAAGTAGATTGGATAAATGATTCTCGAGATGCGTAAAGGACAGACAGACAAACAGAGAGACAGACTGACAGAAAGACAGTCAGACAGAGATTTCTTGCTTTGTAGTTAGGTGCTGACCAAGCCTTTTTTTTTTTTTACTATTGAATTCAAGTAAAAATAAATATGCAGGACCTTTACTATGCAGTATAGTTTTACCATAACTGTGTACTTCTACTTAAGAGAAAAACACTGCACTACTACATTTACCTGACAGAAACATGTTATTGGTTACCAGAGTTGGGTATAACGGGTTAGAGAACTTTGATTACTTTTTGCAGTAACGATTGACCTAACGCGTTAGTTTGCTGTTTGAGTAATCAAATACTTAAGTACATTTTCAAACCAGACATCAGTTACTTTCGTTAATTTTTCAGCAACGGCTGTCGTTTGGTTCTAATAACGGAGATAACATTAAACCTATCAGTCTGAAAGAAGCCTCGGAGCTTGTGGCTCGCTACGTGGTCGGAGAAATGCTGCCATTGTCTATGGTAGAGTCTAAATAGTTGGAGTAGGACTCTCTGACAGACATATTTCAGACTCAGGACTTGCATTATGCCTGGTACACACAACACGCTGGTACTCACCAATTACCCCCGGTCGTCTTTCACGGCGTGTGTGATGTCATCAGGTTATTCTTCTCCTGTTTTTATCACTTTTACTATTATCACTGCCAGAACTGTGTCTGTTCATGTGCCAGCTGACATATTGTTGTAGTCACCTAAAAGCGTCAGCAGATGGCAGGAGCTACATTTGAAGCGCCATATGTAAACTATCAAGCTACTGTATCTTCCACAGGATGTTCTGACAAATGTTTCAGAATAAAAGCCTATTTAGAAAATGGAGGGATTCTCTAACCAAGGTTATAAGGAGCTTTTAATTTGTTTAAAGTGTTGAGTTTGAAATGATGGTGTGATATGAAAACTTTATAAAGACAAAAAGTAAATATATAAACACACAGAGGGATTAATAAATAACGGACCGTCTATAATGTAATTTCAAATGAAGCTGGGAGCCTCTGCAGCTGTGGTGAGTAAAAGCCCCGCCGCTATTTGTTAATGTTATTACTTTATGTCTGACCGTGAGGATGTAGCATTGTTTGCTAGCTTGATGCTAATGACAGTAACGTTAAAGGCTAAGTTCGGTTTTTTGACACCTGGGCCTTATTTTTAGGAATAAATACCCTCGTAGACTCACCCAGACGATTTTGGTGGAGCTCGGAGCCGTTTTTGAGCAATTTAGATCCATCCGACGGCGTCTTCTCTCATGCCATAGAAGCGGACGGGGCCAGACATCGAAGCCCCTAAATTAGACATTATCTGCTGCGAAACTCGCTCATTTCACCTACATTTTATAAATGAATGGTCAGTGTTATCACCATGTCAGCTCAACTTCCTTGTTATGGTCATCCGGGGCTTTACAACGATGGGTCACTTTTGGTGACGTCATAGACGTGCGCCGCAGGAGCGCAGTTGAGTTCCGCCGGCGCTAGGCTAGGCTATACAGCTACACAGCTATTCTTGTGCAACATGACGGAATATTTATCCGATGTAGAAGTGTCTGATGACGACTCTGAGTATGATGGATGCCCGTATCGTTTTGAGCCAGAATACACCGACAAGGAGCTATTTGAAAGGAGGATGCAGAGGGAAAGAGCCGAACAGCTGGCCAGAGAACAAGCGACCACTGCACGTCCACGAATGGGGGCTAACTGGTGTTGTTGTGGACACTGCACGCCACAGACAACAGAAGAGAGCCTTTACTGCTCAGAGTGGGACTTGAGACCAGAGGAAACACGTATTGATGCCCCCCAAAATACGTGTCTCACTACACTGGAAGATTTTTCTGCCATGACAAACCGGGCTGTGGTAGAGACTTTTTTTCATGTCCCGAGAGTCAACTGGCAGACGCAGCCGAAGCCAGCAGGACCGAACGGACAACTTTCGATAGAGTAAGTAGCCCATACAAATGCAAAAAGGGTATATTTTCTATGAGTGTTTGCTTTATAAATAAATAACGGTCGAAACAACTGACAATAAGTTTTGGAGAAAGCATATGACTACTTGTAAGTGTGCGCTAACAATGCAGACCCGTGATGATTGCAGCTCAAGTCACAATTTATTGCCTGCAGAGAATAACCATATCATATGCATTGCGAGTTAGTTTTTCAAAAACTAGCATGGACTAGAGTAAATTATATTGCGTTACAGTGCAGTATTCTTTTGCAGGAATGTATTTTTAGAAGGCTGCTCCTGCTCAGACATAGGTCGTGAAGATAGCTATTCATTTTATACAAGGAGCTTTATACGCTGGCCGACGTGCACTGGTTATCGACCAATATTATTACATCTTCAAAAGAAATGCATTACCTCCGCTGCGTCTGTTTTGCCCTCTGAAACAATCGGGATGGCGTTCCTCCTGAGGTACTGACGCTGAGCTTCCTGGCCTTTTATCTTTGTCGTCTTCGTAATGAAGTCTTCTGGAGCGAAGTGAGCGCTGCATGTGCAGACCCGGTGACTGACCCTCCTCAGTTCTTCCATAGCAATATTCGGGTCCATTTTCAGGACAACAAGCAGAGCTTTAGTAACTCCGGGTTTTTCAAAGGAAGCCTGTGGAATGTGAACTTTGTCCACCTAGTCATTTTGTTTGGACAAAGTGGAAAAACGCAATGACAAACCATGTTTGTACCCGTGTAGCTCCTAGCCTAGCGCCGGCTGGACTGCGCTCCTGCGGCGCACGTCTATGACGTCACCAAAAGTGACCCATCGTTTTAAAGCCCCGGATGACCATAACAAGGAAGTTGAGCGGACATGGTGATAACACTGGCCATTCATTTATAAAATGTAGGTGAAATGAGCGAGTTTCGCAGCAGATAATGTCTAATTTAGGGGCTTCGATGTCTGGCCCCGTCCGCTTCTATGGCATGAGAGAAGACGCCGTCGGATGGATCTAAATTGCTCGAAAACGGCTCCGAGCTCCACCAAAATCGTCTGGGTGAGTCTACGAGGGTATTTATTCCTAAAAATAAGGCCCAGGTGTCAAAAAAACGAACTTAGCCTTTAACTCAGCGGGTTGACAAAGTGCCTCTGTTGTTTTCACACCATCATTTCCCCCTTTTACTCTGTGTGGTAACATCCCTAGAGGAAATATTGTTGTCATACAGTTGTCAATGGCAGCAGATCGTTCTGTGATTCTATTGGTCAAAGTGACGGCTGTGATGGGAGAATTGGATCTCAATGAAGGGTGAGTGGTCCATAACTTTAATTTTGGAGACAAAAAAATGTAGGCTTAGCGCCTGAGCGCTTGAGCGGTTTCATGTAAGAACTGTTTTCTTTCTACAGAACTACACCTACCAACTGCATCACCACACAGAAGGAAACATGCATTTACTGCCATTAATGTTTACATCTTGTGCTGTCATGAGCATGAGCCTCTTGTCCATGAGTAGATGCATGCTTCCTTTTGGACAGTGATATGGTTGGCGGGTGGATTATTTTGAGTAACTGGGTGATGATTTCTGGAAAGAGACATTAATGTTTAGGTTTTCAAATGTTTTTTTATGATGCCTTGAGCACCACCAGCTGAGTGTCATCTAGTTCCATTATATTCAAGATATAGCAGACATCTCTATGGCCAGTATCTCCAACGCAATAATCTAGACTGATAAATAGCACTATGGGTAAGAGGAAAAATATGGATTTTTGATTTTGGGGTTAATTTTGGAAAACCATCTCAGGACACAAACAACCATACTCCCAGGCCAGAGGCGACCAGAAGTGGGTGAATGATCTGAATCTGTTGTTCAATAGATTTCAGGGTCCGACATTAGCGGTTGCCCTAATGCCCTCGGCAAGTAGCCTAAAAATAGCCGGCAGGCCAGCAGACCCTGCGCAGACATTCCCGATCGGGCAAGCAGCACCTACTTGGATTCCTTATTTTTATTATTTCTAATCGCAGGACAGGAATTATACCACAGCCAAACGGCCAGTGCCGTTGAGTCCCCGGTGTGTGGCCGTAATGCCCCTCCTACCCATACGGCCAGTGTAGCATGCCCTGTTTTTATGACAAACAGCATAGCAAGGCTACAGCTAAGTTAACGTAACGTTACTGACACTCCGAGACACACACACATACGCACACACATACCGGACAGCCTCTCCGTCCTTAGCCGTTAACGTTAGTTCATGTACAACGCAGGTACCACACAGAAACTATTACAAAGGGTCATAATGTGCTTCTAGTGACTGTCAAATCGCCGGCGAAAGCTGTTTACACTGCGGACACGGACTGCTCTCATGGGACAAAGATCCTCTGTGAAGGAAGATGGTTCACTCTGCTCTGCCGCCAGGAACAAACTGGGAGGCAAAGATCCTCTCTGAGGAAGAGGGTTCACTTTGCTACAGGGTTCACCAAAACATTTTTTTTGTTTTTTTTCTATTAATAAATTGAACACACATTAAAGAACATACAAGATCCTGCAGAGAATTAATACATATACAATACAATAAACATTGTCTAATTAAATGAAGGAAGAGGATTTTTTAAAGTCAAATAAAATATTGGGGATTTATGTAAATAGAAACATATAAATAATTATATAATTATATTAAAGATATGTGGTCTACGTTAGGTGAATACTCCTGTCAGTGACCCTGACCACTGGCATTGGCAAAAGAACTGGAGTTGGTCCCCGGACGCTGCACTGCAGCTGCCCACTGCTCCCAGTGTATACAGTAGGATGGGTCAAATGCAGAGGTCAGATTTCGTTTCAGTGTATGTTATGTGCTGAGAAAGGACATATACAGATAAAGAATCTTCTTCTAATAATAATAATTTCTTAATAACTAGGAGATAAAAGAATAAAGAGATTTCAAAGACTTAAAAAATAAGGGACATGAATCAAAACAACAAGAAACGAGATATATCCCCAGTCATGCACACCCAGTTTTAATAAACTCAGTACTGTTTTTCAACACATATATTGTTTTGTCCTCATTCAATGTAATTAGCACATATTGTTATTGCACCATTGGTTTTGGCCTTGGTGCCCCACATTTTGGCTGTGATGCCCCAATAAACTTGTATTTATCAAAGGCCAAAGTGGCCTTGCCCTAAAAATGACTTAATTCCAGGCCTGTAATCGTGTATTTCCTCTCCTGTTTCTGTCCTCGGAGGGGCCAGTTGCAGTGTACTGCTTTTTTATGTGCTGCTGCCTCCATTGGCTGATCATCTCTGCTGATGTAAGATATAAGTTATGAGTGAAAATATGCACCACACAGCCAGTAAAAGAACCTCTTAGGCAGGGCAAGTAAGAATTTAGATGGGGCAAGTAGATTTGAGAAGTACTTGCCCGGCAGGGCAAGTAGGAAAAAACCTGGTAACACTACGTAATACGACCCGCGACTTAGAGCGTACCTACCGCTCACTTACAGCGTACCTACCGCTCACTTTGCACCTATTTAACAGAAGTACTAAGTAACTCTCGCTCACTCCTCCGCCCTATTTCCCCCGTGTTTTACAGTATAACTAGGCTGCTTCTTAGCGCGTAACTCCCGTTGACTTATGTCCTACTTTACACCAACTTCCACAAAAGTACAGAGTAACTCTTGCTCACTTCCCCCACTATTTCCCCCGTGTTCTACAGTATAACTAGGCTGCGTCTGAGAGCGTAACTCCCGTACAATTATGTCCTACTTTACACCAACTTTAAGTAACTCTTGCTCACTTTCCCCTGCTACTTTCCCTGTGTTTTACAGTGTAACTAGGCTGCGTCTTAAAGCGTAACTCCCGTACAATTACGTCCCACTTTGCCCGGACTTACAGTGTAACTCCTCCTGGTCTTTTTTTTCCCCCCACCAATCATTTTAAGTACCAGGTATATTAAATTAAATAGTCTGCTGTACAATATGAGCACAGCCTTTCGCTCTTTGCAATTGTTACAATCTTGTTTTTTCTAAGTGTCAGCAGGCAAATTTCACCCCTATTCCAGAGATGTACTATTCATTATGGTTTGGAAAAATAATATGTTGGGAAATGGGTACACAGTATAGAAACTGGCTAATAACAGGCTGGCTGGTAGCAAACTTACCTCTCTAAAATGCACATCTATGGAAGTCTCATATTGTCATCCAAGGGCAAAACACAAACTATACAGTAATATATCCACACTAATGAGTCATTCAGAGTTATAAAATGTTTTTATTATGTGATTACATAGAAAACACATGACAGGCACTATTCCTCTCATCCATACTCCGTAAGTACAGTAATTTTTATTTATCTTATTTATCCTTTATTTAATCAGGTGAGTCCCATTGAGATTGACATCTCTTTTACAGGGAGCCCTGGCCAAGAAGGCAGCAAACCAAAATTACAACAATAAAACATCATAAAACATAAACAGTACATGATAGGTACATGAAGTACATACAGTACACATCAAACTGTAATCAGTGTCTAAGTAGATCTTAATTTCCCTGTAACTAGTGTCTAGGTATAGCCTACCTCTCCTGTGAGTACTGCCAAACTACGGAGAACCGGGCTGAATTATGAAGTTTGCACTGTTATCCCCTCCTTAGTGTGTAAGTACACTCTAGCTCTCCTGGAGGTACACGCTAACTACAGGAAAGCGGGCTGTATTATGAAGTTTGCACGTTTATCCCGTCCTTAGTGTGTAAGTACACTCTAGCTCTCCTGGAGGTACACGCTAACTACAGGAAAGTGGGCTTTATTATGAAGTTTGCACGTTTATCCCGTCCTTAGTGTGTAAGTACACTCTAGCTCTCCTGGAGGTACACGCTAACTACAGGAAAGTGGGCTTTATTATGAAGTTTGCACGGTTATCCCCTCCTTAGTGTGTAAGTACACTCTAGCTCTCCTGGAGGTACACGCTAACTACAGGAAAGTGGGCTGTATTATGAAGTTTGCACGGTTATCCCCTCTTTAGTGTGTAAGTACAGTCTACTACCACTGTAAGTAATGTGTAATTAGAGCCAGTGAGTTAGAACAGTTACTTCAATGTTTCACAAGATAACATAATCTGAAAACAATCCAAAGATGAAACTAAGTGTCCCTGACAACATAAAATAACACATTTCTACTGGTTTTTGTTATTTACATTCAGTTTTGTTCCTTCTGTTATAAAGTGTTCAATTTAGTCTTGATCCTTTATTGTGATCCGTTTGGTTTTTCTAAGTCAAAAATAGTCAGTCAAGTCAGTTTCAGTTGACAAATGTACTCTTTAAGTCAAAAGTCAAGTGGAAAAGATCATTGAGGTACTACTATCATACTGGAGTGTGACACCCAGTGATGGAGATGGAAGAATGTATGAGCTCCTCTGGATAAAAGGTGATCTTGATCCAACTCCTTGGGTTACACTTGACTATTCATTGGTCAAATAGCATTCATGACCCAACTGTAATGGTGCAAATGTATACAGTACATCGACACAAATACAAACGGCAAGGGGCCACGAGGCAAAACAAGTGCAGCATTTTAGAGTTACAAGTAGGTCGCGAACACAGCACAGGTCCTTGGTCCCTCCCTCACGTCTCCTGCGAGGATGTCGGAGTGTTATCATTGTGTTTACAGCAACACTTCTCACCGTAGACATTGTGTACGTTCACTTGATTCCCTCCGTCGTCTGATTGCTGTGCCTGCGCAGTACAAGCTTCTGCCCTCAGCCTCACTGAGGCGGTACCTCCTGCCTTAACCAATGGGAAATGTGCGCCTCCCTGTTTGACCAATGACTGCTGGTCTGAGCAGAGTGGCTGTGATTGACACCTTGTTTGATCGATGAGACTATGCCAGAGCGATCTAGTATTTGACAGTTAACAACGTAAAACCTAACAAACAAACAAACATTAAAGCAACTTCAAGACACCTGAGGAATCATACGGGAATATTGTAAGAAAATAAACCCGGTACTTTCTCTGTTGACAATCTCAAGCAAACTATGTCCCTCTGATGTTACAGCAAGGGACCAGGGGTCCGTTTCACAAAGCAGGTTTAGTGAAAACTCAGAGTCTGTTAACCCTGAAATGAGGGAAACTCTGAGTTTTCCGTTTCAAAAAGGGAGGTAACTCAAACCAGAGAAAGAGGGGTAACTCTAGCCTGTTTCAGAGACAGAGGTAACTTAAGCTCTCGGTCATTTACCACAGTAACAGACTCTATGAACCTAACCTAGTCGGGAGCAGGTTTTTCTCACTGAACCTTGAGTTTCTCTCTGTCTCCGCCCTCTTTCAGAGCCACACACTCCATTTGATTTTCTCATTCATTCAGTCAGCAGGCGAGTTTTGGCGTAGCATTGTTCTGCCGTCTGTCATTTAAAAAAATCATTAAGAAAATTAGAGTCAGTATATTAGAAGTCCGTTAGGCACAGTAGGTGGCAACTTTGTTCACTAATGTGTCCTTTTGATAACGATCCCGTGGATGAAGGTGCAGCATTACTGCGCAGAGAATTAAATATTCGTGGGAAGATGGTTATCAGACTGCGCATAGATGTTCTAGCATTTCCACACAGTTATCTTTTTGAGCTGTACCGTTTCACGTCACAGTCCATCGTCTACATAGCTACACAACCTAATCCATGCTTACATTTACAACATTACCAATCGTAGTCATGCTCTCATCCCAGCAGATATTGTGTGTTGCGCTGCGTTTCTTTGCGAATGGAAGTTTTTTGTACAATGTCGGAGATGCTGAGCACTTGAGTAAGGCAACTGTAGGCAGGGCGGTCAGAAAAGTGTGCTCGTTTTAGAGGCATCTGCCTTCTTTCTGTTGGCTGAGTAAAAGTCTGTGTTAGTTTAAATAGGCTTAATTATTTAACAGAACATGATATAGATGAGAAGACATTTATGTGTGTGAAAACAGCATTATGTTGGGGATAAAACAACTACACAGTCAAACAGCCACTTAATATTTACTTTACAATGTAAAACGTGATCAAAATGAGGTATCCCCATGAGATTATGCCGAGGTCTTACCTGTTTGAACAATGTTTTTATATTTCATCCTAAACTGCTGCCAAGTGCGCTTCTCCCCCGCGGGACTGCACCTAAATGAAATAAATTAATAGGCTACCATTCCAGCAGTTTTCCCCAGTTATATTATTGTGATTGCAAAGCCTATGCACTTCTTTTTGAAAACATGTGCAAACTCGCCGTATGAGCACATGACGATTTCTAATTCTAGTGGGGTGAAAAACGCAGCCCTCCTCTTCCCCGTTGCCATGGTGAGTTGTCGAATCGGGGCTCCATTGATGCTGGCTTTTTATAGTTGTGGTGCACGCGCTTAACTCCAGGTGAAACTACTCCGAGTTGATTAAACTGATTCAAATCAGCTGTTATGGAACCGGAAACTCAAAGTTTCCTATCTCAGAGCAGATCAACTCAGAGTTCAGGATTAGACTCAGAGTTTGTTGAACCTGCTTTGTGAAACGGACCCCTGGGATTAGGTGTTCTGTTCAATTCACTTTTGTGTCACAAACTAATACCATACAACATGTCATCAGACAATTTTTGCATAAAATAAGAAAAAAAGAATTTATTGTTTTATTTAAAAACACACCACACATATAAACTAACAATCAAAACAAAGATAAAACTTGATACTTGATACATAAAAACCAAACAGGTTTTTATTAAAAACAGGCGTCTGCAGACAAATACAAGAACTTGTTTTGGTATCATTCAGCATGTTAAAAAACACAATTTAAATTTGACTGTTATAGCGGTCGATGCTGAAAAAGCGTTTGACCGCCTCGAGTGGCCTTTTCTTTTTAAAGTCTTGGAAAAATTTAATTTCCCAGGGGAATTCCTCAATTTTGTGAGACTTGGTAAAAATTCTAGCTTTAGGGAATTTATACACAACAGTGTTCTTTCAGAGGAATTTACTTTGGAGAGGGGTACAAGACAAGGTTGTCCTCTGTCCCCACTTCTCTTTGCTTTAGCAATGGAACCTCTGGCAGAGAGAATTAGACAAGATCAGCAAATCACTGGTATCACTATAGGACAAGAACAATACAAACTGAATTTATTTGCTGATGATCTTTTGATGTACTTAAATAATTTCGATGAATCTATTCAACCCTTGCTTACAATATTTAATGAATATTCAATGGTGTCAGGCTATAAGATTAATTTAGGAAAAACAGAAGTAATGGCAGTAGGAAAATCCAAAAATACAGTAAATACGCTACGACAGGCATTTAAATGGACTTCTAAAATTAAGTATTTGGGATGCAATATTAATATTAGTAAGAAACAGATATACAACGAATTATATTCCACTAATTAACAGCATGCAATCCGAAATGAATAAATGGTCAAATCTTCCGTTAAATATCACTGGAAGAATAAATTTATTTAAAATGATGTGGCTTCCAAAATTTCTTTTTCTTTTTTCTACAGTTCCTGTAGCCCCACCAAAAATTTTCTTCAAAAAAGTATATTCCATTATTTCAGAATTCATCTGGGAAAAGAAAACTCCAAGAATAAAAAGAAAAGTTTTACATATATCAAAAAGTATGGGAGGATTTAATCTTCCAGATTTAGAACTGTATTACCTTGCAAATCAAGCATTATACCTACACCATATTGTTAAACATACAGATGATGAACAATGGATCCAGGTTGAAAATGCTCCGGTCTGTCCTCAAAACCTATTTTCCTATTTGTTTTCCAAAACTGAAAAAAATACCTCTGCCAATTTTATGGTTAGAAATTTAGCAGCATCAAGGAGAAAGATGAAGAGTCTTTTAAGGGAATCTATAACACTGCCAAAGCAAACTTTATTGTGGAATAACCCTTGGTTAACTCTCCAGAATAAAATGTTAAATTGGTCTACATGGCGGGAAAGAGGTATAGAAACAGGTGAAAATTTAATGAACGGTAATAAATTTATTTCCTGGACTGACTTTAAAAGCAGATATGATCAATCTAATGGGGAATTTTTTAGGTACATGCAGCTGAGGAGCCTATTCCAAAGTTTTGATTTAGAATTCTCAGGACAACATAGTGAACTAGAAAAACTTATATTCAATTCTGAAACATGTCACAGATTGACAGGCAAAGTCTATAAAATTTTGCAGAAGTCATATTTGGTTGAAATCTAGAACTTGTTTATGGAACCAGGATTTAGGAAGGGAGGATACAAATTCCAAGTGGGAACAATGTAAGAATGTAACAAGAGATGTTACAGTCAATGAAAATTTATGTTTGATTCAGTATAAAATAATGTATAGAATATATTGTACCAGGGATAAAATGCATAAGTATGATGGAAAGGTTTCACTCTCTGGTTCATGCGTTCTGGGAATGTTATAAAGTTCAGAAGATTTGGTTGGAAATAGAGAATTGATTATCTGAGGCTCTTGGTACGAAGCTTCATTTCCATCCATCGCTTTGTATTTTGCAAGATGTTTCAAATAATAATATGCATTTTCCACAAAAATGGATCATTTTTTTCTCATCTTTGATATTAAAGAAACTTATTCTACAACACTGGAAATTTATATATCCTCCCTCTCTTAGTCACTGGAAAAATGAACTGTCTTTTCATTTGAACATGGAAAAGCTTATAGCCACTGAAAAAAATAAAGTGACTGAATTTGAAAACATTTGGGGAAAAGTATTACAAGTGTTGAATTCATAAAGTTGTATGTTTAACAAATGTGTTTAACTAATATAGTTTTCTGGTTCCTCCCACGGTTGGGTATGAATGATCTGTGCTAATGTTATATTTAATTTATTTAGTAGGATAAATAAATAGCATGGCTTAAAACAAGGGACATCTATTAAACTGTTTAACATGAGTAAAGTTAATTCGCTGGATGATAGAGATTAATGTAATGATAAAGGACATGAAATTAGGAGGTTGAACTTGTTTGTTTTCGCTGTGGGTCTGTTATAAATTTGTGTTGTGTTTTTATTTATTTTTTTGTGTAATTGTTTTGTTTGGTTTTGTTTGTGTCTGGGTTTTTGTTTGTTTTTTCGTTTGTTTGTTTTCTCGTTTTGGATGTTTGTATTATAATCGTGTATCGTGTATCAACCGTGAAATTTTTGTTGTTTTGAGAAATGAAAATAAAATAATTATATAAAATAAATAAATAAATAAATAAAACTGTATATAATGTTGGAAAATAGAGAAAAAGAAACAAGAACAAGAACGTTAATATTTATCATTTTGTTAGTATTTCTTTATATCATTGTCTTATTTCTTTGGCTTCTTTCGGTCCGTGCATGAAGTATAATTCATCTGCACTGTTCATGTTATATAATGAAAAATCCCACTTTTGGGGGTATTTCCTTTTTCAGTGTCATAAGAGGTGTAATGCACTTCAGCACGTCTTGTTCAATGAAAATGGAAAAAGGACGTCGAGAGCCAGAAACAGCCTTCAAAGTAAAAGTACGAAATAAATACAACTAACAACAAATAGCCTAAATAATTAACATCATTCATAACTGTTATACAATGATATTTCCGCCACTTTCTCACAACTGAGGGAGATGACCACCGGGGATTTCAAAGTAAACACACCGTGTTTGAGGCGCACTGCTGCTGCAGTCATGAAGTAAGTCAAACTTTGCTGTTGTTGATCTTATCCACTAAACGTCTCCAACCCAACACTGTTTAAATCGTTGACCTGCCAGCAGTGTAGCTAACTGCTAGCTACAGGAGATAACCAACGCTAACAATGCTAATTTGTTTTCAGGTAAACTAGCTAGCTGTTGTTTGGTAAAAACTAAAACTACAATTAATACACTGTTCATCTGCAGATGTACAGTAATCAACATCAAAGTAAAGAGGAAAGATGAACCTCGATCATATATTTTCTTTATGCAGTCTTTATGTAAAACATCTGTTTTAAACCTAACAAAACATTTTCTTTTATTACAGTTTCCAGAGGACCAGAGTAGAGAGCTTGTGAGACACTAGGAGAGGCAGATGTGGATGGAGTGTTCCTCACCTGTCCTTCCTCTGTCATCCTGCAATGGCCCAGGATTGTTGTTGACTGTGTTGTCAAACAATAGTGAGAGATCTCCAAAAGCCTCTGTGAAACAGGCTTCTTGCATGTGCTCTCTCTTCTTCAGAGGCAAAAGGATCAGTCCCAAAAGTTGACTGTGAATTTGTGCAGGGCTCTTGTGATTTTTTTCTGTATTAAATATGGTTTTATGAAACCCAGAACCTGACTGATCTGTTTATTAACTAAAATATATTGACAATTTTAAATGACTATATAGCTTCTTCAAATAAACACAAGAAGTTTGTGCTCTAGAAAAGGATCAACACTCAGTGAATACTCTCCTAAACCCTATGATACACTATTATGGCAAGGCTTAACTATACAGACCAATGAGCAGTGATAACTAACATGTCTTTGGGGTCATCGGGTGGGAACCTCCTTTCACCAGTGTTTCGTCTAGTTGGTCCCACGACACCTCCAGGAGGCTAGACAGTGAACTCTGGCGTCCCAGAGACACTCCCCTAATGCCAGGTCTCACTGCTCCACACACTGACCACACAACCTCCTTTACCTTACCTATACTACCACACAGGAGGTAGACCCAGGGAAGGAAACCTTGTTAGGCTATCTCCCTCCCCCGCCGGGTTAGGCAGTACAGTCTACCTCCCCACCTGCTGCATGGCCTCAAACAAAATGAATTCAACTAGGCCACTCCCACACTTAAATAACCTTCACTCTAATTCACACACTACATAACATAACTACAGTGTAAGCTAAAGTTAAAGGAGATAAATGAACTCACAGGATCAGCAAACACACTCACCCTGCCGCATGGCCTCAAAATGGCCACCAAATGGATTCGACTAGGCCACACCCACACTTAAATAACCTTCCTCTTCCTCCTTACTTACACATGGCTTTCACAGCCCTAATTCACACTCTAATTCACACACTACATAACATAACTACACTATAAGTTAAAGCTAGAGGAGATAAATGAACTCACAGGATCAGCAAACACACTCACCTTGCAGCATGGCCTCAAGCAAAAGGGATTCAAATAGGCCACTCCCACACTTAAATAGCCTTCCTCTTCCTGAATTTCCTCCTGACAGGAAGTGGATCTCTCCACCAGATCTCAAGGAGTTATGTGCCCTGCTTAGTAGTTCCCCCTGCTGGCCCCCAACTAACATTATTCCTTCTGTAGTAAATGAACTTGCTGGTTCTCATGGCTTCATCTGACATTTCCTTCACTGTCTTCCTCAAACTCTGTCCCCGCACTCCGAGTTCCCCCAGGAGCGAGATAGCTGATCTTGCTATAAATCCCCTACACCCCACTTCCACTGGACAAATCCTAGTCTTCCATCCTCGCTGCTCAGCTTCTGCTCCTAAATCTGCATATCTAAGCTTTTTCCTTTCATAAGCTTCTTCCACTGAGTCTTCGAAGGGAACTGTCAATTCAATTAAATAAACTATCCGTTGACTCAATGACCACAACACTATGTCAGGCCTCTGCTTAGTACAAACTATTTCCTGGGGAACAACAAGCTTTCCCCCTAAATCTACCTGCATTTCCCAATCACAAGCACCTACTAGGCGGCCACACCCCTGCCTCCTTACTAACTTATCCCTTCTGTATTTCTCTCCCTCACGGACAAACTGAATTGCTAAATTCCTATCTTTATAACCTTCTGAATTGACCTCTCTTCGTTTCCCTTCGATTCCTGCAGCTAAACATTTCAACACCTGGTTATGTCGCCATGTATATCGGCCTTGTGACAAACTAACCTTACAGCCTGACAAAATATGCTTTAAGGTTGCGGTACGTGAACACAATGGGCATGATGGGTCTTCATTTACCCACAGTTTTAGGTTCTGGGGAGTTGGTAGCACATCATATGTAGCCCCTACCAGGAATCTAATACTATTCTCCTCCATACTCCACAGGTCCCTCCAACTGAGCTTCCTCTTCTCTACACTTTCCCAATTCAACCACTGTCCCTGTTTAGCCTGGGCCACTACCTTTGCACCCCTTACTATCTCCTCCTGTCTACGTATCTGTTCCACAACCAGCTTTCTTTTATCTTTGGGACCTGCTGAATTCCAAACCGGTTTGCCTGAGCCAAGCCCCAGGCCTCCCCGGCCAAACTGAACATTACCTACGATCTCCGCATGCCTAAGAGCTGCCTCTGCCTGCTGAACTGCCGTTCTTGGGTTCCACTTCCTCCCCTTGGTTGGATTTGGAACCACACTCCTAACTACTACGTCCTTACTCCCAGACAACAAAAGTCTGTCCTGACCTTAGTACATTTAAATTCCTCTGTCAAACTAGATACTGGCAGCTGAAGTATCCCTTTTCCATACAATGCAACACTACTTAGGCACCTAGGAGCGCCCAACCACTTCCTAATATAGGAGCTAACTGACCTTTCAACTCTCTCCACAACAGATATTGGGATTTCATAAACTGACAATGGCCACATTAACCTAGGATATAGTCCAAATTGTAAACACCACAACTTCAATTTTCCTGGAAGCTCTGATTTATCTATTGTAGCCAATCCTTCAGCCACCTCTTTTCTAAATGTCACCACCTGTTCCTTATCATTCAACTCTACATTGTACCACCTACCTAAACTCTTCACTGACTTTTCCCTAATTGTTGGGATGTCCTCATCATCTATGACAAACTTCCTATCACTTAACTTCCCTCTACATATCGAGATGCTTCTAGATTTACTAGGCTTGATCTTCATGCTGGCCCACTTCAGGTTCTTATTTACCTTCTCTAGTAGCCTCTTTGTACATGGCATTGTTGTGGTCACCAGTGTCATGTCATCCATGTAAGCCCTAACTGGTGGAAGATGCAACCCGTTCTGCCGTCTCTCCCCACCTACCACCCACTTAGAAGCCCTGATGATTACTTCCATCGCCATAGTAAATGCTAATGGAGAAATTGTACACCCTGCCATGATGCCTATTTCTAGCCTCTGCCAACCTGTTGTGAAATCTGCCGTACTTAGACACAACCTAATATCCTGAAAGTATGCTTTCACTAAGTTAACAACTACCTGTGGCACTCTGAAGTAATCAAACGCACTCCAAATTAGGCTGTGGGGTACTGAACCAAACGCATTTGCCAGATCTAAGAATACTACATGTAGGTCCCTTTTGTTAATCTTCGCTGCCTGAATCTGGTGCCAGATCATGCTAGTGTGCTCTAAACACCCTGAAAAACCTGGTATTCCTGCCTTCTGCATATAGCATGAAACTTGCTGTGAGTCCTAACCTCACTGACCTGCACTTAGACACTCAGCTGATTGCATCTCTGGCTGTGTAACTGACTTATTGTTCAAATTCAAAGTTCTTAGCATCTTATCACTTATTGTTATATATTTAAAATACTAAAGATCTTACTTCTGGCAACTTGCATTGAATTGTATATATACACGTCATACAAGGAATTCTTAAACAGGCCAACAACCTCACTATGACTGTACTAGACTTAACCTTGTTTTGTGTGGTATGGTATTAGTTTGTGACACAAAAGTGAATTGAACAGAACACCTAATCCCAGGTCCCTTGCTGTAACATCAGAGGGACATAGTTTGCTTGACATTGTCAACAGAGAAAGTACCGGGTTTATTTTCTTACAATATTCCCGTATGATTCCTCAGGTGTCTTGAAGTTGCTTTAATGTTTGTTTGTTTGTTAGGTTTTACGTTGTTAACTGTCAAATACTAGATCGCTCTGGCATAGTCTCATCGATCAAACAAGGTGTCAATCACAGCCACTCTGCTCAGACCAGCAGTCATTGGTCAAACAGGGAGGCGCACATTTCCCATTGGTTAAGGCAGGAGGTACCGCCTCAGTGAGGCTGAGGGCAGAAGCTTGTACTGCGCAGGCACAGCAATCAGACGACGGAGGGAATCAAGTGAACGTACACAATGTCTACGGTGAGAAGTGTTGCTGTAAATACAATGATAACACTCCGACATCCTCGCAGGAGACGTGAGGGAGGGACCAAGGACCTGTGCTGTGTTCGCGACCTACTTGTAACTCTAAAATGCTGCACTTGTTTTGCCTCGTGGCCCCTTGCCGTTTGTATTTGTGTCGATGTACTGTATACATTTGCACCATTACAGTTGGGTCATGAATGCTATTTGACCAATGAATAGTCAAGTGTAACCCAAGGAGTTGGATCAAGATCACCTTTTATCCAGAGGAGCTCATACATTCTTCCATCTCCATCACTGGGTGTCACACTCCAGTATGATAGTAGTACCTCAATGATCTTTTCCACTTGACTTTTGACTTAGAGAGTACATTTGTCAACTGAAACTGACTTGACTGACTATTTTTGACTTAGAAAAACCAAACGGATCACAATAAAGGATCAAGACTAAATTGAACACTTTGTAACAGAAGGAACAAAACTGAATGTAAATAACAAAAACCAGTAGAAGTGTGTTATTTTATGTTATCAGGGACACTTAGTTTCATCTTTGGATTGTTTTCAGATGATGTTATCTTGTGAAACATTGAAGTAACTGTTCTAACTCACTGGCTCTAATTACACATTACTTACAGTGGTAGTAGACTGTACTTACACACTAAAGAGGGGATAACCATGCAAACTTCATAATACAGCCCACTTTCCCATAGTTAGCGTGTACCTCCAGGAGAGCTAGAGTGTACTTACACACTAAGGAGGGGATAACCGTGCAAACTTCATGATACAGCCCGCTTTCCCGTAGTTAGCGTGTACCTCCAGGAGAGCTAGAGTGTACTTACACACTAAGGAGGGGATAACCCTGCAAACTTCATAATAAAGCCCACTTTCCTGTAGTTAGGGTGTACCTCCAGGAGAGCTAGAGTGTACTAACACACTAAGGACGGGATAACCGTGCAAACTTCACAATACAGCCCATTTTCCCATAGTTAGCGTGTACCTCCAGGAGAGCTAGAGTGTACTTACACACTAAGGACGGGATAACCGTGCAAACTTCATAATACAGCCCACTTACCCGTAGTTAGGGTGTACCTCCAGGAGAGCTAGAGTGTACTAACACACTAAGGTCGGGATAACCGTGCAAACTTCACAATACAGCCCACTTTCCCGTAGTTAGCGTGTACCTCCAGGAGAGCTAGAGTGTATTTACACACTAAGGAGGGGATAACCGTGCAAACTTCACAATACAGCCCACTTTCCCGTAGTTAGCATGTACCTCCAGGAGAGCTAGAGTGTACTTACACACTAAGGAGGGGATAACAGTGCAGACTTCATAATTCAGCCCAGTTCTCCGTAGTTTGGCAGTACTCACAGGAGAGGTAGGCTATACCTAGACACTAGTTACAGGGAAATTAAGATCTACTGTTAAGGCTGAACTGATAGGACTCAAGAGCAGGACTCAACTCAGGTTCAGTTCAAATCAAAAGTCTTTAATGAAGAAGGCAGGTTCGGTACACAGGAAGGCAGTCAGACAAGGCAGAGGTATCCAAAAAACGCTAAGGCAGAGGCAGGGTCCAAAAAACAGAACTAGATCATACACTCACGAGACTAACACTGGGAAAAAGGCTCGGACGCTTACAGAGAACTGAAAAGACGAACTGGCAGAGACAAAGAGATGCACACAGACTAAATACACAAGGGAAGGTGGGATAATGAGACACAGGTGACACTAATCAGGGCGGGGCAGGTAATCACACAAGGCGGGAAACACAGGAGGACAGGAGGTGAGGATCTGGAATGAGAGGAAGATACAAAATAAAACAGGAAGTAACAAAAAATGCACAAAGAAAAACATAACTATACTCAGGGACTAGATGTTACAGTACCCCCCCCCCATGGCCGACACCTTACGGCCCAGGAACATCAGGATGATGTTGGTGAAAGTCTTTAATGAGATCTGGGTCCACAATGTTGCTGGCTGACACCCAGGACCTCTCTTCGGGACCGTATCCCTCCCAGTCCACCAAATACTGCCTACCCCAGCCCCGTCGTCGCACAGCCAGAAGTTTCTTGACAGAGTAAACCGGACCTCCATCAACAAACCGGGGGGGCGGTGGGGGTTTGGAGGCAGGGACCAGCATGCTTTCCTTAGCTGGCTTCACACAGGACACATGGAAAGTAGGATATATCCTCATGGTCTTTGGGAGTTTCAACCTCAGCGCCACAGGGTTTATCACCTTAGATATGGAGAATGGACCCACAAAACGAGGAGCCAGCTTACGGGACTCAACACGCAGAGGGAGATCCTTGGTGGACAACCAGACTCTTTGACCAGCCTGATACAGGGGAGCCGGGGTCCGACGCAGATCAGCGATCTTCTTATGACGATCAGCACTCTGAAGCATGACTTGGCGAGCCCTACTCCAAGTCCGACGGCACCGACAAACCAAGGCCAGAGCTGAAGGAACCCATGACTCACTCTCCAGGGCCGGAAATAGGGGGGGTTGGTAGCCATAAGCACACTGGAATGGAGAGAGACCAGTAGAAGAACAAGGCAATGTATTATGAGCATACTCCACCCAGATAAGCTGTTTGCTCCAGGAGGCGGGGTTTTGTGAGGCAAGGCAGCACAGTCCAGTCTCTAGCTCCTGATTGAGCCGCTCCATCTGGCCGTTGGACTGCGGATGATATCCGGAAGAGAGACTGACAGTGGCCCCCAACAGTGCACAGAACTCCTTCCAGAAATGGGAGACAAACTGGGGGCCGCAATCCAAGACCACGTCAGTGGGGAAACCATGGAGACGGAAAACATTGGAGAGCACAACCTCTGCCGTTTCTTTGGCAGAGGGTAATTTTGGCAGAGGAACAAAGTGCACCATTTTAGAAAATCTGTCCGCAACAGTGAGTATGACTGTGTTACCTCCGGAGGAGGGTAGACCAGTGACGAAGTCCAGGGCGATGTCAGACCAGGGTCAGAGCGGAACAGGGAGTGGGCGCAGGAGACCGGCAGGCCAATGGCGTGGGGTTTTATTGCGGGCACAGACTGGACAAGCCGCAACATACTGCCCCACTGCTTTCTCCATGGAGGCCCACCAAAACCGCTGCTTAATGATGAACATCGTCCTACGTACTCCTGGGTGACAGGAGAGACGGCAGGTATGGGCCCAGTGGATCACCTGAGAACAGAGAGGAGAAGGCACAAACAGCCGGTTCGGGGGGCAACCTTCCGGAACAGGAAGATTAGCAGAAGACTGTCTGACTCGTTCCTCTATGCCCCATGTGAGAGCTCCCACTACACAGGATGGGGGTAGAATGAGAGAGGGAGATTCAGGAGCAGAGGCAGAGCAAAACTGGCGAGAGAGAGCATCAGGTTTAACATTCTTAGAGCCAGGGCGATATGACAGGGTAAAGTGGAATCTATTAAAGAAAAGGGACCACCTTGCCTGACGCGAATTCAGTCTTTTGGCAGTACGCAAGTACTGCAAGTTCTTGTGGTCGGTCCATACCAGAAAAGGCTGCTCCACTCCCTCCAACCAGTGACGCCATTCCTCCAGAGCCACCTTAATAGCCAACAACTCCCGGTTACCCACATCATAGTTCCTCTCTGCTGGAGACAACTTACGGGAGAGGAAGGCACAGGGGTGCATCTTGTTGTCCTCCTTGGAACGCTGAGAAAGTATCGCTCCAATCCCAACATCTGAAGCGTCCACCTCAACCACAAACTGCTGATGTGGATCAGGGAGAACCAGTATCGGGGCTGAGGTGAACCTTTCCTTGAGAATCATAAAAGCCTGATCGGCTTGGGGATTCCACTGGAACCTGTTAGCAGGAGAGGTTAGAGCATGCAGAGGGGCAGCAATGGAGCTAAAATTTCTAATAAATCGTCTATAGAAATTGGCAAACCCCAAAAACCGCTGAACCTGCTTGCGGCTTCCTGGGGTGGGCCACTCTGAGACTGCTTTAACCTTAGCTGGGTCCATTTGAATATTGCCCTCGGAGACAATAAACCTCAGGAAAGACACAGTAGGGACGTGGAACTCACACTTTTCAGCTTTGACGAAAAGCTGGTGGTTGAGGAGGCGCTCGCCCTGGCCCCTTACTGTATACTTACAGAGTATGGATGAGAGGAATAGTGCCTGTCATGTGTTTTCTGTGTAATCACATAATAAAAAACATTTTATAACTCTGAATGACTCATTATTGTGGATATATTACTGTATAGTTTGTGTTTTGCCCTTGGATGACAATATGAGACTTCCATAGATGTGCATTTTAGAGAGGTAAGTTTGCTACCAGCCAGCCTGTTATTAGCCAATTTTTATATTGTGTACCCATTTCCCAACATATTATTTTTCCAAACCATAATGAATAGTACATCTCTGGAATAGGGGTGAAATTTGCCTGCTGACACTTAGAAAAAACAAGATTGTAACAATTGCAAAGAGCGAAAGGCTGTGCTCATATTGTACAGCAGACTATTTAATTTAATATACCTGGTACTTAAAATGATTGGTGGGGGGAAAAAAAGACCAGGAGGAGTTACACTGTAAGTCCGAGCAAAGTAGGATGTAATTGTACGGGAGTTACGCTTTAAGACGCAGCCTAGTTACACTGTAAAACACAGGGAAAGTAGCAGGGGAAAGTGAGCAAGAGTTACTTAAAGTTGGTGTAAAGTAGGATGTTATTGTACGGGAGTTACGCTCTCAGACGCAGCCTAGTTATACTGTAGAACACGGGGGAAATAGTGGGGGAAGTGAGCAAGAGTTACTCTGTACTTTTGTGGAAGTTGGTGTAAAGTAGGACATAAGTCAACGGGAGTTACGCACTAAGAAGCAGCCTAGTTATACTGTAAAACACGGGGGAAATAGGGCGGGGGAGTGAGCGAGAGTTACTCAGTACTTCTGTTAAATAGGTGCAAAGTGAGCGGTAGGTACGCTGTAAGTGAGTGGTAGGTACGCTCTAAGTCGCGGGCCGTATTACGTAGTGTTACCAAAAACCTTAACGTCGGACCCGGGATTTGATCAGTCTGCCCATCCCCGGCCCAGATATCACTGCTGCAACCCCCCACATCCTCACCTTTTGGTGGAAAAAGGTTATCACATTTACTATCTTGATCATTATATCCCATTTTAGCTTGAATTCTTATTTTGTCTGTGTGATACGCTCCAGATTAGGTGGTGTGTGTTGCAGTTTAAGGCCTTGGTATGCTTCAAACCAATTGCTTTTTGTGTCATCTAGCAACATCCTTTTTCATAGAACCCAAGGAGGCTGCATTCAGCAATTTTTTTTTTACAAAATACACAGTCACACCTATTTTATGCAGCAATTGGCCATATGTGCGGAGTCCTCTCTCTTTTGTCATTCTTTGCACACCTACTTCTATGACAATGGAGTGCAACAGCACAAATGCCTTCAAGGATTCTGTCCGAAAGTGTGCCTCATTACCTTCATTTGTATGATTACTTTGGGCAAGACTACATACACATGCAAGTGTGGCCATTTGGGAAAAGGTAGAAACATTTGGCCTTAATACATAGTTGTATGGATGTGTTGTGCAGTTCATTTGAAGTATAGTGTGATCTTTAGACCAGTGCAATATACAGAAGCATTATTTATTCTTTCTTTTCTTACTGATGTGTAGCTTCCCACCAAAGTCAGTGTCCTGCTTATTATGGAGTGAACATGTTTGTTTGAATGAACTTCTAACTGATTAAAAAATTGATAAGTAATGTCACTTAGGGTGTCAGCTCCTGAAATGTACAAACCAAACACAGGGACTCCCCAAAATAAATGCTCATGTCATCTGAACAAAAATATTCCTGCATACTCTCACCTAATAAGCACACACTTACACTGTAACAGCAGCAAGACACAAACATGCAGAAGCAACAAGAATAAGCTGCAGAGCAAACAAGGGAGTGGATCTTAAAAATCTCTCAGGCAACAAGGTCTGTGGGTGTCAGGGAGAGCTCTACCTCTCACCTTTCTAATTGTGTTTACACACACATGTGTTTGCTTGCCTGTGTGTGTGTGTGTGTGTGTGTGTGTGTGTGTGTGTGTGTGTTTGCACAAAGGTATGGATAAAGGTGAAATGTTTGCTCTCTTATCCTGCTTGACAGGTGTCTCTCAGCTAAAGCCCTATCCAGTTTGGCCTTTCAGCAGCACTGAGTGTTGATGGGAAAATAATCTCTGAAAGGAGAGGAAATCTGAGGAAAGTCATTAATTTGCAGTCAGGCCTTTGTACTCACTGACTTTGAGAAATTGACTATCATGAATCACTGTCCCAAAGACTCTTCCTCCACCCAGTCAATACTTACTTCATATATAAGTAACTAAGGCGACTGAATACTTAAACATGACTCTAGTTTGGAGTTTTATTATGTTCAGGCCTCATTGATTCTAAATAACCTTAGATGAAATCTGCGTTTCTATTTTTGCACTTCATACACTTTTTTTTTTTTGCACTTGCATTTTCTGCACTGGTATAAATGCCATGTGACATACTCTACATCAAAATCAACAAGTCCTCCAAATTACAGGACAAAATGTCTCATCTTGAACAGCCCTTTAGAACAACACATAGAAATGTTTTCTAATGAAATGATATATTGTTAGGGAAAGATTGTGGTTTGGGTTAAAATTAGTACTTAGTTAAGGTTAGCAACACATATGCAATAATAAACAGTTGTAATAAACATAATAAACAGTTAACACAGTTCTCCTGTGTTAAAGTTCTCATGTTTTATCCATCCATCCATCCATCCATCCATCCATCCACAGTAACAAATCATGCAAAACTAAAATCTTAAAGCCTGTAGAATGAATTCAGGACTCCATTTGTGCAAGATGAAACACAATGTATAACAATTCTGAGGATGGGAGGTTTGAGATACTGACCAGCAAGGTGGCAATCAAAACTGTTTATTCCCTTGAGAGCATGAAAATGCTTGTCAAGATAGAAGAAGATAGAAAATAAGATTTAAAAAAAGCTTATATTGTGTCCAAACTGGAAAGAGCACGACTGATAATTGGCTGGGCAGATATACTGATTGATATTTACTCAATACAGAGAAGTTTTGATGCAGTTAAAATACATAGTTTGTCCACCAGAAAGCAGAGATGAGTTTGTTATTCACAATTCTTCAAGGTGTCTTGTGGAAAATGTTTATGTTGCATGCTTATTTTTACAAAAAATAGGAATCTGCAAATATTGACAGCCCCCACTCCTTCACTCTCAAATACCAATTGAGGTATTTGCCTAAAAAATCAAATATGCCATAATGTTTGTTGCCAGTTTTCTTTTTATGTTCAAATGGAAATTTCAGCCACACAGTGAAGCTAAATAGAAGGTCACCAAAAAAGTAATGTGGGACAAAGAACATCCATAAAGTATCTCACGGCAATTTAGCAAATAGTGATATAGTGATATAAAAATATTAATTAATCAAAAGAATCAAGTAGCGTTTATATTTTTATATTTTTCAGACAGTGGTGAAAAGTACTGTGAGCAAAACAGAGGACTAAGACCTTTAAAGACCTTTTGTTCTGACCGTTTTCATATATCATCCATCCATTATCTGGAACTGGGGTGTGAGGGCATCAGGCTTAGCAAATTACTCCCAACGTCCCTCTTTCCAGCAATGCTTCCTCTGGGGGATCCTGGGGCGTTCCTTGGCCAGACAAGGTTTATAATCCCTCCAGTGTATTCTGCGTCTGCCCTGGGGCCTCCCACCAGTTGGACTTGCCCAGAACACCTCTAACGGGACACATTCAGGAGGATCCTGATCAGATGCCCAAATCACTTCAACTGACCCCTTTCGATACAGAGGACCAGCGGCTCTACTCCAGGCTCCCTCTGGATGTCTCGTCAAACTGCCATTCCACCTCTTAACTCATTCCCAACCCAGAGGGAGTAATCCACGATTTTCGGGGCAGAGAACCATGGCCTCAGCTTGGAGGTGCTTACTCTCATCCCGACTGCTTCACACTCAGCTGCAAACTGCCCCAGTGCATCCTGGAGGTCACAGTGTGATAAAGCCAACAGAACCAAATCATCTGCATAAGGCAGAGATGCAATTCTGAGGACTCCGAACTGAACCCCTGGCTGTGCTTTGAGATGGTGTCCATGAATATCACAAACAGAATCAGAGAGAAAATACAACCCCAGAAGAGGCAAACACCCACCGGAAACATGTGTGACTTCGTTGCCAAGTATGCGGACACAACTCTCACTTTGGTTATGCAAGGACCGGATCCCTCATAGCAGCATCCCCAGTAACCTGTATTCCTGCAGTACCCCCCACAAGGCTGTTGTAAGCCTTCTCCAAGTCCACAAAGCACATGTGGACTGGATAGGCAAACTTCCACGACCCGTCCAGCAGCCCTGCAAGGGTGAAGAGCTGGCCCACTGTTCCACGACCAGGTTGGAATCAACATCTAATCAGTCAGAGCCTTTTTTCCAGCACCCTGGAATAAACTTTCCCCGGGGAGGCTGAGCAGTGTGATACTCAACAATTGGAGCACACCCACTGGTCCCTGGTCATATATCACAGATATACATAATTGAAAGTGTGTACAACTTATCAAGTATCTTTGATTTTAACTTTTCTTTTTCTAATGGTCAATACATAATGTGGTTGTGTTTGAAGGTTCTTTATGGTGTGTTTTATTAGTGGTGAAAAGAAATTAAGTACATTTAGTACTATGCTTAAGTGTCATGTTGAGGTACATATTCTTTATTTCAGTATTTCCGATTTGTGCTACTTTAAACTTTCACTCCTCTGCAAAGAAAATGTTTTGAGTATTTATGTCTTTGTCTAATAGCTTCAGTTCTTTGTTACTTTGTAAATTGTTTTTTTAAAGAATTATAATGAGTTTGTAAAACAGAAAACATTGTTAAACGGTACTAAACCACTCAACAAAATCTAAAGTTGTTAAAATTAGCTCCATCTCAACCAGCTATGATATTCTATGACTTTTATTGCATCAGTAATAATAACCAAGTAATATAACACAGGAATGTGGCATCAATCAATCAATCAATCAATCAATTTTATTTATAAAGCCCAATATCACAAATCACAGTTTGCCTCACAGGGCTTTACAGCATACGACATCCCTCTGTCCCTAGGACCCTTACAGCAGATGAGGAAAAACTTAACGGGGGAAAAAAACGGTAGAAACCTCAGGAAGAGCAACTGAAGAGAAATCCCTGACACAATGAGACAGAGAGAGAGAGAGACAGAGAGAGATGCAGGACAGATGTTAATGACAGTAGCTTACAACAACATTAATGAAAGGAATAATATCATAATTATAATTCTGGCTGTTGCGGTACGATATGTTGAAAGTATATGTTAATATCATGATTATTGTCACATATGTACACTATCAATGTGTATAATTACAGAAGTATGACTAATGATAACAGCAGCAGCAGGAGGCATCTGGCAGGACCACGGCAGCAGTACAACCACACACATCACACCATCCAGGCACCGCTGCAATATAAGGGTCAATGACAAATAAAGCTTCTAAAAAGGTATTTTTAAAAAGTATTTTCAATATAGATGTAATGCATATTTTTGAGTCCAGAAGAATGTGTTTGTCTCATTCATTGAATAACTTTTCTAACAGTTTTAACTCATTTAACAGTATTTTTAACTTCACGACAAAAAAAATGTCAGGTGGCGCAACCAAGTATTTATAAAAATATATATACATTCCTAATATATATTTTAAAGATTTAAAGATTAATTTTTTTACAATAATTTAAGATTTTTGCATTCTGCAGGTCAGGTATTGTTAACATCCAATTTTACATTTAAAGACAGGAAAATAATTACACAAATACACAAATTCGCCTGACGTCTTTTTTCAAATTTGTATTTTTTCATCAACGGTCAGCACCTCTCCAACCCTGGTGTGCGCTCTTCCTCTCTCTTGACCTTCATAATTCACCATGATAAATTTTCCATTTAGATCACTGCTCTCATAGGTGCTCTCATGGGTGCTCTCATGGGCACTGGCCCGGGTAGTGGCCTAGGCACTGGCCTGGGCACTGGCTGTTTGGAGGTTGACCATTATGGGATTGTGGCATTGGCAGATATTTGGTCTGCTACAAAAGCAGGAGATCTCTCTGTGCATGACTTTCCCTGGTTCAGGGGGGATTACTTGGTGCATCGCCAAAGTTCCCTTTACAGGAGGCACAACCTCAGGGCGGCTTCATCAAATCTTCTGATGTCCTCCTCAGTCATCCAGAAGAACTTGACATCAGATTTCCTCTCTGTTAGGAGGTTGTCAAAATCTTCTGGGGTCTGGACATCTTCACCCCTTTGGACAGCAGAGTTAGCAGTGCGCTTCACTGCACCGCCAACTCCATCGGGGCCGCTTTTTCCATGGGACTCTCAGAAGTTCCATGTCACCTGCCGGAACCCTGAGTGGAAGGGAATGATGCTGAGCAAATAAAAAATATTTTTATTGCGGTATTGGTTGACTGGACCATCACTCATCACATGTAGAATTGTAGGAGATGGATTGCAATTCATCACATCCCTCAGCACTGGCTCCAAGTGGGCCCATACAGCTCTCTCATCATGCCAAAGGGATGCAGAGATGGTTGCATAGGACTGTGAGCCTGCTGCTGTATAAGCCACACATGTGTGGACTGTGGCCTGCTTCAGACTCCCTCCAAAATGAAAAGCCTGCACCTCACTATTAAGTTTGCAGGAGAAATTCTCTGATAAGTCCACATGGAGGACAATGTCATCTTCTCTTAGGCTTTCTTTTAAAGCCCTGCACTCTTTGGCTTGGTGCAACCAGTTGTAGTGGTGTTTGGCTAGGCTGTCGAGCTTCTGATTGAAAATGTTCAACAGTTCACCACATGTTCCAGTTTGTGTTTCTTTAACAAAATTCATGTATGTTTTTGGCCCCTCTGACAATATGATTTATTAGAGCTACATGATAATAGGGAGTAACAGTAATCCAGCCTAGAGGTAACAAAAGCGTGGACCAATTTTTCTGCATCTTTTTGCAATATTACGCAGATGAATAAATGCGGTCTGTGAGGTTTGTTTTAAATGAGAATTAAAAGAAAGATTGATCAAATGTTACTCTGAGGTTTCTTACGGTAGTGCTAGAGGCCAGAGCAACGCCATCTAGAGAAACTATGTTATCAGATAAAGAGACTCTGAGTTGTTTGGGGCCAAGAACAATAACTTCAGTTTTGTCTAAATTTAACATCAGGAAATTGGTGCTCATCCAGGTTTTAATGTCTTTAAGGCAGTAATGAAGTTTTAGTTAATTGATTACTTTCTTCTGGCTTCATCGATAAATACAACTGTGTATCATCCACATAACAATGGAAATTTACAGAGTGATTTCTAACGATGTTACCTAAAGAATGTATAGAGTAAATAGGATTGGTCCGAGCACAGGACCTTGCGGAACTCCAAAACAAACTTTAGTACATAAGGATGATTCATTATGAATGTGTTCAAACTGAAAACGATCAGATCCTTTTAGGCCAATTAAATGTTCCAGTCTCTCTAGCAGAATTTCATGGTCAAACGCCACACTGAGATCTAATTAAACAAGTACAGAGACGAGTCCTTTGTCTGACGCAATTAGAAGATCATTTGTAATTTTAACTAGTGCTGGCTCAGATGATGCAGTCTAAATCCTGACTGAAATTCCTCAAATAAATTATTATCATGGAGAAAATCACACAGCTGGTCTGCGACTACTTTCTCAAGGATTTTTGACATAAATGGAAGATTAGATATTGGTCTATAGTTGGCTATCACCTCTGGATCCAGGGTGGGCTTTTTTTAGGAGAGGTTTAATTACAGCTACCTTAAAAGACTGTGGTACATAGCCTGTTAATAAGGATATATTGATCATATCTAATATATGAGTGTTAACTAAAGGTAAGACTTCCTTAAGTAGCCTAGTTGGGATGGGGTCTAAGAGACACGTTGATTTAGATGAAGAAATCACTGTGGTCAATTCTTGAAGAGAAATCGGGGAGAAGCAATCTAAATATATATTAGGTCTTACAGCTGTGTTTGAGGGCAGATAGGTACTATCTGAGGACTGGAGGTCATGAATTTTGCCTCTAATAGTTATAATTTTGTTATTAAAAAAGCTCATAAAATCATTACTGCTAAGGGCTAAAGGAATACAAGCTCAATAGAGCTGTGACTCTCTGTCAGCCTGGCTACAGTGCTGAAAAGAAACCTGGGGTTATTCTTGTTTTCTTCTATTAATGCTAAGTAATAGTTTGCCCTGGCATTGCGGAGGCATCCTCTGCTACTTTTAATATCTACAATTCTTTTCATTGTATTATTCCTATTGTCACTTAAGTAATGTTTCTGAATAATTCTTCGATCACTAGCAGCTATCCCTATTGTCATCTCCAGAAGCAGCCAGACAGGTATATGTGTGTGTCAGGGACCAAGCAGTAAGGCACAGAGAACACCAGGTGTGTTTAATCTTGCCTTTTCTGTGAATTTCGCCTAAAATGATGATCCAAGGCATACCCAAAGTAAATTGAATGCTGTTCTTGAACCATTTGGAGCATATGGATGGATTTGGTCTCTTTTGAAAGGAAACACTCTCAAGTTTTTTCCCCAAACTGTAAGGATCACTGTAAGTGCTACTGTCATTGAGTAATCTAAGTCTGAACACACTGAAGTAGAAGGTTTTTTATTCTCGCCTGAATTTTTGTTGGAAAAAGATGCCTGCGGATGAGTGTAGCTGGGACTTTTTAGCTGGAAAACACAATGGGGCCACCACATGAAGCCTTACCTAGTCCCAGTTCAAATGTGATAACAATCCTACAGAAAGTTAGTATTTTACACATGTTTTTCTAAGGGTATGTCTAGGCGCTTCCAAAAATGTGCCATTTGGAAACTCCAAAAGGACCCTTGAATAACCATGGTCACATAGCTGGGATATCACTAAAATTAATATTGCCTCAGTGTGTGAATATGCAAAAACGATGTCGGACTCCATAGTTTTCTCGGGACCCCTCCCTAATCTGACCTCTGATGACATGTTTAGCCTAATGTCATCATTTAATCGCTGGCTGTCCAGGTGGTGTCCAGCAAACAATGTGGGTTTCGTTAATAATTGGCAAACTTTCTCGGGAAAACCTGGTCTCATTAGGAGAGACAGCATTCATCCCACTTTGGATGGAGCTGCTCTCATTTCTAGGAACCTGGAATATTTTATTAGTAAATTAAATCCCTGACAACCCAGAGTTGAGACCAGGACAGAGAATTGCAGTCCTATACGCCTCTCTGAGCTTCTAGTTCAGTTACCCAGCCATAGTTTTAATAGTTCTATACAAACGGTGTCTGTCCCCTGACCACCTAAATTATTTGAATCTAAAATTAAACAAAGAGGGGTTGTGCATAACAACCTCATAATAATTAAAACCTCTTCTGTGACAGAAAGACAAAACAGGAGAATCAAATGCGGACTGATAAATATCAGGTCTCTATCGTCTAAAGCAGTGTTAGTAAACAAATAAATATCAGATAATCATATTGATTTACTCAGTCTCACTGAAACCTGGCTGTGTCAAGATGAATATGTTAGTCTAAATGAATCCACTCCTCCCAGTCATAATAATACCCACATTCCTTGAGGCAGCGGCCGAGGAGGGGGAGTTGCAGCCATTTTTAACTCTAGTCTGTTAATCAGCCCTAAACCTAAACTAGACTATAATTCATTTGAAAGTCTCATTCTTAGTCTTTTACATCCGACCTGGAAAACCTCGCAGCCACTTTTATTTGTTATAGTGTACCATGCTCCTGGCCCGTATTCTGAATTTATATCTGAATTCTCAGAGTTTTTATCCAGTCTAGTTCTTAAATCAGATAAAGTTATTATTGTAGGCGATTTTAACATTCATGTCGACGTTGATAATGACTCCCTGGCTACCGCGTTTATCTCATTATTAGACTCCATTGGCTTCAGTCAGTGTGTACATGAACCCACTCACTGTTTTAACCATACCCTCGATCTAGTTCTGACGTATGGAATTGAAATTGATAATCTAACACATCTAACACAATCTTTCCACAGAATCCCTCGCTATCGGATCATTATTTGATTACTTTTGATTTCTTTTTACTCGATTACACGCCACTCAGCAACAGTTACTAAACTAGGTGTTTATCAGATAGTGCTGTCGCAAAATTTAAGGAAATGATTACTCTGTTGTTAAATTCAATACCAAGTCCTTCAGTAACAGAGGTTTCCTGCACCGACTTTAACCTCTCCCGAATTGATCATTATGTTGATAGCGCCGTCGGCTCGCTGTGAACAACACTCGACTCTGTAGCTCTTCTTAAAAAGAAGTTAACAAAGCAAAGAAAGTTCGCTCCTTGGTATAACTCTCAAACCTGTAAGTTAAAACAAATATTGCAAAAGTTTAAAGGAATTGGCGATTAACCAAACTGGAAGAATCTCGTTTAATCTGGGCAGACAGTCTCAAAACTTATAAGAGGGGCCTCCGCAATGCCAGAGCAAACTATTACTCAGCTTTAATAGAAGAAAACAAGAATAACCCCAGGTTTCTTTTCAGCACTGTAGCCAGGCTGACTGAGAGTCACAGCTCTATTGAGCTTGTATTCCTTTAGCCCTTAGCATTAATGATTTTATGAGCTTTTTTAATAACAAAATTATAACTATTAGAGGCAAAATTCATGACCTCCTGTCCTCAGATAGTACCTATCTGCCCTCAAACACAGCTGTAAGACCTAATATATATTTAGATTGCTTCTCCCCGATTTTCTCTTCAAGAATTGACCACAGTGATTTCTTCATCTAAATCAACGTGTCTCTTAGACCCCATCCCAACTAGGCTACTTAAGGAAGTCTTACCTTTAGTTAACACTCATATATTAGATATGATCAATATATCCTTATTAACAGGCTATGTACCACAGTCTTTTAAGGTAGCTGTAATTAAACCTCTCCTAAAAAAAGCCCACCCTGGATCCAGAGGTGATAGCCAACTATAGACCAATATCTAATCTTCCATTTATGTCAAAAATCCTTGAGAAAGTAGTCGTAGACCAGCTGTGTGATTTTCTCCATGATAATAATTTATTTGAGGAATTACAGTCAGGATTTAGAGCGCATCATAGCACTGAGACAGCACTAGTTAAAATTACAAATGACCTTCTAATTGCTTCAGACAAAGGACTCGTCTCTGTACTTGTTTTATTAGATCTTAGTGTGCCGTTTGACACTATTGACCATCAAATTCTGCTAGAGAGACTGGAACACTTAATTAGCCTGAAAGTTTCTGCACTACGCTGGTTTAAATCTATCTGATCGTTTTCAGTTTGTTGATGTTCATAATGAATCATCCCTACGTACTAAAGTTTGTTTTGGAGTCCTGCAAGGTTCTGTGCTCGGACCAATCTTATTTGTTCTATATATGCTTCGTTTAGGCAACATCATTAGAAATCACTCTATAAATTTCCATTGTTATGCGGATGATACACAGTTGTATTTATCGATGAAGCCAGAAGAAAGTAATCAATTAACTAAACTCCATAACTGCCTTAAAGACATAAAAACCTGGATGAGCACCAATTTCCTGATGTTAAATTTAGACAAAACCGAAGTTATTGTTCTTGGCCCCAAACAACTCAGAGACTCTCTTTATCTGATGGCATAGTTTCTCTAGATGGCATTGCTCTGGCCTCTACCACTACCTTAAGAAACCTCGGAGTAACATTTGATCAAGATTTGTCTTTTAATTCTCATTTAAAACAAACCTCAGGGACTGCATTTTTTCATCTGCGTAATATTGCGAAAATTAGGCCTATCCTGACCCAAAAAGATGCAGAAAAATTGGTCCATGCTTTTGTTACCTCAAGGCTGGATTACTGTAACTTTCTATTATCAGGTAGCTCTAGTAAATCCTTAAAAACTCTTCAGCTAATTCAGAATGCAGCAGCACATGTACTAACAGGAACTAAGAAACGAGATCATATTTTCTCCTGTTTTAGCTTCTCTGCACTGGCTCCCTGTAAAATCCAGAATTGAATTTAAAATCCTACTGTTAACTTATAAAGCTCTAAATGGTCAAGCTCTGTCATATCTTAGAGAGCTCATAGTGCCTTATTATCCCACCAGAACTCTGCGCTTGGAGAACGCAGGGTTACTCGTGGTCCCTAAAGTCTCCAAAAGTAGATCAGGAGCCAGAGCCTTCAGCTATCAGGCTCCTCTCCTGTGGAATCATCTTCCTGTTACGGTCCAGGAGGCAGACACCATCTCCACATTTAAGACTAGACTTAAGACTTTCCTCTTTGATAAAGCTTATAGTTAGGGCTGGCTCAGGCTTGCCTTGTACCAGCCCCCAGTTAGGCTGACTTAGGTCTAGTCTGCCGGAGGACCCCCTATAATACACCGGGCACCTTCTCTCCCTTTCTCTCTCGTATCCTATTACTGCATCTTGCTAACTCGGCCATTCTGGATGTCACTAACTCGGCTTCTTCTCTGGAGCCTTTGTGCTCCACTGTCTCTCAGGTTAACTCGTATGTGGATAGTGGATAGTGTGACGTGTGTGGTTGTGCTGCTGCCGTGGTCCTGCCAGATGCCTCCTGCTGCTGCTGCTGCCATCATTAGTCATTAGTCATACTTCTACTGTTATTATACACATATGATTATTATCACACGTGTATACTGCCAGATACTAATATATACTTTCAACATATTGTACCACAGTAGCCAGAACTATAACGATAATATTATTACTTTCATGAATGTTGTTGTAAGCTACTGTCATTACTGTCTGTCCTGCATCTCTCTCTCTCTCTCCCTCTCTCTCTCTCTTTCTGTCTCATTGCGTCATACAGATTACTGTTAATTTATTATGCTGATCTGTTCTGTACGACATGTATTGCACGTCTACCATTTTTTTCCCCCCGGTAAAGGGTTTTTTTTGGGGAGTTTTTCCTTATCCGCTGTGAGGGTCCAAAGGACAGAGGGATGTCGTATGCTGTAAAGCCCTGTGAGGCAAATTGTATTTGTGATATTGGGCTTTATAAATAAAATTGATTGATTGATTGATAAAAGGGCATAACTTTTGAACGCTTCAACGTACAGTCATAATTTTGGGCTCTAATGAAAGGTAACACTTAGAGGCATCCTATCACCATCAATATTGCTGAAAAAAGTTACTGGAGCATAAACTAAAATTCATGCATGTAAAAGAGTCAAAACAAGTGCTGTTATGGAAAATTGCTTTTTATATGAAATGTAAATGTAACCCAGTAGAAAACAGTTACTATTGTTGTTCCCCTTAGAATATTATTTTTTATTTAATTAACCCTCTTTAGTTATCATTCTGTCAGTAATATTAATTTTGCACACTCTCAATTCTTATTTGTTGTATTATATAGATGGTTTGTGAGAGAAAATAGCCCCACCCTCTTCTCGCGAGAGTTACAGGGCGGAAGGAGAATACAGAATAGTGCGGCGCGGAGTCAGAGCTACCGAGTCAGAGCAGCAGTACGGGCAGAGTGAAAACACGGATGAGGAAATCAATAAGAAGTCACGAAAACAGCGGTTGTTAACTCACTTGTCAACACAGAATAACCCGTGAAAGTGTACCTACCTGCAGCAGAGAGGTGGTCGAGGATCTGTGGGTTATAATTTTCGGCAGAGACTTGGTGAGTCGCTTGAGCTAACTAGCGCTAGCGCATGCTAATTGTAGTAGCCACATCGTGATTCAGCACGTAGAGGCAGGAAACTTGTTGACACATGAACGTGACCTGCCGCTACTGTTACTGTGTGTTTTAAGAGTTAAAACTGCATATTTGCTCTGATAATCTGATGAAACAAATGAGGTGTGCTATTTATTTTCCTGTGTATTCACTTTGAGATGCACTGTTAGGGTGTGTGTTTGTTAAATGCTGCTAAACATGTTCATATATCACAGAGGCAGAAACCCTGAAGCCCTGGATTGATAGTCTGATGTGTGTTAAAGGTGCATTTTGCTAAATTTCAGTTCATAACCCAATGTTGTGAATTCAATGTGTGAAATGGTTGAAAAAAAAGGGATTAAAATGAACCATATTTCATGTGGGAAAATTAGTTAAAATTATCATAATCCATGGTTAAATAGCTAAAATAATTCATGTTGAATAAAAATGATTAAAAATGTGTGAAAATACTCACCTTAAAAAAGGGAAAAAAAACTGTACAGTTAAAAAGATAATTCATTTAATCACTATTGTGTTTCAGTAGTGTGTCGAGATTTATGTATTGAATATGGCCATAAGAGAGTTTGATGATTCTGTGTAGTGATAGCCCTGTCTTTATACAGGCTAGGTTTTTGAGACCTATAGAAACCTTTAGAGGTGGATCTGGATTCTCCTGGTTGAGGGAGATGGCGAGCCAGTGAAGATTTTCCTTGCCAATGGAGTAGGGAACCAGCACCTGAGCCGGAAGAGGACATCAAACACCTTCTTCACCTTAACTGATAGTGTCTGTGGTAGGCCCACCACACACACACCTGACGTGTGACCCCTGACTTTTTGAACTTTTCCTTGACTGACATACACACAAAGCGCGCTGACTAACAACGACAAAACATTCAAGGAACGATTAAAGGAACATTCAAGGAACGATTAAAGGAACATTCAAGGAACAATTAAGGGAACGTTACTGTTCCAGTGGGACACTTTTATTTGGTTTTGTACTAAAGAAAAACTGTGAACCACTGAGTGATCAGATGCCTTTGCACTGAATTGTATGTTATTTCATTTTCCATACTGTTAATATAGTTGACTGTTTCCAACATACCTTGTGGCTCCATTTAGTTATTGTGTCTGTCAATTCCTCTTTAAACCCTCCTCCACGAACCTAGTCTTTGGTCCAAATTCTGAAGTAACTAGCGGGTTACATAAACATAATAATTAACTTTTACACAGCAAACTATTTACATTATGTTAGAAATATAACATATTACAGGTTGTTGGCAACATTGGAGGGTGTTGAATGGTGAGTGGAGCCATGGTCATTCGTGTTTTGGGTAATTGTCTGTATAATAGTGTTTGTGAAAAAAAGCTGGAAAACCTGCAGGGTTGTCTAAGTGGCTGTACGTATAAGCTGGGGTCCAGGTGAATGGCTGGGTCTAAAGGTGGGCTGTGGTGGTGAGATATCTGGCTTGTCAACATCATTCCATCTCTCTTCAGGGCTAGCTGACAAACCTGTCTGACTGGTCCTGGCTCCCTGCAGCTACCACTCTCCCCCTCCCCCTTTCTCTCCCTAGTCCTCTGCCTCTTGATCTCCTGCTGGGAGTGGTAGAAGTTGGGGGAGGTTGTTGTTGCTCTTCATGTGAAAATAAAGAAATAACAGTTAGTTATTTACAAAACTTTCCATCTTTTCTGTATTCTACAGTTTTGCACAGCAAAACACAGAGGGGGGTAGGACACACACACAAAACTAAAAACAAACTTTGTATTCATTACAGTAATACGTATAATAACACGTAATATAGTCATAATATAATCATAATAATACAATATATACGTAATATTATAATATAATGTAATATAAGTTATAATATGATAAAATACTTACTTGTCAAGAGTAATGTCTTTTCCCCTGAGAAACATTTCCTCTGCAACAGAGTCATCAGACGAGATTTCACTGTCTTCCTCAGATACTTCTTCCCCTAAGACATCACTTGCACGCCAAGTGCACAGATCTGCAGCTTCTTTGGCAGTCGTCGTCGTCGTCGTCGTCCTCCGCTTATCCGGGGTCCGGGTCGCGGGGGCAGCAGCCTCAGCAAAGAAGCCCAGACAGCCCTCTCCTCAGCCACTTCCGTCAGCTCTTCCGAGGGAACCCCGAGGCGTTCCCAGGCCAGCCGGGCGATGTAATCCCTCCAGTGTGTCCTGGGGCGGCCCCGAGGTCTCCTCCTGGTTGGACATGCCCGAAACACCTCCCAAGGGAGGCGTCCGGGTGGCATCCTCACTAGATGCCCGAACCACCTCAACTGGCTCCTCTCGATGTGGAGGAGCAGCAGCTCTACTCCGAGTCCCTCCCGGATGTCCGAGCTCCTCACCCTATCTCTAAGGCTGAGCCCAGCCACCCTGCGGAGGAAACTCATTTCGGCCGCTTGCACTCGCAATCTCATTCTTTCGGTCACTACCCAGAGCAGCTTTGGCAGTGTGTTAACTTTTTGGCATCCCTTTCACCATTTTCAACTCTAAAACTCTGTCAAACTCCTACCTCACTCACTCTTACTCACTCTCTGTGCTCACTTTCATGATGCATGATTCTATACTTTGCCTTACGCACGCGACTGGCCGTTTCAGCGTTGATGACGTCACGTCAAGCGGCATATCGTTGTTTTCAGAATTTCATTGGCTATACAATGCGCCAGTCATCCAACCAATTGGTTCCAACTGGCTCAGGTTATACATGACAGAAGAGGGGCAGGAGCTTCGTTTCAACACAGGCCCTCGTTGGCTCTTGCAGGCTGTAGATGGGACAGGGAAGCTCCTAACTGGTCGTGTGAGGTGTCAATCGAAAGCTCAGAGTGCAGGCTACATTTTGAATTCAGGACCAGTGGTAAACTCGAATGTAAACCGGAGTTACAATGAGAAATACAGCAGAGTTTTTAGATATTGACTGGTGCATTTCAAACGATGCAGCAGCGGTATGTGGATATTTCCTGGCATAATAATGTGTTTTGGAGTAAATACTTTACTGGATTCGATCGACTGGACAATTGTGAATGTAACAAGATCATGTTTGTGGAAATACTTTTGACCGGAGGATGACTATGAGGCTTCATTGATGAGTCACGTCAGCTTTGTAACTGTTTGTTTGTTTGTTTGTAGTCTGAAAAAGGTGTTGATTGTACCTGCTGTGATGATTGTATCTTGAAATGGTTGGCATCAATTGAATCACAAGAATCTTAGCTTTCCAGCCCATGTGACATACACACTCACACTGTGTAAATGACGTCGTCTGTGTTTAAATACCCTCTGGGCCCGCGGGTGGGCCGTCAGCGTGGTAACAGTTAACAAAAATAATTTATTTTCAAATTAATCCCACAAACAAAATTACTTTCTCAAAATTGCAAAGAAAACTAGAGAACAACAATTTCAAAAGTAGGGCCCTTTAACTCAAACTGAGGTCAATTTAAACAAACAGCAAACTGAACTGAAGTGAACTGAACTTAACAGACCTCCTGAATGACACACAAGGGAGAATTTAGAATAGACACAGGCTAGCCTTCCCAACACACAAAGGAGGGGAAACAGGAACAAACAATTTACTCAAAACAAAATAAATTGCAAATGAATAAGCATTTAAATCAAGAAACTAACTAATGGTCAAACTAAGATCAGTGGTCAGACTCCCCTGCTGGCACCACCAAGTTGGCCTCTCCCACTTTCTGTCAGGTAGACAATAGGCTTGTTCGAGATGAACTGCGCCTCGCCTGGAAAGTAGACGAGAGCAGGCAGCCGCAGCAGGGGACGGTGACAAAAGGCTGACTTTATACAGGAAGTTACAGAAATACGTACATCCTTTTGAACAGATCTGTAGGCTACTTGTAGTCTTCAGGCAACGATTGGATACTTTTCAGTATGGCTGAAGATATTGCTTACACGTTCATCATAGTGGATGAAAGCAGAAGAGGTACTTAAAAAAAAAAAGACATTTTTCCAACATTAAGATTACAAACCAAAAGTCACCATACCTGTCTGGGTTTCATGGCATTCTGGCTGTGAGGTTGGAACTGGGAACAGGCTGTCTGAAAGGGATGAGTGTGATAAAATGTTTGTTTCAGGAGTGGGGCACCGGGTGACTGTAGGTGCTGGTTGGGTTTGACTGTGACTGGGAATGGTGGAAACTTGGGGCTGAGGAATAGGAGTGGAGCACCTGGTTAATGTAGCAGTTGGCTTGGTTTGAATGTGACTGGGTCTGGAGGAAACTCTGGGCTGGGGAGTGTGACTGGGTGAATGTTGGAGGTTGAGGAGTGGGGAGGACAGGTGGTTGGATGACAGGGCTAATAGATTGTGGGTTTACTACAGAGAAAGAAATCCAGAAAATTGCAAAAGAATTATCTACATGCATTTAAATATTCATGTGTAGCACAATCAAGAGAATTTACCTTGAAAGTCTTCTGCAGCTCTTATTTGCTCCAGTATGTTAGAGGTATGTTACTGGTTATCTGAAAAAAACAGCTCTCGTAAAATAATTGCCATGTACGTTGGTAATGGTATGATGTATCATATATTTCTTTTTACTCACCAGTTGCCAGTTTGTCTGCAGTATCTCTGCTTACACGTAGTTGGGCAGTGCCTTTGTCATCTTTGAGGTTAACTATGACTCTCTCCATGGTTGCTGGCCAAAATCAGGTTCTGTATGTGTCTTATATACCCAATCTCACAGCAGTAAACTATCACACACCTGCTTAAAATAGAGCAGATTTCCCATGACAACTGACAACAGATTGTGTCCCATCACAGTGATTGCTCTGTTTCGATGATTTTGCTGATGATGTAATTCAAGACTGTGTTCCTTCTAGCAATTGTTCAAACAATAACCAATAAATGTATCTGAACTGAACTCTGACTCAGTGTGAATAATTCTTATAATTAGCTGTTACTGTTGCATGTTGTGTAGCCAGAGAATAATGGCTACATTGCACATAAATTCCACTGTATTAATCATCTTAATGGGTGTATGAGATGTTGTCTAGCAAAAAAAACCCCAACCTACACAGAAAGTGCATAGTTGTAAGGAACTTCATCTGATTCCGTCTCAGTTTCTTATCAGTTTCCTATGAGATCTCATCATTTTCTCAATTCAAAAACATGAAATATATTACCAAAAATCAACGGAATACATAAACACACAATAAATGAATTATTATGAATTAAAACTATTAATTTTAATCATAAATGTAATCAATTATCAATGAATTATCACAACAAAAACACTATTTAACAGACTGTAATGGTTTTGGGTCTGTGTAGCTCTTTGGAGATAGAGGACAGGCAGAAACTCTCTTTCACACACGTGTGGGATTTCACAAATGCTCGTCGTTTATTCTTTATGTCCACTTAAAACACTCCAACCTTACCAAGCCCGGTTGTACGGCTACTACGATTCCACACATGAACACAATAATTGCCACACGTACTTACAACCGTTACTGTTGTGTTGAGAAACATAAAGGAAAGCGGGAGCATATAGGTGTAGTCCGACCAGCGTTTGGGTGCGCTCTCCACAGACAGAAGTCTTAACAAGCGCGGCTTGATGACGTTGCTGTTAAGTGACACAGTATACATCATGTTAAAGGCATATTTCATATATTCGACTGTTACAAGACACATAATTTATGCATCCTTTTTAACCTCTATTTATCTTATATCATCAGTTTTTAACTATTTTAATTCACCTTTTTAATATTTAACTCTTTAACATCAAATCAATTACAGTTTTTATACACAAAAGTGCAATTTTTTGATCAAAAATGAAATATACCAGTATATTGCAGTGGCTAATAACACAAAATGAGCAGTTCAAATGGCATAAAAAATAAATAACTGCATCTTCTCATTGCAAACCATGTAAATTTAGCTTTAGCTAAGCAATTAGCATAGCGATTAGCATAAGCTAAGCATAAACATTAGAGAAATTAGCGTTTCGGGCTAGCGATTAGCATATCGAAGTCGCTATTAGTCGCATTAACTAGCGATCTTTGGTTCAAACAATAAGCTACGGTATAAAGTGCACAAACGTAACAGAAAGACATTGGAAAACATCATATGGCATATTTTAAGCAATATAGACCAACTTAAACCAAGTTAACGGCACAATAAATGCATCTTTTCCGCCTGAGCAGCTATCGAACTGCAGGCTAACTGTGTGCTAACTCATCTGAGTCTCAAGCATTTACTCTCACACAGGAGGTTTTTCTCCTCGGCTCACAGCTTATCGGGATGAAACCAGGATTCGCCTGTGACTACCGGTCTGCCTGCGGACTTCTCTGCCTTTATCCGTGGCTGTCTGCTACTTTTTGCGTCGTGTTTTCTTTGTTTTTTCTGCAACCGACCCTCTTGGTATGGTCTGCTCTGCTGCCGTCTGTCTTGTGTCTGAGAGGAAATGGTGTCTGCTCATGGGTGCAGACTTCACACGATACCTGACCTAGGTTCACGGAGAATACAGACACTAACGGGGGAACACTGCCCCCTACTGGAGGTTTACTGGAAAAGTCTAAATGACAAATATAGGGTTAGTGACCTGATTTTTCATGCTGATTACATCTTCATTTATTGATTTATATATGTTTGTAATTATACATAGGTCCTATGTAGAAGTGTGTATTTGGCATTGTATTTTATCTTTTGTTGTTTTAATGTGTGCCTTGTACGTAATGCACTTTGTAACTGCTTGTTTGATAAACCTATAATAATAATAATAATAATAATAATAATAATAACTAGAACTGCAAGCAGTTATAAACGGGTATGCGTTCCCCAAGCCCCGCGGGCTTGGCCCCCTAACTAGAACTGCAAGCAGTTATAAACGGGGGCCAAGCCTCCCTGCGCGACTCGGCCCCCGGGTGTCGCGGAGCCCTTGGAAGTCAGCCCGACCAAACATCACTAAGTTTTACGGCTGGCTTCAGGAGCGACTTCACATCAAGCTCACCAAATTTTGTACGAATCTGATCAACTTTCATGTCACTTGATGTTTCTCTGTTTATAGCGCCCTCTATTGGCCAATTTGCGCCAAATTTGGCACAGAGCCTCAGGTTGACCTCTGAAACAAGTGCATTAAGTTTGATGTTGATAGCTTTTACTTTGACAAAAATACGCAACAGTATGTGTTTTTGAGGTAGCGGAAAAAATCGTTTATTTATAACAGCCGCAGTTTTTGGAGTAGCAAAATTCTTTTGATAACTTTTGATCAGGCAAGTCTGAAGATTGTATGTGCAACGTTTTGTGCAGATGGAGCTTAAACACTAGGAGGAGTTCGAAAAAGTAGGTTTTTGATGTGTAGTGACTTACAAAGAGAAATATGCAGTGGGAGTGAGCGGGGCCTATGTCAGAAAATGCGACTCTATTCAGGAAACACGTGGATATAAAGTTTACAAAGATGTGAATTAAAATGTGGAAGTTTCAGGCCAAAATGCGTTTGCATCTGTTATAGCGCCACCTAGTGGAGTAGACACACAATTTTTGGTATGGGTGGTCTGTGTGCTATTCTATATACCTTGTAAATTCCACAACCCTCAGCATAATACTTTGGCAGAAATAACTGTTTGTTGTTTATCTGGTAATAAGCCACGCCCACTTTGACCAGTCGTGATTAACTTCAAGATATGGGCTCATATCTTACCCACCAAATTTCGTAAAAATCGGTATAACCATTTAAGAGATATAAATTTCCCATATTTGCAGCGCCCTCTAATGGTCAACATTAGCCAAATTTGGCTCAAACCCTCACAGTCACATGCCAACCAAGGCTTTGAGATTTGGTGTTGTTAGCATTAATTTTGACCGAGATATGCAACAGTTTGCATTTTTATAGCTAGCTAGAAAAAGTTATTCGTTAATAATTTGCCCAAATTTTGACCGAACAAAATTCTTTTGATAACTTTACATCAGGTCCAGCTGAAGACTGTACGTGCCAAGTTTCATGCTGATCGGACGAAATTCCAAGGAGGAGTTCGAAAAAGTAGGTTTTTGAGTTTTCCCGATTTTGTGCAAAAAAATTAAGGCGGAAATGGGCGTGGCCTAGCCCACGTGATTCAGCGCTATTCAGGGAATCTGGGGATAAGAGGTTTTTGAAGGTGCAACATATGGTGTGGGAGTTATAGCCCAAAACGTGTTGACCTTGTTTATAGCGCCCCCTGCTGGCGGACATATGCCATTTTTTGCGTCTGAGGTACGTGCAGGGGTCTGGATCAACCCTCCAAATTGCACTGCCCTCCCTTGCATGGTTTAGCCTGCAGCACCACTTTTAGCGGAGAAGAATAAAAATAGAGAATAATAATAAAAATCTGAACAAAAACAATAGGGTTCTCAGCACCACTGGTCCTGGGTTCCCCAAGCCCCGTGGGCTTGGCCCCCTAATAATAATAATGATATCAACCACACAAGATATATTTGTTAAAAGGTTAAACCTTTATTGCACAGCATAAGACTAATAACCTACAGTGTTAAGTATTGTAATTACAGTGAATGTTCTGATTTTATGAATAAAGGTGGTGTTTGTTGTCTGAATTAAGAGCCAGTCATGGTGGTATCTGTTTGTTAAAATTTTTGCCCTATTCACCTGGGGTGTCTCCCCCTAAAAAACCTCACATCCCACTTACCATAAGTCTTTGCGCTGCTAAATACTTCAATAATTAAAACAGTTAAATATTAATATACAATAGTCTATGTGCAGTTTATGATCTGTGATATAAATCTCAACTAAATGTCACCATCAGCCCCACGTTTTCTGCTAACAGACAAAACCGTCAAATCCGACAAATAAAATCAAACTCTCTCCCATTCATTACAAACACAGAGTTTATATGAAAGGTCATCTTGTTGAGTCGACATCAAAACCAAAACGTCATCTTGTTGAGTCGACATCTAAACCAATCAGCTGTTAGATCAGGTAAGAGCCAGGCGGTGCAGTCAGTGGAGAGCAACTGCAGCGCCTGGCCAAAGAGCATGGATACCAAGAGGCGAAGCTCCGTTGAATTTTTGCCAACAGCCACTAGGGGTGCTGCCGCCATTTTGGACTGTTGAGCTTAGACTGTTGCACCCAGACAACATGCAAGATGTCAAGAAGAGAGGAGAAAAAAAGGAAAAGAAAACAGTGTAGTGCAGTTAACTGCAACAACTATCAGTGGAACACCCCGCACCTGGCCTTCCACCGCAGGATCCTGACAGGTAAGAACTCCTGAGGTGTATGTTTTAATATCAATTTAATATGCCAGTTTTGGAGGGAAGGTAACACACACACACACACACACACACAGATATATATATGTACACACACACACACACACACATATATGCGTGTATGTATGTATATATATATACATATATATACATTAAAATATATCATATTAAAATAGCCTATAATTATTATTATTACTGTCCCCTTACTGGTACAAACTGTAAATAAATCTTTATTCCTGACTATGTGACGTCGCCATTAATGTGTTTCTAGTTAAAATATTGATTTTTTTTTATTTATTTATTATTATTATTATTTTTTTGTAGATTGGCTTATGGGGTGATTTTGAAGGAGTAATTAAGTTAAGTGGATGAAATATGTAGAGATGCAATCTAGGCCGTTTGTCTTCGTTTTTTTTTTTTTTTAAAGTCTATATTTTGTTTTACAAAAATGTGAAAAAGCAGCTGTGACCACGCTATCACGAAGTGAGTAGCATTGTAAGCATAATTAATACCGATATACTTCAGTTTGTCTGTGTGTTTTTGTATGCAAGCGGGTCTGCTGCGGTCTGCTGACAGTCCAAAATGGCGGTGGTAGGACGAAACCATGTGCAAGTCTGTTGCTATTGGGCGTTCTATTGAGCTTCGCCTCTTGGTATCCATGCTCTTTGGCCTGGCTCTAAAAACTGTGGCCGCCTCGCTCTCGCGGTTTTATCGCCGTCCACTTTTGTAATACGTCAGAGGAAGTCGGGATGAAGTCGGACACAAAACTAACCGTCATGCATTGTGCGCCGATTGAATCTATGCAGGCCTGGCCCATCTCGAACAAACCTAATATAAAGGCCATCTTGATGGGTGCAACTTCCTCTTTAACCAGGGGAGACCTTGCAGGGATCATGCAACAGAAAAAAGGTAAAATAGAATTAATATGTACAAACAAATAACTAGTGATGGTGAGATGACGCCTCATGAAGCAGTGAAGCTTTCCAGCAAATTGGTTCAGAAAAGGGTTCATTTCTCGAGGCTTCATGTGCACACGAAACCACCTGCTGGCCCAAGTGTGTAAAACAGGCAGCTGTGATCTTAACCATGTAATCTGTGATACACGGTATTTTGTGTCAGTAATAGCTGAATGACTATTAACAATAATAATATAACTTAATAATATTATAACTTTCTTTTTATCAATATAGTGTATTTTCTAGTGAGTATATTATGACTATACTGTATCAAATACATCTATAATAAACTGTTATTGTTTTGTGAATGCATCCTGTGCGTATAAACCAATCATCTGGCTAAAAATTGTATTGTGGTGCAGTGTCATATAATATAATAATGGCAAAAGGGGTAATATTCGCGTTCTGTGTGACTTCTGTGCAAACCTCGCAACAAGATCTGAACCGCTTCCCGAACCAGTCATGTGGTACAGCTGGGCAGCAAGGTTTTGGACGTCATTAATGACGTCACTCGTCTGAAATGATACAAGCCTCGGTACACGCATCGCGGAAACACTTCCTGGATTACTCGAAGCACGCTTCAAAACATCAGCACAGCACGTAACATCACTCCAAATTACCATGATGACAGAATGTTAACTAAAATGTGTGCACTCATTCAGAAACGAACTGTCCAAAACCAATTAAGTGTGTGCTGTATGAAAACAAAAGGCTATGTGTTCTCATTATCTTAAATGTTTGAATGTAAATACTGTTAAAAAGAGAAGAAAAACAAGAAAATGACTAACACTTTCATGTAACATGTGGTGCAACCACCACAGTGTGGATGCACAGGGCAGCCTGCACCTCCAGGAAGCTGCACTCGAAGTGGTGTTCAACCCTCTCCCCTCTCTCTCTCTCACATCCTCTCTGTCTTCCCTTCTTACACACAATGTAGGGCACATGCTCCTGCTGCAGCAGACACCCTGTCTTGTTAATTTCCTGGTGGTGTAATTATATCAGGATGTTGTTTGTGCTATCAGATATGTTACTAGTCATTCTTTGGGCTGTGTGTGTTTAGGTGAGATGAGTGCCAGTGATAGCAACCCTTGGCTCCATACTTTTGCTATCTAAGTCATCAGAGATAACAGTTCTTACACTCTGACTTCTTCACATAAAACACCCTATAATCCATTTGGATGTTTTTAATGATTGAGATATGTGGTGTCAGGAAAAGCCAAAAGTTAAAGCATTTAAACCTGAGACATCCTTGCTTCCAATATGCAGAAACCTCTGGAGGTGTGTTTGCAGGGTGAGGGAATGTTTATCAAAGCCAGAAAGAGGACCGGAGATCCTGTTCAGCACACCAACTGTAATCTGTAATTTGAATGTGCTTGTTTAGAGTTTATTTGATGAGGAGTGGGGCCTGTAGAAAGAAGGCAGCGGAAGGGGAGGTGTCATCCTCTTACATCAGACATGAGGCTCTGGGGCCAGGAGGACAGGAATTGCAAAAGAGTTGAGGTCACAACAAAAAGTGACTGCAAGATGGATGTAATAAGTCCTGCTGCGGCTGCTGACCTTTCCTGGCCCTGGTAATGATAATCACTCAGCTTGTTTTGCCTTCTTTACCTCATGATAGAGGCCAAGGGCTACATGACAAGACTCTAAACAAACATTTAAGGTGGTATAAGACAGACTGCTGGTTACTACAAGAGACACTAGTCATGCTCTAAAAAGGCTTTCTCACTGGAGACAATCTACATTTTTTTTTAAAGGACTGCAAAGTTGTCACCTTTAGGCAAAATATGCTGTTTTGAATACAAACAGGTCATTTGGGAGATTAATGTAGATCCTATGAGGGTTTTGAAAGGTGTTGGGTGCTTGAAAAGATGTCGTTATATTGTACATAGTCGTTATATCACCCAGCCCTAACTCCAACACACTGTATCCCCCTGGCCCTTGTTGGGCTGCATTATTATGGAGGTAGGAAGTGAACAAGCCAGAGGTCACACAACAGTTTTTTGCATTTGTTAAATATCACAATCATTCCCTTCAAGTATGGATTGCTTCAACTGTAAGCATATTGTTATCACTTCACCTCATCTTAAATCACTTGAGGTGCTTGGGTGCCCCCATATCAACATGACAACATTCTAGAGCAAAAGTTGTCTTTAAGTGTGAGCAGTACAGAAACTCAGACAATTTGAAAGCCTCATAGTGTGCAGTTGGCTTCTGTGACATCTGTTAATCATTCAGATAGATCAACACTACTGCAGTTTACTCCCTCCTGATGAAAACAGGCTTGATGCATGTTGTTAGCATATGTTCTGTAAATGTTTCCTGCCAATAGCTGCTGTTAGAATCCTTCCTGGGCCTGTTTTGGAACACATTATGGAGATTCTAAATCCAACATAATGGGATTTCCCTTTAAATACCCTTTCAAACAGCTAAACTAACAGGATGTGCGACCCGTTCTTCAGCCATCTCCATGATCAGCCTGGCTTCATTGCGTTAAGTAGACACCTGATTTGATGGTCGAGCTTTGTCGGATCGTCACAGCCTAAGCCCTGAGGGGATGAGCCACAAATCGCCTGCTAAGACTCTTTGGAGTCAGACGCTAAGGACCTAAATCCCTAAGTTTACCTTTCTTACCTTTGCTTAGTCCTTTTACTGTATACTCACATTGCAGGACACAGAGTTGTGTCCTGGAAAGGCCTGCTGGAAATTCAACACCTTCTTTAAGGACACCTGGTCCACATTTACTGAGATTGCATTACAGGGCTGAGGCCATGTTATTTAACACCTCAGCTGCTTAGCCAGAGGTTTTATTGTGTTTACTAAAAAGTGTATGCAAGGTAAAAGTAAGCTTAATTATCATTCATTTCAGTCTTAAATGACATGGAAGTTGATACTGAAGTTATTGGCACTTTGAAGCTTTGTTTATGTGATGAATTCTTTTTTTTCTTACCAACACTATTGGGAAGTTTCCTTTTTCCATGTTTTGGGTCATTTTTATTAAATTCACAAAATTCTCATCCCAAATGCAAATAGCTGTAGAGTAGATAAGAAACTGTGATTGTGATATGGCTTCAGCCAAATGAATGAATGAATAAATAAATGAATAAATACATAAATAGATAAATAAATAAATGAATAATGTGATTTGCATTTCACTAAATGGTACAGTACAAGCCAGATTTTTGCACTTCTCATTGTATTTATTCCAGGAAGTCATAAAATAAAGTTTAAATACTCCAGGAAGGGTATTTAGAAAATGCTGTGCCATGCAAGGACTAGCTCAGTCACCTCACAGCAAGACGGGTTCCAGGCTTGAACCAGCCAGCTGACTGGCTCTGCATGTTCTCTCTGTCAGCATGGGTTTTCTCCAGGTTCTCCAGCTTCCTCCTACTGTGAAAAGGCATGCAAATATTAGGTTAATTGGTGACTCTAAATGGACCTAGGTGTGAATGTGAGCATAAATGGTTATCTGTCTCTATGTGTCAGCCCTGTAATTGTCTGGCGACCTGTCCAGGATGTAGCCTACTTCTTGACCAATGTCAGTTGGAATCAGCTCCAGCCCCTCGTGACTGAGAACAAAATAAGTGGCTACAGAAAATAAATGGATGATACTGTAAATATAAATGCTACTCTGTTGGTGAGCTATGGATGTACTCTTCCTACAGTCTTAAATTATCAGTATTGTGAGTTTTTTATATTCTATTGTACAATTATAACAAGTCAACTTATGAAGCTTACATAAGGTTGTGTGAAAAGTTGAATAATTTCACAAACACAAACTAGTCTTTATCTAAACTTCACAGCAGGGCTGTTGTCAGCTTGTCACTGACATCACTGATGTAATGATGCATAATCTGTGTGTGACTTGTAGGGAACTGGCTTAGGGCCAAATTTAAAATGGTCTTAGATATGTTATTGTTAAGGTGAGATGAAACCTGAGCAATGAATATGACATTATTTTTGAATTATTAATATATTCATAAGTATGTGTCCTGGCTTGCTCAGAGTCTTCCTATCTGTTTTATCTTTTCCCTTAGCTGATTGGTCAGGTGACAACAATACATGGGAAATGAAACTGAAGGAAAACTGAAAAGAAACAAATGAGGGACAGATTCAGTCTCACTGGGAATATACTTACGTTTTATTTTACTACACTGTATGTAGCAATGTTAAGCATGTGCGCTTTGAGATCAGAGGAAATAGTTTGGACAATGATCTTGATCTTGATCTTGTTTTGTTTGATCCCATTACGAGATCTCACTGCATGGAGCGTGCAAAATGACGAACTTAGTTGTCTAATGCCTCTCACCCAGCCTTCCTTTAGGTACTTAATCACCTTTAGGAGGATAGCTCCTCCTTTGGCTAACCTGCCCATCAGCAGTGTGTGATCCCCGGTAAACCGTACTTACCAAACTAAATACTTGATCCGGACCAGGCCAGCAGCTAAAGATGATGCTCTTAGGAGCTGGCTCAGAGCATTGTGATTACAGTCTTAATAAAGGACAAACATCTTAGTAGGATATATGTGACCTCTCTGCCCTATGAATACCAACTTTACTTGACCCAGCTCGATAGCCAAAATTAAAGTTGCCGGCTGCAATGTCTGGGTTTTGGGCTTTTCAAAGCTTCACCTCGTTCAGAGCACCAAATCTGCTGAAATTCTGTCCACTGGGTTTTGAGGTAGGTTATATGTTTGTGGCGTCAAAAAAACTGCAAAGCCCCACCCCTTGCAAATTGATCTTGCTCATTTATACAGGAAATATGTCTCTGTCCACATGGCTGTGTTATACATTTGGTGTTGATAAAGTCAAAATAAAGAAAAGCTGATTCATTTTATGTTTTTTCACATTATGCTAATTAGCAAAAAAATCCATCATGAGGGCTTTTATTGTCCAAGAAGCTGTTTTGTTTAGCGTATTGAGCTTCATGTGTGTGCTAACTCTCACGTCAATTGAACTTGTAGTGTCAGGAGTTTTGAAAACTGCAATTTTGGTGATAATTACAGAGCCACCATGTGGCCAATTTTCTTGCAAAGCATTGCACATCATTTCCAGTTACTTGACTGATAGGAAAGAACTTCTGGTCCAAGACAAATTCATAAAAGATGCACAATAGACGACAAGTTGATCTTCAGTTGATGGTTTATTCAACAGTGCTTGAAGAAGGTACAGTACAAGCTTCTTATCTAACACATGCATACAGATACTTATATAGATGGTCAAAACCCACATCTGGAACCATTATACATTCCTCTACCCTGGGTGATGTTTTTTCTCCAGGCCCACCTATGTAGCTGCCAGGGACCCCCCTATGTAACTGATCTGTGACTTCACCATAGAAAACACATCATCCATCAGCATCCAGACCTTGGGTCTCTGTCCATACTAGATCCAGATGTACTGGCCATCACTAAAATAAATACAAACATGATGCATGCCTATACCTAAGTCATTTCATCCTAACATTGACCAAATTCCATGTTTCTAGCTCCTTCCAATTCTTCTCTTTTTTTTTCTGTATGCCAATCTGATAGAGCAAAGGGCTCTGGTGAGAGAAGGAGAGGAGGTGTGTGCTTTATGGTGAATAAGGACTGGTGAGTCAGAGGGAATATGAGAACTGGTTGTGCCCCCTGTTGAGCAATTTTAAAATAATTTTACACATGTGGTTCAACATTGTGATGAAACATATCCTGCAAGTTTTTGCAATGATTGGATATACAGTTTCTGAGTGATTGATTTGTGTTATGCCACACCAATTTTTTTTGCATTTGTAGCACCCTCACTGGTTCTTTTGAATAAAACTTGCAGGATATGTTTCAGATACTTTGTCAACATATTCAGGGGTGGAAGTAACGAATTACAAATACTCACATTACTGTAAGTAGATTTTTTTGGGTACTTGCACTTTTATGAATATTTTTTTCAAGTGTGTAATTTTACTTTTTACAATTTACACCATGTAATCTACTTTGCTACTTTTAAAATCATAAGTCGCTACTGAGTAAGCCTACAATTTGAATTAATATTCAGATCTTTCATCTGCATCTTTGTAGCCAATAAGGCTGTCCGATCACGACCGCACCAATTAGTCTATGACGTAAGGAAAGGACAACTGTGCCTGTTGCAGCGGAGTTGTCCTTTCCTTATGTCTGGCGGTAACATACCTACACAGCGGAGTAGAGACTAATTTATGGACTGAAGATTTGGAGACAAAGAAGCCAAGGGTGAGTGTCCATGCGCCATAGTGCTACGCGCCGCAAGATAACGGCTCCAGGTCCAGTAGCCTAATTTCCTCTTTTGTTTGTGTCATGACTGCCCAGTAGTACCTGGACAACCGAGCCGTGGCGGCACACAGGTATATGGCGTGTCAGAGGAGAAACGAGCCGTTCACATTTCTCTCTTTGTGGCAGGTAACGGTCACCGCACTTTAGGGTCTGTTCTTTAGTTATGAAGGGACTGTTCTTTACTTGTCAGGGGAGGAGGGTGGCTGGTTGATGTTTATTTCATTTATTTATTATATTTTGATTCCCCCTATGTTAATCACTTATTGATGCCATTTTTGAAGTATGATTAAGTCAATAAGAAATTTACTCCATTGAAATATCATTGATGTATTATAGAAAAGTGATTTATCTTTTTATAAATGACAAAAGGCACATCTGCCTCATTTTTGCCGTGGTATCGTGATACTACTCAGAACCGTGATACTTTCACTGGTATCGTACAGTGGGTTCCAATTTTGGTACCGTGACAACAATAGATGTCACAACCATTCCATTTGGAATCGCGCAGTGAGGCAGCTCGGGTATAGATAAAGATAAGTCTGCAAAGATATTGTCACTGCCATTGGTTTGCCTGATATTAAAACAAGATGGAGCTAGCTAACGTGTGTGCGTGCATGCATGCATAATTGAGCTACAATTCTTAGAGATGTTTTAGCTTAATATTTGGACAACCACAGTAATTACAATAAAAAAATAAATCTGTAGTCATTTAATACTCACAGGTCCACATTCAGCAGGCCTATATTTTGTGCTAGAGTGACGCTATGTTATATGAAACATTAACCGTGAAAATGAACCGTGTTGTGTTAGCTTGTCGGTAAGGGGGGTAAATAGTGCTCCAAATTTAGGCTAACGTTTAGCATGGAAAACAGGGCACGAGCAAGGGGTAGAGATATCTGAAAGACACATCCACTTCACTCTAATCTCTTGCAGTTTTGTGCAAAACCCATGCGGTTATTTTGCGTGCAGTATTTATGTAATTTTGCCTATTCTATTTTATTATTCCAGCATACTGGGGCCCTTAAACAGTATTACAGTTGGATAAATTGGGGCTGACTGGAAAGCTGTGACTCTTCAAATCAAATCAAATCAAATCAACTTTATTTATATTGCACTTTTCATACGACAGTAACACAAAGTGCCTCACAGAGGTTAAAAACAACAAAGGTCCAAAGGCAGAAAACAAAAAGAAAAGAGAAAACCCAACCCTCCCACCCCACATAGAGATACATAAATATGACACATACGCACGCTCACACACACACACATACACACACACACACACAGACACACTAGCTATCACTAAAGAGACACGGCAGGAGACCCGTGGCAAGGAAAAAGCCACCTCTGGGGGCCATCCACACTGAGAGGACCCATGGTCCACAGCCACAGGAGAGACTGGAGAGACCACCCCGACCCGGGCAGACATGAGGCTCCACACCTCAGCCCTTCAGCCACCCAGGTCAGAGTGGCCTCCCGACGGCACCCCCATCGGGAGACCAGGAACAACTCTCAGTGTGGTAGGCCCCCATGAGGAAACACTGGAGCTAAAAACTGAGGGACTAAAACAGTAAGATAGGATAAAAGGTATAAAAAGAACCAAATAAACAAAAAGCTATTTAGCTCATAAAATTGAGTTAATAGCTAGGTAAGAATGATCTAAAACAGAGACATAAAATGCATCAAAACTAAAACCTATAACTAAAATAACAAAAGATAAAGGTTAAATGAGATAAGAACGTAAAAAAATAAATAAATAACAAATAGATAATAGATAAATCAGTTATAAAAGGAATTTAAAATAGATAAATAAAGAGATCAGTTAAAAGCCTGATTAAAGAGATGAATCTTGAGCCTCTTTTTAAAAACATGAACAGTCTCTGCAGCTCTGAGGTTCTCCGACAGGCTGTTCCACAATCGGGGGCCATAATAACTAAATGCTGCCTCCCCATGTGTTTTAGTCCTAATTTGTGGTATGGTTAAAAGGCCGGTGCTGGAGGACCTCAGGGTCCACGAGGGTTGATATGGTAAAAGCAGGTCAGATAAATAAGAAGGCCCAAGACCGTTTAAAAACTAATAAAAGAACTTTAAAATCGATCCTGAAGCGCACGGGGAGCCAATGCCGTGATTTTGGTGTAATGTGCTCCTGCCCTCTGGTCCTCATCAGCACCCGTGCAGCTGAATTCTGTAATAACTGTAGATTTGAGATACTCTTTTTGGGAAGACCAGAGAGCAGGGCATTAAAATAATCTAACCTACAAGAGATAAAAGCATGCATCAGCACCTCCGTGCTGGCCTGAGAGAGAAACTGGCAGACTCTGGCTATATTCTTAAGGTGGTAGAAACCTACCTTTGTTATGTTTTTAATATGTGGAATAAAACAGGGCTCAGAGTCAAAAATCACACCCAGATTTTTTACAGATTGTGTTGGCTTAAAATCCTGTAGTTTTGGTAAAAGTTTCTCTCTCTGGCCTTCAGGACCAATGACTAAAACCTTTTCTTTTGTCCTGGTTGAGCTGCAGGAAATTCGCTGCCATCCATGACTTTATGTCTAAAATGCAGTTAAAAAGGGTATCAATTGGCCCTGTGTCATCAGGAGACACGGCAATGTACAGTTGCGTATCATCAGCATAACTATGAAAGCTGATGCCGTGCCTCCTGATGATGTCCCCCAGAGGCAGCATGTAGAGATTAAAAAGAGTTGGACCTAAAATTGACCCCTGGGGGATCCCACATTTTATCTCATGGGTTCCTGAGGAACATGTATCCATACTTACAAAAAAGTGTCGATCGGTAAGGTAAGAGACGAACCAGTTAAAAACAGTACCAGAGAGGCCGACCAGGTGCCTCAGTCTATTTAATAAAATGTGATGGTCTACTGTATCGAAGGTGGCGGTTAGATCCAGTAGTACCAAGATTGTGAGCTTATGGTTATCTAAATTGCACCTGATGTTGTTTAAAATCTTTAAAAGGGCTGTCTCGGTACTGTGGTTCATCCTAAAACCAGACTGATACTTAAACTACTACTTACTACTTAAACTTAACTACAAAAGTGTTATTTGTATTTAAAAAATCATTTACTTGGGTAAAAACCAGTTTTTCTAAAATTTTGCTTAAAAATGGTAAGTTGGATACAGGCCAATAATTATTAAAAATGTTGGGGTCTAAATTGCTCTTCTTCAGAAGGGGCTTCACCACCGCCATTTTCAAGGAGGCCGGGAAGACACCCGTCTGAAGAGAGCTATTCACCATGTACAGTAGCTGTTCCTCAAAGAATCCATAAAATGTTTTTAAAAAACGGTGTGGGAATTGGGTCTAAAAGGCAGGTTGTGGGCTTTACTTGGGAGAAAACTCGACCAAGTGCCCTTGTATCAACCAGGGCAAAACTCTCCAGTGTTTACCCAGGTAAAAGGTGTGTCGACAGTTAAAATCTGTTGAGATAAAAGACTGGATCTGATGTCATTGATTTTACTTCTGAAGTGGTCTGCAAAGTCTTCACAGAGGGCATTGGTTGTTGTCTTACGTGATCTGTTAAAATTACTGTTTGTTAAAATATCAATTGTGGAGAAAAGGAATTTGGGATTGTTTTTATTCTCAGAGATTAGTTTGACTGTTTGACTGCGTTATTGTAGGTTTTGAGATGTTGACTTTATATTTCGTAGCGGACTGTTAGGTTTGATTTTCTCCATCTTTTCTCAGCACTCCTGCAGTATCTTTTCAGTTGTTTGATTTCCTGATTTCTCCACGGGGGTGTAGGTTTTGTTCTAATTGTTTTGATTAAAAGTGGAGCCACTGAGTCCAGCGTTGACTTGAGTTTGTTGTTAAAATTGTCCACAATAAAATCACAGGGTGCTGGTAAAATCTCTGCAGCAGTACTCTGTAAAATCTGGATAAAATTTGCAGCCACTTCAGAAGTTAGGTAGCCTTTCCTCACTGTTCTCACCGGGGCCTACTGTTGGTTAAAACTGGTGATGTTAAAAAACACACAAAAGGGGTCAGACACAGCCAGATCCACAACAGTGGACACACCCACGGACAGGCCATAGGTTATGACCAGGTCCAGGGTGCGCCCTCTGCTGTGGGTTGGCTGCGTGAGAACAGTTTAAGAGATTTAAAAATTCTCTGGATACTGGGTCCGAGGTGTTGTCAATGTGTAGATTAAAATCACCAGTTATTAAAATCCTGTTGTGGAGTCAGTGAGCCCCATGTATTCATGTGTGTGCCATGTGTTTACACTCTTGCCTCATAATAGTCACATCATTGCAGTAATTTCACTGTATAAGGTGAGCTGTTTTTGATATTTTATACAGGTGAATCGAATCGAATGCCTGCTATTGACAACGCAATAAAACATCCATGGGTTAAAAGTAATTAATACTCTGAGTATTTTTTGAGAAGAGTACTTTGTACTTTTACTTAAGTATTTTTTAAACACCAGTACTTTTACTTGTAATTGAGTACAATTTAAGCAAAATAACATTACTTGTACTTGAGTAGGTAGGTCTTGTGAAGGTAGGTCTGTTAATGTGCTGAGCTATGCCCCTTTTGAAGTTAATTAATCAGTATCTTCAAAATGTGATGAGATAGATACAAATTTGTCTTGATAGCTTGGTCCATCAGTGATCCACAGAAAATGTGTTATGAATTGGACCGAAGGTGTAGGAGATTTAAAACACATTTTACAAAAAAATCTAAATTGTGTTGCAAGATATTTACAGATTTTAGAATAATTTTATACATGGGGTTTAACATTAGCATTCAACATATCTGCAAGTTTTATAATAATTAGCTCAATGACAATGGAATCAGGTCTTTCTACTGGCTAAGCCCCACCCCCTCCAAAGTTCATTGGTTGAGCTACACTTGTCTTTTGAATTTCAAGTAAACCCAACAAACAGGGTAGGAGTTATAACTGTTCAAAGTTTACCTTTAATTATGCACAAATGCACTGCACTGAACTGCTGAAAAAAATGGAAGTTAACATATAAAGCTTGCAGAGTTAGAAGCTGAACTGCATTACCTTAAGAAAAGAATGCTAAAATACATCGCTAAAAAAGCTTGATGTTTAACTGAAATATAGTCAGAGGTGGAAATTGAAATGAATTAACTGAGAAGGCTGAAAGAAGAATTGCTTTATAAAGGGGAAGCTTGCTTAGGGCAAGGTCCAGCACTGCACTTTGCATATTTCAGCTAGAGAAACCATGCAAATGTCAGAGGTAGTAGCTGATAAGAAAAGAAAAAATGAAAGGAAAAAAAAAAGTACATAGGAAGTATAATTTCCTTGTGACTTGTTTAAAACGGTGAACACAGAACTTTTTTTTTACCATCCAGCCCTCCAACAAAAATGATTCTTTTTTCCCTCTTATGTTTATTTTCCTTTGTTTTCATCTGAACAAGTTATGTTATCTCTAAAATGTCCTTGAAAAGTGTCAAGTCAGGTAAAAGGAAGATGCTAACGCTGGCTTAACACTGGAAGCTATCACTTCACTGCACAAGCAGCACTGCAAGGCCTTAGCCACTGAGTTCAAGACATTATTCAGCCTGCTTGACTTGAACCTTGACCAAATGTGGCTCACGGTGGAGGACCATGGCCAACGTGTTTCGTTCCTTGAACTCGCTTCAGAGGACCTTGGTCAGCGAGTTACAGACCTTGAAAGCTCTGCTCTACTCTACGGGATAAAAAATGCTAGGCTAAAGGCTAAAGTTACTGACTTGGAGAGCCTAAGCAGGCAGCAGAACATAGGCATGCTGGGTCCAAACCAGCCCAACTCGGTCAGTCATTCTCCGCCTGCATCGACATCAGGCAAAGGATCTCCTCATCAGAGACGCACGGCAGAGAGGGAAACTCACATATCGTGGCCAACCAATTTGGGTTGTAGAGGACTACAGCCCCGATGTTCCTAACCAGCGAGGAAAACAACAGAGATGTAATGGCAGAACTTTTTAAAGTTGGTCTGAAGCTTGCTCTGCTCCGTCTAACGCTGCCTAGTGGAACCAGAAAGTGGATTGGCTCTGTCAACAAGGCACGCAAGTACATCGACAGCTTCCCCATGCAACCAAAACCTGCATGAAGGCACTTTTTAATTACTTTTGACCCATCAGAAGTAAGGTTCACTATCCTATCTTTCTACTTGTTCAGCGCCATGTTAACTGATGCCACTTGTTTCTATAGGTGAACATGCCAAATCTTGTGACTTAGTTGTGAGTACCCAGTCCCTTGCCAGGCAACCTGTACAGACTATTCACAAGCAAATTTTACTCTATTTGGAAACTCTGCATAAATATTGTATCTAACACTGGATCTTTTTTAGTTCTGTTTTTGTGCATGACTTGGTCCTTTTTTTTAGCGTTACTGATTTCTAGTTTAATTTTGCATTGCAAATTTAAAAAATGCCAGTGTAATAAGTTTTTCACCTGAAAGCTCTTTAACAATTGCATTTTACAGGCTGCATTACGTTATATCAGTGTTCCATAGGATTGTTATCTATGGTTGTTATGATTGCCTAAATCTGTTTTACTCTATATTATAAAGGCCTGGATAGACTTATTGTTATCTGTAATAATATTTCAGAACTCATATATGTTTTCTAATTTGTCTAAGTTTAAGGGCTGTAGTTTCACAGACCGGGAGCGGCGGAGGCAGCTGGGTATGGCCAGGCGGATTTTGTAAGTTCGGCACACTGTGCGCCCTGGCGCAGCTACTCCTCTATCCCACCTCTGTCCCTCCTACCGGCGCAAGTTGGAAAGAGGGAGGAGAGAAGGTGTGGAGTGGGTTTTACACACATCACACCAATCAAATGAGCCCCTCTCCTCACCCTTAAATGTGCCGCACAAAGGCGTAATGAGAGTTTACTCAATTTGCCATGGCAGAAGAGAGCAGCAGCGTCAGACGGCCAAACTTCTCCTTGGAGGAAACTGATGTTTTGGACTGGGAGGTCTAAGCTCGCAGTGTCCAAATATACAGAACTGCGAGCAGACCTCCACGGGCTGATGATGCAAAGGTGGCCTGGGAGGAGGTCACCACAATCGTAAATCAATGTTGCGTTTCTCTCGTGCACGCGCACGCTCTCTCTTTCTCTCTCGTAGTCTCACTCTGTTTCTTTTCTTTTGACTTTTCTAAGATGACAAATGCTGAATATATACTCCCTATCTGATGCTGTGGCTGTTTGTGGTTGGCTGAGAGGGATGTGAATTCATTAGTTTGCAGCTGTGTTAATCAAATCAGGTTGGGTTTCCATTACGCGTGCCAAACGTGCCAAACAGTGCCAATCCCCTTTGATCTGACATCAGATGTGATGGGACAGTCGATATAGAGATACATTTATGTGCTGATTGCAGATAGTTGCATTGAATAATGGTGTTTGTGGGTATTTATTGTATCGTTAATGTGCCTGAAATTCTGGAAACCTGCCTGTGAGGTTTTGGTGACGTGTGTGCACTGTCCGCTGGTCAGCCAAACTTTGGCTTACACCGGCTGCGCTCCACCTGCGCTGACAGTAGACGTGGTTTCAGTTGGCGAGCTTTTAGCGCACCTTCGGCGAAGTCTTTTGGCACGAAACTGTCACTGCACCAAGCTGGATCTGTCGACACCTCCCCCTGCTGCGCTGCCACACCCATCTCAGTGCACCTCAGTCTGCCAAACTACCAAACTGAGCGCACCTCGGGTTGCACTGCTCGAAACTAGCTCTGTGCAGGGTTCGCCAACCTGCGCCACCCTGCGCTGCGCCGGGAAACTAGAGCCCTAAATGTCAAGTTTGAGGTGCTGTATCCACTTATGTTTAGGGTACTGGAGCAATGGTTAGTTTAGTGCGAGACAGGAAGATAAACTACTGTGCTCATGTCCTAACCTTCTCAGTCAAGCTGTATGGATAGACACCTGGAATTAGTGAACTGGAATGTTAAGGGTCTAAATCACCTGGTTAAAAGAAGAAAGGTTTTTTCACATCTCAAACAACTTAAAGCAGAAATAGCTTTCCTGCACGAAACCCATCTTCGCAGTTCAGACACTGGCCGTTTGTGAAGATGGTTGGGGCAGGGGTTTCACTCCTCTTTTCAAGCCAAATCCTGAGGAGTTTCAATTCTTTTCAGTCAACACATTTCTTTTGGGCCACACAATGTGATTTCTGACAGGTGTGGTCGATATGTTATTGTCTCTGGTAAGCTATTTAATATTCTAGTAGTTTTCGTAAATGTTTATGCCCCGATTGTGAATCATGTAGGTTTTTTTGAAAGATTGTTTTCATCATTATCTGATCTCAACACATATTCTCTAATATTTGGGGGCTACTTTAACTGTTGGCTAGATCTGATTTTAGACCGATCCTCTACCAACCCCGGCATTGCGAAAAGGTTGGCCTGTTACATTCAAAATTTTCTCCGTAATTATGGTGTATGTGATGAGTGGCATCTTTTGCATCCAAACGAAAGAGACATCCACCACACCATCTAAAATGGATTATTTTTTCATCGATAACCAACTCATTCCCCTCTTACAGTCCTGTGTTTATCAGATCATTGTCATTTCTGACCAAGCCCCTATTGTCTTGACCATGTCCCTTCCTGGCCTCCCTCAGAGTAACAAGCGGCAGCAATTTAATTCAACTTTGCTATCAGATGATAATTTTGTTAAATTCATGGGGAAGGAAATAGTCTTTTTTTCTTCATACTAATATGTCTCCAGACACTTCTGTTCTAATTGTCTGGGATGCCCTTAAAGCTTATCTTGGGGGGCAGATCATAGCATACACTGCTTAAATGAAACAAAAATCCTATAAAGAGTGATCAGACTTTGCCCATCAAACTGGAGAGACCAACAAACAATATGCTCAAACTAAATGGCCAGATCTTTACAAAAAAACAATACAACTTACAGGACACCTTAGGTATTTTTCAACCTGGGCCCTATTTCCCCATGTGTATGTGTGCGTATGATTCATGGGTACAACTTGTTCTAAAATTGGTTCAGTACTGAGGGAGGTGGATGCAACCAGAGCCGTGAAATGAGCTAAAACGGTAACGGGGGCTAATGCATCCCGTATAAGTTTGCGCGTTAAAAGTGCTTGTTTTCGCCACTGACTGGTTCAGATTGCCAGAGCTATGAGTGGAGTCAGCTGTCAGTCAGTGTTGGAGCAGAGAGGGGGAGGGCTGCCCCGCTTGGTACTGTAAGTGAGTATGTGTGTATGCGCATTAAAAGTGCTTTTTTTGTCACTGACCTGTTCAGATTGCCAGTGTTATCTCTGTGAATAGCATACTAGCCTTTCCCTTACCTCTGGGCTGTGTGATGTCACAAACTTTTACTGTGTCTGTAGCTCTCTACTCGTGGGACAGCCGTTTTCTTGAGGAAGAGGTGTTTCGGGATTGGATGTCTTCTCTTCTTCGGCTGGCAGTAGTCATCTTGGGAGAAGTGAGCACTGCAGACCCGATGGTCTGCAAGACGCAGTATCTGGACAGGAGTGTTAGCATCCATTTGTAGCACAACTAGCCACAACTTCAGCATTTTGCCGTCCGACAAAGGCAGCCTGTGAAAGCTGTACGGGGTGTTGCGTGACATCCTGTTATTGCGATTCGGATAAGCACAAACATGAACCATTGTTTTCAGTCAATGCAGTAAAACTCTCAGCTGTACTCCGGAACAACCAGCGCCATTCTGAGCGGTGCTCAGAATGGCGGGTTCCTCTGTTTTCTTCCGGCAACAAGCAAAGCTTTCGCGAGATGACGTCACAGCCCAGAGCAAGTGAAGGGAAAGGGAAACGCTTAGTATGCTATTTACAGAGATAACACTGGTGATCTGAACCGGTCAGTGGCGGAAAAAGCACTTTTAATGCGCAAACTTATACAGGACGCATTTGCCCCCTGCATGCGGCTCCAATTTTAGAACGAGTTGTACCTATGAATCATACGCACACATACACATGGGGAATAAGGGCCCAAGTTGAAAAATACCGAAGTTATCCTTTAAGGCCAGATTTTACCTGCTCACCACCCTTTCCACTGAACAATTGCTTTTAAAAAAAAACAAAAAACATATTATATATATATGGAGAGAAATCTGACAAACTGCTAGCCAATCGTCTCAAAGGCTCTAAAGCGAAACAAAATATTTTTAAGATCAGGCTTCTGAGTGGCCACATAACTGCAGATCATTTACAAATTAATGAAGCATTCAGGGACTTCTACACCCAGCTCTATACATCAGAATCTCAGACTGATTATAATGTAATTCTTGACTTTTTAAACAATCTCAATATTCCCAGACGTCATGAAGAGATTAGATGAGCCTATATCCCAGGCAGAAATAGTTTCAGCCATCTCCTCCTTGTAGTCAAACAAATGTCCAGGCCCTGGCGGCTTCCCAGCAGAATTTTAAAAGAAATTTTCATCACTGCTTTCCCCATTGTTATGCTTAGTCCTCTCTGAATCCTTCAGACAAGGTTCCCTCCCTCTATCACTTACGGAGGCGTGCATTACCCTCATCACCAAAAAAAGGTAAAGACCCAACTGAATGTGCATCTTACAGGCGTATCTCTCTTAAATTCGGATACTAAAATTTTGGCCAAAGTCCTAGCCCACAGATTAGAAAATGCCCTTCCCACAATTATATCCAAAGACCAGAATGGCTTTGTTAAAAGCAGACAATCCTATTTCAACATAAGATGACTGTTTAATAATATCTATTCTGCCTGAAGATGCTCCGGAATGTGTATCTCTGTCGAAACAGAGAAAGCATTTGACTGGGTGGAATGGGTCTACCTATTTGCTGCACTGGACAAATTTGGTTTTGGACCAAACTTTAACTTGTGGATTAAAGTACCCTATTCACACCCCCCTGCGTCAATTCATACCAACTCACAACAGTCAAGGCCTTTCACTATACATCATGGACCCTGCTAAGGATGCCCCCTGAGCCCCATGCTTTGTAATTTGGCTATCGAGCCTCTTGCTACAGCATTATGCACTTGTAAGGACATATCTGTTATCTGGAGAGGTAACATGGAGCATAAGGTCTCCCTTCATGCTGATGACTTTTTGCTTTTCATCTTTTACCCAACAACATCATTGCCCCTTGCTTTGTCACTGCTCAGTCAGTTCAGTAAATTTTCAGGCTATAAATTAAATATCAGCAAAGGTTAGCTCTTTCCCATAAACAACAGCCTTTTAAAATTGCATATAACAAGTTTTCCTATTTGGGCATCACAGTTACAATGGAGTATAAAGATCTATTCAAAGAGAATTTCATCACATTGCTAAATCAGACTAAACAAACAGTAACACAGTGGTCACCTTTATCAAAGTCTTTGGTGGGTTGTATTAACTTAGTCAAAATGTCCATCCTACCTTAAGTTTTGTACCTTTTTCAGGCCCTACTGCTTTTCATCCCTGGCTCCTTTTTTCAGCAGCTTGAATCGATTATCTCTTCATATTTATGGTGGGGTAAACCACTGCGTCTAAACAAGACCCACCTCCAATGGGTGGGGGGAGGGTGATTTTTTGCATGGGGGTGTCATTCTGGGTGAAATTTCAAAATCTGAACTTTCAGCACGAAAATCGATTATTTGACCCTGTAATGCATTTTTATTCCATCCATGACCCTTCAAGTGGACAAAAATGTCCACGTCATTTAGTAATTTTTTATGGTTGCTATTTGTACTAAATTACTTTTGACATGGATTTTCAGATTTTAACCCCTTCCAGGCCATTTTGAACACATCTGGGTGCTGTTTCTATAGAGGGCAAAACCACTAAAGGGGGTGGTAGAGGACACAGAAATGTTTTTGCAATAGATGTCTTGGGTGGTAATCACAGGGTTGAGTGTGTCAATGATCCCCAATAAGTGTGGTTTGGATGCCATGATCTTTTGTTACTGCAAAAACTCATGATTTCTCTATTGTCAGTGGTGTCTTAGCGTGAAAGAGATATACCTTAGAAATAAAGGCAAAATGAGAGTTCAACATAAGAAAAACATTATATATGAATTACAACAATAAACACAATAAATTCTGAACAATAACAGTACAGTAGATAGAACAATAACAATAGAACAATAACAACAAAAAACAGTGTGACATAACTACTGTGAGGGATAGGGAGGAATGAAAGTGGGGAGGAGAGAAGGACAGGAGAGGCTCAAATGGTGCATTTTGAGCAGTATATTGCCCGAATGCATCTAGTGCAAGAGGTCCCTGGTTTTGCCCTCTTTGCCGTGGGGCAGGTCCTGTAGAGGCCCCTGGTCTGTACCGCAGCAGCAGGAGCAGCAGCAGGAGCAGCATCAGCGTCAGCGTCAGCCCATCAGCGTCAGCGTCGTGTGCCCGTTTGGTGGCAGCTCATGTCTGCCGGATGGGTGGCTGTAGGTCAACAGCTGGTGGTTGTGGAACTGGTGTTGGTTGTGGAGCTGGTGGTTGCTGCTCAGCCCAGGCCTTTGCCTCCATCACCCGCTACGTGCCATGTCAGCCTGGGGTAACCGGGTTCTCCTTGCCATATGAGGATAGATGAGCTGTTTTCTCAGTGTGACAGTGAAGCGCCCCCTGCGATATATATATATATTTTTTCCCAGCCTGGGTTCAGGGCCGTCCACACAAGGAAGCTGTTCTAGGTGGAGATGTCCAGGATCCTGGAAAACACTGTCACAGGCCACCTCCTCATCTGTCTTCGGCATGTATAGGTGCCGATAACCTGCAAGATAATAAAATAAAATTAAAATAATAAAATTACTTTTGACACACACACAAAAATATATATAATATATATACATATATATATCGTCCACATAAAATGAGTAAGGCATACCTTGTCCAAGTTATCCACCGCTCCCTTGCAACGGTTAAAGTCCAGGATGACCTGAGGCTTTTGGTGTGCTGCCTGGCTCACCACTGGCTGCCGGTGCTTGGTGCTGAGGAGCACGGTTACATGCTGGCATTCCGACATACCACCATTCCGACATACAACCATTCCGACATACCACTGTTCCGACATAACGCCATTCCGACATACTGCTATTCCGACATACAAACGTCCCACCATTCCGACAAGGCTTTCCATATAAGGAAATGTGCGTTACTCAACAGGTGACTCCCTTCTTTCTGTTCATGCATTTTTCATGTTTTAAGACATGTGTACAGATGTGATACAGTCAGTGAAAGCTTAATTAATAAACACAAAGTCTCGGCATCCGAAGGAGGAGATGCCTTGAATGGGAAGCAGGACGTGGTGGTTTTCAATCACACACTTCGACGCTGCTTGTTGCAACTTTAGAAAATTTTATCCAGGAAAAAATGGCTTACAAACGTGGACCAAAACGGCTCTATAATACGCACAAAAAGAAACCAAAGTTAACTTAAAAAGCAACTAAACAGCATAAGTCGTCAAAATTGGTGTTTTACGCATGCCTCTGTGCGTCTGGCACACGTGTCTTGTGGCTCTCCCACGTTGGTTTGTGGATGAAAGCTGTATGATCAGCTCCCCTTACATGTAAAAAAAATCTCTATATGACATTTTGGTCGACGAAATTCACAGACAAGACGTCTGTTGTCCATGCTCGCAATCATTACGCATGGATCTTTCACACCGCCACTATCCATGCAGATTTCCAAATGTATAAACATCCACGGGCGGTGAGATTGATCAATAAAATGAGTAAATGAATAAACTCATCTTTGTCATTCTTTTCGATATGGACAGCATATTTAAATATCTGATAAGATATTGTATTGGAGGCTATGATATAAAAGTTTTAGATTAGTGATAAAGGCCAAAATAAACAGATATTAATCAGGGATGTATAAGAGTTAATACAAACCTCAGCTGGAGTTCGCTGTTGATCACAGCCGTAATCTCTTTCCAATGCAATTTATTATGTTTTTTCCTCTTCATGACGCAGTTTTTGACTGATGCAACCAATAGGCTACTTATAGTCCGGAAAATATGGGTGTTCTTTAGCCTTCAGCTATCAGGCTCCTCTCCTGTGGAATCATCTGCCTGTTACGGTCCGGGAGGCAGACACCGTCTCCACATTTAAGGCTAGACTTAAGACTTTCCTCTGATAAAGCTTATAGTTAAGGCTGGCTCAGGCTTGCCCTGTACCAGCTCCTAGTTAGGCTGACTTAGGCCTAGTCTGCCAGAGGACCACCTATAATGCACCGGGCACCTTCTCTCTCTCTGTCACTCTCTCTCTCTCTCTCTCTCTCTCTCTCTCTCTCTCTCTCTCTCTCTCTCTCTCTCTCTCTCTCTCTCTCGCGTATCCTATTATTGTATCTTGTTAACTCGGCCATTCTGGATGTCACTAACTCGGCTTCTTCTCCGGAGCCTTTGTGCTCCATTGTCTCTCAGGTTAACTCGTACTGCAGCGGTGCCTGGATAGTGTGACATGTGTGGTTATGCTGCTGCCGTGGTCCTGCCAGATGCCTCCTGCTGCTGCTGCTGCTGCTGCCATCATTAGTCATTAGTCATACTTCTACTGTTATTATACACATATGATTATTATCATACATGTATACTGCCAGATACTAATATATACTTTCAACATATTGTACCACAGTAGCCAGAACTATAATGACAATATTATTACTTTCATGAATGTTGTTGTAAGCTACTGTCATTACCGAGGATGTCATACAGATTACTGTATTGTGTCATACAGATTACTGTTAATTTGTTATGCTGATCTGTTCTGTACGACATCTATTGCACGTCTGTCCGTCCTGGAAGAGGGATCCCTCCTCAGTTGCTCTTCCTGAGGTTTCTACCATTTTTTTTTCCCGGTAAAGGGTTTTTTTTGGGGGAGTTTTTCCTTATCCGCTGTGAGGGTCTGAAGGACAGAGGGATGTCGTATGCTGTAAAGCCCTGTGAGGCAAATTGTATTTGTGATATTGGGCTTTAGAAATAAAATTGAATTGAATTGAATTGAATTCTTTATATTAGAGATTATATACAAAGCAGTTAAAACAGAGATGAATAAATGATCAAATACAATGCTGGTCTTAAGTAATTATTATTATTATTTTTTTTTATTTAAAATTTTGACCATTACATTTCCTCCCGTCAGCTGTATTGAATCTTATGTTAACACGCTGTGTATGGTAAATACAAGTAAATGTTCTTACTTCACCTCAGGATTTAGTAAGAAAACATTGTGACCCCCCAGTGTTGACACAAAAAGGAGCGACAAACATAGACAAACACTATTCATTTATTGATTTAAAACTCAAAACATAAAACATAAAAAAAAAAAAAAAATTAAAAAAATAAGTTTTGGGTAGCCTAATATATGAAATTGGTTTTATTTGCAGCACCAGGACGTCCGACACAGGTGAGCTGTCATTGATGTCTGATCAAAACCTAACAGTTTTTAGAGGAGGACAGAGGAGGAGATCACTCGTTAGTGGTAGTGATAGTAATTTTGTAATCAGACACTAGTTCCCGGTTCAGTTGTCCTGACCTGTAGTCACCAGAGAATAGTAGTTTAGAATAGAAGGAACCAACTTATTCCAACTTTTTGCGCATGGAGTGGACATCTCAATTATTCTCAGTCTCTGCATGTTAATGATGCTTACCTCTGTACCAGGTGACATGTTCTTGCTGGAATTAGTCAGTGATTTCAGGTGTGTAACTGGAGCGCTGTCACTGATATCTGTAATTGCAATTATTGTTGTTGCATATGCTGCCAGTGTGCATAAAGACGCATGGGCTCTGTGGAGAGCTCTGCGCTGTTGTGACAGGTCACTGACACTGTATTTCTGCTTATAGTTAACTCGCCCGAGTTACATTAATACCTGTATTTTGATATTTGACATTTCAGGAGATTTTGATAATAGATTATTAAAGTTGGTTTGCAAGGTTGTGGAGTTAGGGGTGTATTTGCGCCGGCATATCATTACTGCAAAATCTTTTGGGTAAAAAAATAGGTTATTAAAGGAATTGGCGGAAAGGCAGGATGTTTAAAAAAAGAGAAAAATACCATCATTCCGACCATAGGAGGAAAAAATTGTTGGAATGATGGGACATTTGATGGAAAATTAAGTTTTGCCATTTAGACAATTAGAGGCCCATGTCGGAGTGGTGGGATGTCAGAATGGACGTTGCCCACCGAGGAGCACCACCATCTTTCACTCCTTTGGAATGTAGGAGCAGATCATTGTGTCTTTGGTGAAGACAAAGATGGTAGACAGCACCTGCCTTGCCCTCATCTCCAGGAGTTGTGCTGGGAGCTCCTACCTTCTCTTTTTGAGAGTGCCGACAAGAGCCATCCCCCTCCTCAGCAGCTGCTGGCCCAGGTCGTGTGAGGTAAAAAAAATTGTTGGTGGTCACAACAATAAAAGTAATTTTATTATTTTAATTTTATTTTATTATCTTGCAGGTTATCGGCACCTATACATGCCGAAGACAGACGAGGAGGTGGCCTGTGACAGTGTTTTCCAGGATCCTGAACATCTCCACCTGGAACGGCTTCCTTGTGTGGACGGCCCTGAACCCAGGCTGGGGAAAAAAAATATATATATCGCAGGCGGCTCTTCATTGTCACACTGAGAAAACAGCTCATCTATCCTCATATGGCAAGGAGAACCCGGTTACCCCAGGCTGACATGGCATGCAAGCGGGTGATGGAGGCAAAGGCCTGGGCCAACCATCAACCACCAGCTCCACAACCAACACCAGCTCCACAACCACCAGCTGTTGGCCTACAGCCACCCATCCAGCAGACACGAGCTGCCGCCAAACGGGCACACGACGCTGACGCTGCTCCTGCTGCTGCTGCTGCGGTACAGACCAGAGGCCTCTGCAGGACCTGCCCCACGGCAAAGAGGGCAAAACCAGGGACTAGTGCAAGAGGTTTGTATGTAAGATGCATTTGGGCAATATACTGCTCAAAATGCACCATTTGAGCCTCTCCTGTCCTTCTCTCCCCACTTTCATTCCTCCCTATCCCTCACACAATAGTTATGTCACACTGTTTTTGTTGTTATTGTTCTATTGTTATTGTTCTATCTACTGTACTGTTATTGTTCAGAATTTATTGTGTTTATTGTTGTAATTCAAATACAATATTTTTCTTATATTGAACTCTCATTTTGCCTTTATTTCTAAGGTACATCTCAACCCTGTGATTACCACCCAAGACATCTATTGCAAAAACATTTCTGTGTCCTCTACCACCCCCTTTAGTGGTTTTGCCCTCTATAGAAACAGCACCCAGATGTGTTCAAAATGGCCTGGAAGGGGTTAAAATCTTAATGTCAAAAGTGATTTAGTGTAACTCCATATGGGTCACCTCAAAGATTTTGAGAATATTAAGTACAAATAACAACAATAAAAAATGGCTAAATGTCAGGTGGACATTTTTGTCCACTTGAAGGGTCATGGATAGGCTAAAAATGCATTACAGGTTCAAATAATGGATTTCCATGCTGAAAGTTGGGATTTTCAAATTTAACCCAAAATTACCCGCCCTTGCCAAAAATTTAGATTCCTAAATAAATATTCACCACGTTGCTAGATACTCCTGAAAAACTCTGCTGTCTGCGCAAGGCTTTTTGTCCTAAGAGGCCACCGTCACTTACCCGACGGGAGGGGTGAGTGAGTGAGCGCGAGTGAGCGCTGCAATCTAGAATTTGACCGCTGATGTCACTGTTACTCACCATTTTTACACACTGAGGCTTTAAATGTAAGTTTGCTGAAGCTTCTCTTATTCATATGTATTGGTCCTGCTCTAACCTAAATATTGGAGTGAAGTTTTCCACAGAATGTCTAAGGTCTTAAATATGAAATGAGAACCAAACCCCCTGGTGGCGCTGTTTGGGGTCATGGAGGGAGAGATGCAATTACCAACAGAAAAACAACACACTTTAGCTTTCGCCTCCCTTCTGGCTCAGCGAGCAATAATGTTCAGGTGGAGGGACACCTCCCCACCCACTCACGCACAATGGCTTGACGACATCATGTCCTGCTTAAAACTTGAGAAAGCTAGACACTCACTTCAGCAATCCAGTGAGCAATGCCAGAAAGCATGGAGCCCTTTTCTAAAAGCATTTCAAACCCTGTAAAAGATCGACTTCTAGGTGCAGCTTAACTTCACTGCACATTATTCATTCATTCAGCACAGACTCTAGGTGTGACAGTGAATTCATATTATCTTTAGTACACTGGCAGTGACTGGGGAGGGATTATTTTGCCCTTTTTTCCTTTTTTTGTATCTTACTATATACTCACTAAAATTCTGTCTGTAGGTGTGTCTGTTCTACGTTTTTCTCCTCACTGACTTAGTCAATCCATGTGAAATTTGGCACAGTGGTAGAGGTCAATGAGAGGATGCGAATGAAGCAATATAACATCAATTGGCCAAAGGCGGGCACCATAGCAACCGATTGAAAGTGCAAACTTTGAATGGGCATATCTCATGCCCCGTATGTCGTAGAGACATGAAACTTTGCACAGAGATGCCTCTCCTCATGAGGAACACATTTGCCTCAAGAACCCATAACTTCCGGTTATATAGATTTTCCACCATTTTGAATTTTTTGAAAAACACTTTGTTTGACCAATCTGCATGAAACTCTGTGAACATAATCTAGGGACCAATATCTAAAGTTCCCTCTTGGCAAAAGTTGGAAAACTTACTAAAATGGAGCTTCTATAAGGCAATGAATATTGTGGAGGGCGTGGCTCATCACATAAAGGTGTATAACATCTCAAGGGTTTCACCGATCACCATGCAACTTTGTAGTTTATGACCACACATAATCTGAGGGGACCCCTCCATTATTGACCGATCAAACAAAATGGGGGCGCTAGAGAGCTAATTTCTTATCTAGGCCTAACCGCCATATCGATTCTTACTAAACTTGCTAGACAAAGTTTTTGTCATTATATTGTAAGATAAAGCAATCGTACTATCAAATTCACAAAATCTCTGTCTGAATACATTGCTCTCCTTTATGGGTTCAGTTGACTATTTAATCTGCAATTTCCGATGATCTGTATCCCAAACACACACCATGTGAAACTGTACGTGGGCAACTGTGCACTCAGTGGGTATGGACTAGTGTGTATTGTTTTTGAACTGTTCAGTTATTTTTCCTGTTTTTTTTTTCTTTTTCTCCCTGATTTATGTTTATTCAGTCCATGTTTCTTTGGATACAGTGATGCCAGTTGCTGTTGATACATACTTCTGCTTACCTCATATTCTTGCAATGACCATTCAGCACTGCACTTTTGTTTTTGTTCTACATTGTAAAATTGCAATAAAAAAAGATTTTGAACTAAAAAAACCCAAAACTTAAATGAAGTCCATAGATAAAACTGTTGCCACCTGTTGCTTTTATTTTGAGAATCCAGCCTTGTCCTAGAAAAGCTGGAAACTATATTGTAATCAAAGGTGGAAGCTGTTATAAATATCACTGCCCTTATGAGAAAATGTAAAAAAAAACCCCAAAAACATAACTTAATTCAACTTTAAAAAGTTGAATAAAAGCAGAATCATATTAGAAATGTCCTTAAAGGCATACTATGCTGGATTTGTTTGCTTACTGTTTGTAAATACAACTTTCAAACTTGGCCTCTCCTCTTGGCTCAATGAGACTGAGAGAGCAGCAGTAGTCAAGCGGGCCAGAGGAACAATGAAGAGTGGGAGCAGCATGTACGAAAACAAAGCGGCGAACCACAGAAATTACACTTTATTTTATGATATTTTGTAATCACAGCAGCTATGCTCTAAAGCACAGATAAAAACACCATCCCCTCCTCACAACCCTGCAGGAAGGTGCTGCATTGCCTGATTTTGTGTGAATTTAGTGTTTGCTTCATCCTGTCTGCTTCAACCCGGCGTTAGACTCTGACAAAAAAAGCTGCGGCTTGTCACTGTTATAGTTTAATGGTGCTTGGCTGCATCAGGTAAAAACGAAAGTTAAGGCGGCAAAAATCTGAATAGGCTGGGCAGTAGGGGTGGTGGATGGATCCAACAAACATCAACTTTCCATGGGAGGCCGGTGTTCGCACCCCCTAAGATTATAAAGCCAAATCCTGTTCTTTTCTCCTAAAACTAACCACATGCTTTTTTGCCTAAACCTTACCATGTGTTTTTGTTGCCTAAACCCAACCACGTGCATTAGTTGTTAGAGGAAAAAATACATCAATATGTGACGAGGTCGGAGTAAGAATATGTTGGTCTGCATGGCTTCTCTGCTCATTATGTGTGTGTGGCTCAACCCTAGATTATTATTATTATTATTATTATTATTTGAAAGTCAAAGTGTAATACATTTAAGATAAGAGACAGAGAGTAGGAGATAGAGACAGAGAGGCTTAATATTTTAAAAAGCATTAATGATTAAAAGTTGAATAAAAGCATAAATGTACATGTTTGTAAGAATATGAGTATGTGTGCGTGTGTGTGTATGCTGAATCGGCATTCACATAATAAAGATTTAGATCACAATAGTTTGAGTGCTGAGTCAGCAGTCATACGTATAAGAATATGAATACACTCATCAAATGATAGTATGGCCCCTATTTGATATAACACATTTCAGCCAGTAGAGGGTATAGGTACTCCAAGAGGAGATCCTCCTACTCACAAGCCTCCTTGTCTCATTGCATAGCATAGCATTGCATAGCATTACCATGCAGGTTTCTTCGACTTATTCATACACCGTGTGTGCACTAAAGGTGGTATACCTTCCTGAGAGAGAAATGGGAGTCACAGTCACACATTGTGCACCAGTCTGTTTTACTCTGTTCATCAGCTGCATCATTTGTAACTAAGAAGTAAAAAGTAGGTCAGGTCAATTTAAATGTACTCCGAGTAGGCTACACATTACTATGTTACATTTTTTAAAAAAAGGGGGGGGGGGGGGGGGGCATTACATTAAAATGTCAACAGACATACCCACTGGTGAGCGACATGACTCCTTATGTCCAAACTAACAGTAAATTTAATTTCTATAGATGGCACTTTGCAGCCTGTACATACAACTGATTACCAATCAGTTTAGCCAAACTAGAATTAACCTGAAAGAGACATAAATAAAAAGCCGACAATAATAATCAGGCGACGCAAATTAAATAACCTGAAACTTCTCATAGAATCAACAACAGAATGAAGCAATATAAACTCCACAATGGCTGCAGTAAAAAAACACATATTATATCAGATCTAGAAAGTGTGTTATACAACAGTTAGTTCCGAAACCAGCTGTTAGAGCGGCTGCCAATAATGTGTTAACATTAGGGTTATTTTATGTCTATTTCTCACCATGTATCACCTGCATCAACACCACATCCATAGGGCTGCCATTGTTGTTTAGAGGAGTAAGGTAATTGGTTTAGAGGGCTGTATGACGTCAGAAACCGTAACTGGGAGTACATCGATCTGGTACGAGTTCACGGGTGGGGGTTTGACTGCCGTTCCAGTGCACTTTCACGGGTTACAGGTCGTGAAATCACGAGTTACGGGTTGCCTGGAACGCACCATAACATCACTGGGACTTGTAACGTTAAAATCACTCCGCTCACAGGTGTTATAAATATAAATACAACCATTAATTAACCAACTGTCACACTCGCTACATTGACACAAACGGGCACTATAGCGTTACACCAAGAAGATGGATATTTTTTCCAAAATTACATTTGAATTAAATTATGAGTGGTCGTCAGGAGAGGATGAGGAAAAGGAAAGCCAGGACTCTTCAGTGCAGACCTCCAGGGGTCCGTTTCACAAAGCTAGTCTCACCACCAGACAATCAGAGATCTCTGCCTTCTGATAAGCCAATTGTCTAAAGACTGACTTGTGAGGCTACACAAAGCAAGTTCAACAAACTCTGAGTCTAATCCTGAACTCTGAGCTTATCTACTCTGAGATAGGAAACTCTGAGTTTCCGGTTACAGAACAGCTGATTTGAATCAGTTTAATCAACTTGGAGTAGTTTCTAATATACTGACTCTGATTTTTTTAATGATTTTTTTAAATGACAGATAGCAGAACTAGGCTACGCCAAAACTCACTTGCTGACTGAATGAATGAGAAAATCAAATGGAGTGTGTGGCTCTGAAAGAGGGCGGAGACAGAGAGAAACTCGAGGTTCATTGAGAAAAACCTGGTCCCGTCCAGATTAGGTTCATAGTCTGTTACTACGGTAACTAACTAAGGTACCTCTCTCTGAATCAGGCTAGAGTTTCTTCTCTTTCTCTGGTTTGAGTTACTTCCCTTTTTGAAACGGAAAACTCAGAGTTTCCCTCATTTCAGGGTTAACAGAATCTGAGTTTTCACTAAACCTGCTTTGTGAAACGGACCCCTGGTGTGTTTGTGTAACATCAGCCGACCTCGACCAACTGGAGAGGAGCAAAAATTAATTACACGGTCAGGAATTATCAATGATCATCTGATGAGCTACTGATGAGGATGAGGGAGAGTGGAAGCTGAATCCGGCCGTGCCAACATCCAGGTTTGCCAACGTTTCATCAGCCGAACTGGATGAAGTTACACAGCTGCAGATCAATGTAAATACAAAGTAGGCTAGCTTGTGAGTTCCTGGCGCATGTGCTGTTTTGCCTGACAACAGACTGGGGGAACTGTTGTTTTTTTTGCGGAGCTACATAACATACTTAAATAACTTATTTCATCACCTTTTGTTAACATTTCTTTACTCAGCATTGCTGTTTAAGCTGTTGTTGAACTGCTGTATAAAAGCAATATCACATTCGAGGTCGTGACGTACTGTATATCGTCACGGCTGTAATAGGCCTGCGGCCTCATGCCTATGACCGAATCACAGCCGTGACGATATACAGTACAACATCACTCCCTCTCGTGTGATATTGCTTAATTAAAGGCTTGTCTGTTGGACTCATCTGTGTGAACATCATTCTGTGAGCCGGGCGCACCACAAAGTCCTCCGTAATCTGCTTTACATTCAGCCTCTCTGCTCATTCATTCTCAAAGCATAACATTAATATCACCGGATCACCAGTCTCTCTCTGTCCCACCATATCCAGTACACTCAGTCTCTCTGTCTCACTATAACCTGTCCACTCAGCCTCTCTGTCCCACTATATCCACTCTACTCGGTCTCTCTGTTCCACTATATCAAGTCCACTCAGTCTTCCTGTCCCACTATATCCAGTCCACTCAGACTCTTTGTCCCACTATGACCTGTCCGCTCAGCCTCTCTGTCCCTCAATACCCAGTCCACTCAGCCTCTCTGTTCCACTATAACCAGTCCACTCAGCAACTCTGTCCCACTAAAACCAGTCCACTCAGTCTCTCTGTTTCACTAAAACGAGTCTACACAGCTTCTCTGTCCCACTAAAACCAGTCAACTCAGACTCTTTGTCCCACTATATCCAGTCCACTCAGCCTCTCTGTTTCACTAAAACGAGTCTACACAGCTTCTCTGTCCCACTAAAACCAGTCAACTCAGACTCTTTGTCCCACTATATCCAGTCCACTCAGTCTCTCTGTTTCACTAAAACGAGTCTACACAGCTTCTCTGTCCCACTAAAACCAGTCAACTCAGACTCTCTGTCCCACAATAGCTGGTCCACTCAGTCTCTCTTTCTCACTATATCCAGTCCACTCAGTCTCTCTGTTCAACTAAAACGAGTCCACACAGCCTCATTGTCCCACTATAACCAGTCCACTAAGCCTCTCTGTCCCACAAAAAAAACAGTCAACTTGGTCTCTCTGTCCCACAATATCCAGTCCACTCAGTCTCTCTTTCCCACCATTTCCAGTCCAGTCAGTATCTCTGCCCCACTATAACCTTTCCCCTCAGCCTCTCTGTCCCTCTATAACCACTCCACTCTGTCTTGCTTTCCCAGAATCTCACTTTCAACATTACAAAATAGTTGCAAAAGGACTCCCGCACACTGTCTAACTTGCAATATATAATTTATTTGCGATATATATTTTTTTGCCTTATGAAGGTCTTGTACCAAAACATTGCAAATAAATTATATATTGAAAGTTAGACAGTGTGCAGGAGTCCTTTTGCAACTTTCTGGTCTTCTCTCTCCAACGCACCTGTCTTGTTTAATAGATGTGTGAAGTGTTTCCTTTGTTCAACATTACAAAATAGAAAATCACAAGGCGGAAGCACCAAACTTTCTCCAATACTTCCTGTCAAATCAACTGCAATATTTATTTAAATGGAAGCAAAAGGACAACTACAACAATCCCTGGCTTGACTTAGAACAAAATCAATGCAAAACAACCTCAATTGCAGACCTCCACTTCCTACCACAATCAATCAAAAAACTGACACTGTAAAGATACCACAATCCACACAAACCAACAAAATCACCAAATCATCATTTGCACCTTGCAGATACAGTCCAATCTGGCACAACCCGGACTTTCAGCTTTTCAACACCCCGATTTACTTTCCATCATGGCATCAAAAAGGAATCAATCTCCAACACCTGTTTCAAAATGATCAATTCATATCTTTCAATGAATTAATCTGGGAATTCGGGGTTGGGAGAGATGAGTTCCTCCACTACCAACAATTAAAATCCATAATTAAATCCAAAATTAACATCACCAGCAACACACTACAGCCATCCAAACTAAGCAATGAGATTATGGAAATCCAAAACTCAAAAGATTTTGCCTGAAAACTTTATAAACTTATATCAATTTCAGACACTTTCATAACACTAAAAGAAGAGAATGACCTGGTTCTCTCTCCCAACCCCAACTTCTACAAATCAATAACAACATCTTTTCTATGACCACTAACACAAATTTACAAATTATACAATATAAAATCATCCACAGAACCCACATCACTCCGAGGAAAATGTTAAAAATGGGATTGGCTGACACAGACACCTGCTCACAATACACACTGGGCAGCACAGATGATTATCTGCATGCCACTTGGGTCTGTCAGCCAGTTCACTCCTTCTGGACAGCAGTCACTGAGAAACTCACCACTACTCTGCCTCCTAGGAGATATCACACCAGTAGCCCTCCAGACTAATCACAAAAACCCATTACACATCTCTCTAACTATCGCCAAGAAAGTAATCTTTCAAAACTGGAAATCAAAAAAATCCACTCCACTGGCTCGACTCTCACCAAATACATTTCAATATAAAGAATGACCACTCACAAAACAAACAATATATCAGTCTTTAATGGAAGTTGGAATAAATTTTTAACTCATCTCAACCCCAAACAGTACCTACCAATAAACCAAAGCCACGTACATGACCACAGGTCCTTGCCATGATAACTATTTTTCAAATAGCACAATACACCCAACCATACACACAAGCATACTGTATTTATATTCATTTATTTATTTGTTTACTGTTTCTCCCTTATCCCCTTTACATTTATTATTATTATTGTTGTTGTTGTTGTTATTTTCATTTTCTCATTTTATTATTTTATTATTTCATTTTTGTTGTCATTCATTTAACTTATTTATTCTTCATTACCTTTATTGCTCCCTTTATCCCCCGCTCTCTCGCTTTCTTTCTTTGTTTCTTTTTGTTTT
>CM048918.1:732883-873514 GCA_026686955.1 Epinephelus cyanopodus | reverse complement strand
TGATAACAGAATCAGCTGGAGGCATTTGACAGCTTACAATGACACTACTGAAAGTCCTAAAATTAAAGAAGAATTTAGAAAAAGTTTACAGTGGAGTTACATTTTAGGAAATTGATTAATTTTGAGATATTGAAGTATACACAACAAAGTTATAACATTTATGATCAAGGCTTAATATGAACTGGCTGTGGAACATGTGTCTTGAGATATAGCATTGTCAATAATGGAACTGTATTTTCCCTAATAATGTTGATTTCCTAAGGAAACATAACAAAGTTTCATAGCATATAGGCATTGCAAGACTGTATTTTCCATAAATAGTGACTAAATGGTGTTTTACATGGAGAGTTTTGTGATAAAATATACGTTTAAGATGAACACACGTGTTGTGTGCTCTTGGTGATTGATTCCTGTTTACATGATCTGCAGCACAGATGTAGCTACACATTTGATTCCAATTGTTAATGAGGCAAAAAAGTTACACCAGGGAATGTTGTATTTACAATTTTTTTCTATCAGGCATTTTTTTTAGGAAAATTAGGAATGACACACACACACACACACACACACACACACACACTCACACTTCAGCTTTTGTTATGCTAATTAGGGACTGCATGTGGCTGCAGGCAGACAGCAGAATGGGCTGAAAATCTCACAAACTAGTCCTTTTAGATGCCAAACTGTGAGTCACATTTTCAATCTGAAAGCATCACCAGATAGATAATTTTGTTCTGAACGCAGTGATATCAAGCTTGTATGTTTATGGAATTAAAAAATGTGCCTTAGTCACAAGTTTTAGGATGTGTTGTCACTCATTTTCTCTGAGATCATCATGAGGAGTTGTGCTCTGCACCTGCAAACGCTTGGGAGATCCAAACCGTTCAAGTTAGGACAAAATCCTTCGCAAGTAATGTTCACCAGGGGTAGATCTGTAATTTGTGAAACTTGAAGGAGATCTGATAAACGGTGTAGGAGCAAAAAATCTTTGAGCGACAGAATTTGTCAAAAACGCCATCTTACATTCAAACAACAACAGTGCGCTTCCTGTTGGAGTTAGGTCAGGGGTTGCAGCGCGACATTTGTAGGTCTTTCTGAGACGAACGCGACAGTTTTGGTTTGGTCTTTCTAAGTGGTTCCTACCCGTCGCACCGGGCATTTTTTGTGTGCCTAGGTGGCACAACAAGTCGTCAGGAGGTAAAGGGAGCACATCACACAAAAGAGGCCAGTAAATCCAAACCCTTCAAATGAATTATAATTGACGCAGAATAATTGACAAGGACCAATTGATCGATAATGTGTGCGAATTTGAGGCCGATACAATAAACGGTTTAGGAGTAGTTCGATTTTTAAGGAATTTCTTGTTTTTGAGGAAAATTTTACTTTGAAAGGGAAATACCTCACTTCCTGTTGGATTTAGGTCATTGGTGCGAGCACGTGATTTGTAGGTCTTGATGAAACGAACACGGCTGTTTTGGTTTGGTCTTCCTACGACATTCCTACTGGCAGCAGCGGCCATTTTAGTGATTCAGTCTGATTCAGTCATTCTAGGTGGCGCTACAGAGCCATTTCTGCACTTTTTGAATTTATTTCTTCATTAGATAAAATTTTTCACCAGTCCTGACATACGTACCAATTTTGGTGAGTTTTGAAGCATGTTTAGGGGGTCAAAATCAGTTTAAAGTCGCGGCGGAAGAAAGAAATAATAATAATAATAATAATAATAATAATAATAATAAACGCTACAAGAACAAGAGGGGACCTCGTCCTTCGTTCGAGGCCCCTAATAAACGCTACAAGAACAATAGGGACCTCGTCCTTCGTTCGAGGCCCCTAATAATAATAATAATAATAATAATTAAAGCTGCGAGCAGCGTTGAACGGGGCCTCGACCCACGCCATTTCGGGGTCCGGCGTACGTCGAAAGCGAGCGTCGCGTTCCGTTATGTCAATAGAACGCAAGGTCATTTTTTTTTACAATGAACCCATGACATGGGAATAGAACTTTGATGGCTTCTGAAAACCAAACTACTGATGAGGACATCAATCAGTCAGTCAGTCAATCAATCAATCAATCAAGCAATCAATATCACAAAGCACAATTTGCCTCACAGGGCTTTACAGCATACAACATCCCTCTGTCCTTCAGACCCAATGAAACAGAAGGGGAGACAGAGAGAGATGTAGGACAGATGGTCATGACAGTAGCTTACAACAACATTCATAAAAGTAATAATATTATAATTTCAATTCTGGTTATTGTGGTACAATTTGTTGAAAGTATATATTAATATCTAATGGTTTACATACGTGACAATAATCAAATGTGTATAATGAGAGTATAAGTATGACACACTCAGACACACACATACACAGACAGACAAACACACACACACATACACACTCACATGTATCTGTCAGAGTGGAGCTATTGTTATGCTAATTAAGAATCACGTAATTAGGTGACAGCCCAGGCACTCAAGATGAGTTGACTAATGACTAATGATAACTAAATCAGCAGGTGGCATTTCACACCACAGCTATAGCACGACCTCACATGTCACACTATCCAAGCAGTGCTGTGGTAGAAGTTAACCTGTGAGGTAGTAGAGCACAAAGACTGTGGAGAAGAGGTTGAGTTTCTGACATGCAGTCAGCCGAGTTAGTGACATGCACTAACAGGACACGATAGACAGAGAGAGAGAGAGAGAGAGAGAGAGAGAGAGAGAGAAAGGGGACAGGGATTGGAGTGTGTGTTTTGGTGTGTCTGTATCTGAAAATTAGAAATCACACACACACACACACACACACACACACACACACGTATCTGTGAAGCCATTTTTATGCTAATTAATGACCATGTACTCAAGATGAGTTGACTATAACTAATGATAACAACATCAGCAGGAAGCATTTGACAGCTTACAATGACACTACTGAAAGTATTATTATTATAGAAGAATTTTAGAAAAAGTTTTACAGTGGAGTTACATTTTAGGAAATTGATTTAATTTTGAGATATTCAAGTATACCAACAATGTTTATAAACATTTATGATCAAGGCTTAATATGAATTGGCTGTGGAACATGTGTATTGAGATATAGCTTTGTCAATAATGGAACTGTATTTCTCCTAATTATATTGATTTCAAAAGGAAACATAACAAAGTTTCATAGCATATAGGCATTGCAACACTGTATTTTTCATAAATAGTGAGTAAATGATGTTTTACATGTAGAGTTTTGTGATAAAATATACCTTTAAGATGAACACTCGTGTTGTGTGCTCTTGGTGATTGATGCCTGTTTACACAAAGACAGTATGATCTGCAGCACAGATGTAGCTACAGATTTGATTCCAATTGTTAATGAGGCAAAAAAAAGTTACACCAGGGAATGTTGTAGTTACAAATTTTTGCTATCAGGCATTTATTTAGGAAAATTAGGAATGACACACACACACACACACACACACACACACACTCACACTTCAGCTTTTGTTATGCTAATTAAGGACTGCATGTGGCTGCAGGCAGACAGCAGAATGGGCTGAAAATCTCACAAACTAGTCCTTTTAGATACCAAACCGTGAGTCACATTTTCAATCTGAAAGCATCACCAGATAGATAATTTTGTTCTGAACGCAGTGATATCAAGCTTGTATGTTTATGGAATAAAAAAATGTGCCTTAGTCACAAGTTTAGGATGTGTTGTCACCCATCTTTTCTTACAGAGATCATCATGAGGAGTTGTGCTCTGCACCTGCAAACGCTTGGGAGATCCAAACCGTTCAAGTTAGGACAAAATCCTTCTCAAGTCATGTTCACCAGGGGTAGATCTGTAATTTGTGAAAGTTTGAAGCAGTTCTGATAACGGTGTAGGAGCAAAAAATCTTTGAGCGGGCAGAATTTGTCAAAACGCCATCTTACATTCAAACAACAACAGTGCGCTTCCTGTTGGAGTTAGGTCAGGGGTTGCAGTGCGACATTTGTAGGTCTTTATGAGACGAACGCGACAGTTTTGGTTTGGTCTTTCTAAGTGGTTCCTACCCGTCGCACCAGGCATTTTTGTGTGCCTAGGTGGCACAACAAGTCGTCAGGAGGTAAAGGGAGCACATCACACAAAAGAGGCCAGTAAATCCAAACGCTTCAAATGGTTAATAATTCACGCAGAATAATTGACAAGGACCAATAGATCGATAATGTGTGCGAATTTGAGGCCGATACGATAAACGGTTTAGGAGTAGTTCGATTTTTAAGGAATTTCTTGTTTTTGAGGAAAATTTTACTTTGAAAGGGAAATACCTCACTTCCTGTTGGATTTAGGTCATTGGTGCGAGCACGTGATTTGTAGGTCTTGATGAAACGAACACACCTGTTTTGGTTTGGTCTTCCTACGACATTCTACTGGCAGCAGCGGCCATTTTAGTGATTCAGTCATTCTAGGTGGCGCTACAGAGCCATTTTTGCACTTTTTGAATTAATTTCTTCATTAGATAAAATTTTTCACCAGTCCTGACATACATGCCAATTTTGGTGAGTTTTGAAGCATGTTTAGGGGGTCAAAATCCACTTTAAAGTCGCGGCGGAAGAAAGAAATAATAATAATAATAATAATAATAATAATAATAATAATAATAATAAACGCTACAAGAACAAGAGGGGACCTCGTCCTTCGTTCGAGGCCCCTAATTAAAGCTGCGAGCAGCGTTGAACGGGGCCTCGACCCACGCCGTTTCGGGGTCCGGCGTACGTCGAAAGCGAGCGTCGCGTTCCGTTATGTCAATAGAACGCAAGGTCATTTTTTTTTACAATGAACCCATGACATGGGAGTAGAACTTTGATGGCTTCTGAAAACCAAACTACTGATGAGGACATCAATCAGTCAGTCAGTCAATCAATCAATCAAGCAATCAATATCACAAAGCACAATTTGCCTCACAGGGCTTTACAGCATACAACATCCCTCTGTCCTTCAGACCCAATGAAACAGAAGGGGAGACAGAGAGAGATGTAGGACAGATGGTCATGACAGTAGCTTACAACAACATTCATAAAAGTAATAATATTATAATTTCAATTCTGGTTATTGTGGTACAATTTGTTGAAAGTATATATTAATATCTAATGGTTTACATACGTGACAATAATCAAATGTGTATAATGAGAGTATAAGTATGACACACTCAGACACACACATACACAGACAGACAAACACACACACATACACACTCACATGTATCTGTCAGAGTGGAGCTATTGTTATGCTAATTAAGAATCACGTAGTTAGGTGACAGCCCAGGCACTCAAGATGAGTTGACTAATGACTAATGATAACTAAATCAGCAGGTGGCATTTCACACCACAGCTATAGCACGACCTCACATGTCACACTATCCAAGCAGTGCTGTGGTAGAAGTTAACCTGTGAGGTAGTAGAGCACAAAGACTGTGGAGAAGAGGTTGAGTTTCTGACATGCAGTCAGCCGAGTTAGTGACATGCACTAACAGGACACGAGAGACAGAGAGAGAGAGAGAGAGAGAGAGAGAAAAGGGGACAGGGATTGGAGTGTGTGTTTTGGTGTGTCTGTATCTGAAAATTAGAAATCTCACACACACACACACACACACACACACACACACACACACGTATCTGTGAAGCCATTTTTATGCTAATTAATGACCATGTACTCAAGATGAGTTGACTATAACTAATGATAACAACATCAGCAGGAAGCATTTGACAGCTTACAATGACACTACTGAAAGTATTAATATTATAGAAGAATTTTAGAAAAAGTTTACAGTGGAGTTACATTTTAGGAAATTGATTTAATTTTGAGATATTCAAGTATACACAACAATGTTATAAACATTTATGATCAAGGCTTAATATGAATTGGCTGTGGAACATGTGTATTGAGATATAGCATTGTCAATAATGGAACTGTATTTCTCCTAATAATGTTGATTTCAAAAGGAAACATACAAAGTTCATAGCATATAGGCATTGCAACACTGTATTTTCCATAAATAGTGAGTAAATGATGTTTTACATGTAGAGTTTTGTGATAAAATTACCTTTAAGATGAACACACGTGTTGTGTGCTCTTGGTGATTGATTCCTGTTTACACAAAGACAGTATGATCTGCAGCACAGATGCAGCTACAGATTTGATTCCAATTGTTAATGAGGCAAAAAAAAGTTACACCAGGGAATGTTGTAGTTACAAATTTTTGCTATCAGGCATTATTTAGGAAAATTAGGATGACACACACACACACACACACAGAGACACACACACACACACTCACACTTCAGCTTTTGTTATGCTAATTAAGGACTGCATGTGGCTGCAGGCAGACAGCTGAATGGGCTGAAAATCTCACAAACTAGTCCTTTTAGATACCAAACCGTGAGTCACATTTTCAATCTGAAAGCATCACCAGATAGATAATTTTGTTCTGAACGCAGTGATATCAAGCTTGTATGTTTATGGAATAAAATAATGTGCCTCAGTCACAAGTTTAGGATGTGTTGTCACCCATCTTTTTTACAGAGATCATCATGAGGAGTTGTGCTCTGCACCTGCAAACGCTTGGGAGATCCAAACCGTTCAAGTTAGGACAAAATCCTTCTCAAGTAATGTTCACCAGGGGTAGATCTGTAATTTGTGAAAGTTTGAAGCAGTTCTGATAAACGGTGTAGGAGCAAAAAATCTTTGAGCGGCAGAATTTGTCAAAAACGCCATCTTACATTCAAACAACAACAGTGCGCTTCCTGTTGGAGTTAGGTCAGGGGTTGCAGTGCGACATTTGTAGGTCTTTATGAGACGAACGCGACAGTTTTGGTTTGGTCTTTCTAAGTGGTTCCTACCCGTCGCACCAGGCATTTTTGTGTGCCTAGGTGGCACAACAAGTCGTCAGGAGGTAAAGGGAGCACATCACACAAAAGAGGCCAGTAAATCCAAACCCTTCAAATGAATTATAATTGACGCAGAATAATTGACAAGGACCAATTGATCGATAATGTGTGCGAATTTGAGGCCGATACGATAAACGGTTTTAGGAGTAGTTCGATTTTTAAGGAATTTCTTGTTTTTGAGGAAAATTTTACTTTGAAAGGGAAATACCTCACTTCCTGTTGGATTTAGGTCATTGGTGCGAGCACGTGATTTGTAGGTCTTGATGAAACGAACACGGCTGTTTTGGTTTGGTCTTCCTACGACATTCCTACTGGCAGCAGCGGCCATTTTAGTGATTCAGTCTGATTCAGTCATTCTAGGTGGCGCTACAGAGCCATTTTTGCACTTTTTGAATTTATTTCTTCATTAGATAAAATTTTTCACCAGTCCTGACATACGTGCCAATTTTGGTGAGTTTTGAAGCATGTTTAGGGGGTCAAAATCCAGTTTAAAGTCGCGGCGGAAGAAAGAAATAATAATAATAATAATAATAATAATAATAATAATAATAATAAACGCTACAAGAACAAGAGGGGACCTCGTCCTTCGTTCGAGGCCCCTAATAATAAACGCTACAAGAACAAGAGGGACCTCGTCCTTCGTTCGAGGCCCCTAATTAAAGCTGCGAGCAGCGTTGAACGGGGCCTCGACCCACGCCATCTCGGGGTCCGGCGTACGTCGAAAGCGAGCGTCGCGTTCTGTTATGTCAATAGAACGCAAGGTCATTTTTTTACAATGAACCCATGACATGGGAGTAGAACTTTGATGGCTTCTGAAAAACAAACTACTGATGAGGACATCAATCAGTCAGTCAGTCAGTCAATCAATCAAGCAATCAATATCACAAATCACAATTTGCCTCACAGGGCTTTACAGTATACAACATCCCTCTGTTCTGCAGACCCAATGAAACAGAAGGGGAGACAGAGAGAGATGTAGGACAGATGGTCATGACAGTAGCTTACAACAACATTCATAGAAGTAATAATATTATAATTTCAATTCTGGTTATTGTGGTACAATTTGTTGAAAGTATATATTAATATCTAATGGTTTACATATGTGACAATAATCAAATGTGTATAATGAGAGTATAAGTATGACACACACACACACACACACACACACACAGACACACAGACACACACATACACAGACAGACAATCACACACACACACAAACACACTCACATGTATCTGTCAGAGTGGAGCTATTGTTATGCTAATTAAGAACCATGTAGTTGGGTGACAGCCCAGGCACTCAAGATGAGTTGACTAATGACTAATGATAACTAAATCAGCAGGTGGCATTTGACACCACAGCTATAGCACGACATCACATGTCACACTATCCAAGCAGTGCTGTGGTAGAAGTTAACCTGTGAGGTAGTAGAGCACAAAGACTGTGGAGAAGAGGTTGAGTTTCTGACATGCAGTCAGCGAAGTTAGTGACATGCACTAACAGGACACGAGAGAGAGAGAGAGAGAGAGAAAGGGGACAGGGACTGGAGTGTGTGTTTTGGTGTGTCTGTATCTGAAAATTAGAAATCACACACACACACACACACACACACGTATCTGTGAAGCCATTTTATGCTAATTAATGACCATGTACTCAAGATGAGTTGACTATAACTAATGATAACAAAATCAGCTGGAGGCATTTGACAGCTTACAATGACACTACTGAAAGTACTAAAATTAAAGAAGAATTTTAGAAAAAGTTTACAGCGGAGTTACATTTTAGGAAAATTGATTAATTTGAGATATTCAAGTATACACACAAAGTTATAAACATTTATGATCAAGGCTTAATATGAATTGGCTGTGGAACATGTGTATTGAGATATAGCTTTGTCAATAATGGAACTGTATTTTCCCTAATAATGTTGATTTCATAAGGAAACATAACAAAGTTTCATAGCATATAGGCATTGCAACACTGTATTTTCCATAAATAGTGAGTAATGATGTTTTACATGTAGAGTTTTGTGATAAAATATATGTTTAAGATGAACACACGTGTTGTGTGCTCTTGGTGATTGATTCCTGTTTACACAAAGACAGTATGATCTGCAGCACAGATGTAGCTACAGATTTGATTCCAATGTTAATGAGGCAAAAAAGTTACACCAGGGAATGTTGTATTTACAAATTTTTTACTATCAGGCATTTATTTAGGAAAATTAGGAATGACACACACACACACACACACACACACACACCACACACACACACACACACACTCACACTTCAGCTTTTGTTATGCTAATGAAGGACTGCATGTGGCTGCAGGCAGACAGCTGAATGGGCTGAAAATCTCACAAACTAGTCCTTTTAGATGCCAAACTGTGAGTCACATTTTCAATCTGAAGCATCACCAGATAGATAATTTTGTTCTGAACGCAGTGATATCAAGCTTGTATGTTTATGGAATAAAAAAATGTGCCTTAGTCACAAGTTTAGGATGTGTTGTCACCATCTTTTCTTACAGAGATCATCATGAGGAGTTGTGCTCTGCACCTGCAAACGCTTGTACGATCCAAACCGTTCAAGTCAGGACAAATCCTTCGCAAGTAATGTTCACCAGGGGTAGATCTGTAATTTGTGAAACTTGAAGGAGATCTGATAAACGGGTGTAGGAGCAAAAAATCTTTGAGCGACAGAATTTGTCAAAAACGCCATCTTACATTCAAACAACAACAGTGCGCTTCCTGTTGGAGTTAGGTCAGGGGTTGCAGTGCGACATTTGTAGGTCTTTATGAGACGAACGCGACAGTTTTGGTTTGGTCTTTCTAAGTGGTTCCTACCCGTCGCACCGGGCATTTTTGTGTGCCTAGGTGGCACAACAAGTCGTCAGGAGGTAAAGGGAGCACATCACACAAAAGAGGCCAGTAAATCCAAACGCTTCAAATGGTTAATAATTCACGCAGAATAATTGACAAGGACCAATAGATCGATAATGTGTGCGAATTTGAGGCCGATACGATAAACGGTTTAGGAGTAGTTCGATTTTTAAGGAATTTCTTGTTTTTGAGGAAAATTTTACTTTGAAAGGGAAATACCTCACTTCCTGTTGGATTTAGGTCATTGGTGCGAGCACGTGATTTGTAGGTCTTGATGAAACGAACACGGCTGTTTTGGTTTGGTCTTCCTACGACATTCCTACTGGCAGCAGCGGCCATTTTAGTGATTCAGTCATTCTAGGTGGCGCTACAGAGCCATTTTTGCACTTTTGAATTAATTTCTTCATTAGATAAAATTTTTCACCAGTCCTGACATACATGCCAATTTTGGTGAGTTTTGAAGCATGTTTAGGGGGTCAAAATCCACTTTAAAGTCGCGGCGGAAGAAAGAAATAATAATAATAATAATAATAATAATAATAATAATAATAATAAACGCTACAAGAACAAGAGGGGACCTCGTCCTTCGTTCGAGGCCCCTAATAATAATAATTAAAGCTGCGAGCAGCGTTGAACGGGGCCTCGACCCACGCCATCTCGGGGTCCGGCGTACGTCGAAAGCGAGCGTCGCGTTCTGTTATGTCAATAGAACGCAAGGTCATTTTTGTACAATGAACCCATGACATGGGAGTAGAACTTTGATGGCTTCTGAAAACCAAACTACTGATGAGGACATCAATCAGTCAGTCAGTCAGTCAATCAATCAAGCAATCAATATCACAAATCACAATTTGCCTCACAGGGCTTTACAGTATACAACATCCCTCTGTTCTGCAGACCCAATGAAACAGAAGGGGAGACAGAGAGAGATGTAGGACAGATGGTCATGACAGTAGCTTACAACAACATTAATAAAAGCAATAATATGATCATTTCAATTCTGCTTATTGTGGTACAATTTGTTGAAAGTGTATATTAATATCTAATGGTTTACATATGTGACAATAATCAAATGTGTATAATGAGAGTATAAGTGTGACACACACACACACACACACACACACACACACACACACACACAGACACACACATACACAGACAGACAAACACACACACAAACACACTCACATGTATCTGTCAGAGTGGAGCTATTGTTATGCTAATTAAGAACCATGTAGTTGGGTGACAGCCCAGGCACTCAAGATGAGTTGACTAACGACTAATGATAACTAAATCAGCAGGTGGCATTTGACACCACAGCTATAGCACGACATCACATGTCACACTATCCAAGCAGTGCTGTGGTAGAAGTTAACCTGTGAGGTAGTAGAGCACAAAGACTGTGGAGAAGAGGTTGAGTTTCTGACATGCAGTCAGCCGAGTTAGTGACATGCACTAACAGGACACGAGAGACAGAGAGAGAGAGAGAGAGAAAGGGGACAGGGATTGGAGTGTGTGTTTTGGTGTGTCTGTATCTGAAAATTAGAAATCACACACACACACATACACACGTATCTGTGAAGCCATTTTTATGCTAATTAATGACCATGTACTCAAGATGAGTTGACTATAACTAATGATAACAAAATCAGCTGGAGGCATTTGACAGCTTACAATGACACTACTGAAAGTACTAAAATTAAAGAAGAATTTTAGAAAAAGTTTACAGCGGAGTTACATTTTAGGAAATTGATTAATTTGAGATATTCAAGTATACACAACAAAGTTATAAACATTTATGATCAAGGCTTAATATGAATTGGCTGTGGAACATGTGTATTGAGATATAGCTTTGTCAATAATGGAACTGTATTTTCCCTAATAATGTTGATTTCATAAGGAAACATAACAAAGTTTCATTGCATACAGGCATTGCAACACTGTATTTTCATAAATAGTGAGTAAATGATGTTTTACATGTAGAGTTTTGTGATAAAATATATGTTTAAGATGAACACACGTGTTGTGTGCTCTTGGTGATTGATTCCTGTTTACACAAAGACAGTATGATCTGCAGCACAGATGTAGCTACAGATTTGATTCCAATTGTTAATGAGGCAAAAAAGTTACACCAGGGAATGTTGTATTTACAAATTTTTTACTATCAGGCATTTATTTAGGAAAATTAGGAATGACACACACACACACACACACACACACACACACACACACACACACCACACACACACTCACACTTCAGCTTTTGTTATGCTAATGAAGGACTGCATGTGGCTGCAGGCAGACAGCAGAATGGGCTGAAAATCTCACAAACTAGTCCTTTTAGATGCCAAACTGTGAGTCACATTTTCAATCTGAAAGCATCACCAGATAGATAATTTTGTTCTGAATGCAGTGATATCAAGCTTGTATGTTTATGGAATAAAAAATGTGCCTTAGTCACAAGTTTAGGATGTGTTGTCACCCATCTTTTCTTACAGAGATCATCATGAGGAGTTGTGCTCTGCACCTGCAAACGCTTGTACGATCCAAACCGTTCAAGTCAGGACAAATCCTTCGCAAGTAATGTTCACCAGGGGTAGATCTGTAATTTGTGAAACTTTGAAGGAGATCTGATAAACGGTTGTAGGAGCAAAAAATCTTTGAGCGACAGAATTTGTCAAAAACGCCATCTTACATTCAAACAACAACAGTGCGCTTCCTGTTGGAGTTAGGTCAGGGGTTGCAGTGCGACATTTGTAGGTCTTTATGAGACGAACGCGACAGTTTTGGTTTGGGCTTTCTAAGTGGTTCCTACCCGTCGCACCGGGCATTTTTGTGTGCCTAGGTGGCACAACAAGTCGTCAGGAGGTAAAGGGAGCACATCACACAAAAGAGGCCAGTAAATCCAAACGCTTCAAATGGTTAATAATTCACGCAGAATAATTGACAAGGACCAATAGATCGATAATGTGTGCGAATTTGAGGCCGATACGATAAACGGTTTAGGAGTAGTTCGATTTTTAAGGAATTTCTTGTTTTTGAGGAAAAATTTACTTTGAAAGGGAAATACCTCACTTCCTGTTGGATTTAGGTCATTGGTGCGAGCACGTGATTTGTAGGTCTTGATGAAACGAACACACCTGTTTTGGTTTGGTCTTCCTACGACATTCCTACTGGCAGCGGCCATTTTAGTGATTCAGTCATTCTAGGTGGCGCTACAGAGCCATTTTTGCACTTTTGAATTAATTTCTTCATTAGATAAAATTTTTCACCAGTCCTGACATACGTGCCAATTTTGGTGAGTTTTGAAGCATGTTTAGGGTCAAAATCCACTTTAAAGTCGCGGCGGAAGAAAGAAATAATATAATAATAATAATTAAAGCTGCGAGCAGCGTTGAACGGGACCTCGACCCACGCTATTTCGGGGTCCGGCGTACGTCGAAAGCGAGCGTCGCGTTCTGTTATGTCAATAGAACGCAAGGTCATTTTTTTTTTACAATGAACCCATGACATGGAGTAGAACTTTGATGGCTTCTGAAAACCAAACTACTGATGAGGACATCAATCAGTCAGTCAGTCAATCAATCAAGCAATCAATATCACAAATCACAATTTGCCTCACAGGGCTTTACAGCATACAACATCCCTCTGTTCTTCAGACCCAATGACACAGAAGGGGAGACAGGGAGAGATGTAGGACAGATGGTCATGACAGTGCTTACAACAACATTCATAGAAGTGATAATATTATAATTTCAATTCTGGTTATTGTGGTACAATTTGTTGAAAGTATTAATCTAATGGTTTACATACGTGACAATTATCAAATGTGCATAATGAGAGTATAAGTATGACACACACACACAGACACTCACATACACAGACAACACACACACACATACACACTCACATGTATCTGTCAGAGTGGAGCTATTGTTATGCTAATTAAGGACCACGTAGTTGTGACAGCCCAGGCACTCAAGATGAGTTGACTAATGACTAATGATAAACTAAATCAGCAGGTGGCATTTCACACCACAGCTATAGCACGACCTCACATGTCACACTATCCAAGCAGTGCTGTGGTAGAAGTTAACCTGTGAGGTAGTAGAGCACAAAGACTGTGGAGAAGAGGTTGAGTTTCTGACATGCAGTCAGCCGAGTTAGTGACATGCACTAACAGGACACGAGAGAGAGAGAGAGAGAGAGAGAGAGAGAGGAGAGAGAGAGAGGGGACAGGGATTGGTGTGTGTGTTTTGGTGTAGTTAGGTGACAGCCCAGGCACTCAAGATGAGTTGACTAATGACTAATGATAACTAAATCAGCAGGTGGCATTTCACACCACAGCTATAGCACGACATCACATGTCACACTATCCAAGCAGTGCTGTGGTAGAAGTTAACCTGTGAGGTATTAGAGCACAAAGACTGTGGAGAAGAGGTTGAGTTTCTGACATGCAGTCAGTTGAGTAAGTGACATGCACTAACAGGACACGAGAGAGAGAGAGAGAGAGAGAGAGAGAGAGAGAGAAAGGGGACAGGGATTGGGAGTGTGTGTTTTGGTGTGTCTGTATCTGAAAAGTAGAAATCACACACACACACACACACACGTATCTGTGAAGCCATTTTTATGCTAATTAATGACCATGTACTCAAGATGAGTTGACTATAACTAATGATAAACAGAATCAGCAGGAAGCATTTGACAGCTTACAATGACACTACTGAAAGTATTAATATTATAGAAGAATTTTAGAAAAAGTTTACAGTGGAGTTACATTTGAGGAAATTGATTAATTTTGAGATATTCAAGTATACACAACAAAGTTATCAACATTTATGATCAAGGCTTAATATGAATTGGCTGTGGAACATGTGTATTGAGATATAGCATTGTCAATAATGGAACTGTATTTCCCTAATAATGTTGATTTCATAAGGAAATAAAGTTTCATAGCATATAGGCATTGCAAGACTGTATTTTCCATAAATAGTGAGTAAATGATGTTTTGCATGTAGAGTTTTGTGATAAAATATATGTTTAAGATGAACACACTTGTTGTGTGCTCTTGGTGATTGATGCCTGTTTACACAAAGACAGTATGATCTGCAGCACAGATGTAGCTACAGATTTGATTCCAATTGTTAATGAGGCAAAAAAAAAGTTTCACCAGGGAATGTTGTAGTTACAATTTTTTGCTATCAGGCATTTATTTAGGAAAATTAGGAATGACACACACACACACACACACACACACACACACTTTAGCTTTTGTTATGCTAATGAAGGACTGCATGTAGCTGCAGGCAGACAGCAGAATGGGCTGAAAATCTCACAAACTAGTCCTTTTAGATGCCAAACCGTGAGTCACATTTTCAATCTGAAAGCATCACCAGATAGATAATTTTGTTCTGAACGCAGTGATATCAAGCTTGTATGTTTATGGAATAAAAAAATGTGCCTTAGTCACAAGTTTAGGATGTGTTGTCACCCATCTTTTCTTACAGAGATCATCATGAGGAGTTGTGCTCTGCACCTGCAAACGCTTGTGAGATCCAACCGTTCAAGTTAGGACAAAATCCTTCACAAGTAATGTTCACCAGGGGTAGATCTGTAATTTGTGAAAGTTTGAAGCAGTTCTGATAAACGGTGTAGGAGCAAAAAATCTTTGAGCGACAGAATTTGTCAAAAACGCCATCTTACATTCAAACAACAACAGTGCGCTTCCTGTTGGAGTTAGGTTAGGGGTTGCAGCGCGAGATTTGTAGGTCTTTATGAGACGAACGCGACAGTTTTGGTTTGTCTTTCTAAGTGGTTCCTACCCGTCGCACCGGGCATTTTTGTGTGCCTAGGTGGCACAACAAGTCGTCAGGAGGTAAAGGGAGCACATCACACGGAAGAGGCCAGTAAATCCAAACCCTTCAAATGGCCGATAATTCACGCAGAATAATTGACAAGGACCAATTGATCGATAATGTGTGCGAATTTGAGGCCGATACGATGAACGGTTTAGGAGAAGATGATTTTTAAAGGAATTTCTTGTTTTTGAGGAAAATTTTACTTTGAAAGGGAAATACCTCACTTCCTGTTGGATTTAGGTCATTGGTGCGAGCACGTGATTTGTAGGTCTTGATGAGACGAACACAGCTGTTTTGGTTTGGTTTCCTACGACATTCCTACTGGCAGCAGCGGCCATTTTTGTGATTCAGTCATTCTAGGTGGCGCTACAGAGCCATTTTTGCACTTTTTAATTTTATTTCTTCATTAGATAAAATTTTTCACCAGTCCTGACATACGTACCAATTTTGGTGAGTTTTGAAGCATGTTTAGGGGGTCAAAATCCACTTTAAAGTGGCGGCGGAAGAAAGAAATAATAATAATAATAATAAACGCTACAGGAACAATAGGGTCCTCTGTCGAGGTCCCTAATAATAATAATAATAATAATAATAATAATAAACGCTACAAGAACAAGAGGGGACCTCGTCCTTCGTTCGAGGCCCCTAATAATAATAATAATAAACGCTACAAGAACAATAGGGACCTCGTCCTTCGTTCGAGGCCCCTAATAATAAACGCTACAAGAACAATAGGGACCTCGTCCTTCGTTCGAGGCCCCTAATAATAAACGCTACAAGAACAAGAGGGGACCTCGTCCTTCGTTCGAGGCCCCTAATTAAAGCTGCGAGCAGCGTTGAACGGGGCCTCGACCCACGCCATTTCGGGGTCCGGCGTACGTCGAAAGCGAGCGTCGCGTTCTGTTATGTCAATAGAACGCAAGGTCATTTTTTTACAATGAACCCATGACATGGGAGTAGAACTTTGATGGCTTCTGAAAACCAAACTACTGATGAGGACATCAGTCAGTCAGTCAGTCATTCAATCAAGCAATCAATATCACAAAGCACAATTTGCCTCACAGGGCTTTACAGCATACAACATCCCTCTGTTCTTCAGACCCAATGAAAACAGAAGGGGAGACAGAGAGAGATGTAGGACAGATGGTCATGACAGTAGCTTACAACAACATTCATAAAAGTAATAATATTATAATTTCAATTCTGGTTATTGTGGTACAATTTGTTGAAAGTATATATTAATATCTAATGGTTTACATACGTGACAATAATCAAATGTGTATAATGAGAGTATAAGTATGACACACTCAGACACACACATACACAGACAGACAAACACACACACACATACACACTCACATGTATCTGTCAGAGTGGAGCTATTGTTATGCTAATTAAGAATCACGTAGTTAGGTGACAGCCCAGGCACTCAAGATGAGTTGACTAATGACTAATGATAACTAAATCAGCAGGTGGCATTTGACACCACAGCTATAGCACGACCTCACATGTCACACTATCCAAGCAGTGATGTGGTAGAAGTTAACCTGTGAGGTAGTAGAGCACAAAGACTGTGGAGAAGAGGTTGAGTTTCTGACATGCAGTCAGCCGAGTTAGTGACATGCACTAACAGCACACGAGAGAGAGAGAGAGAGAGAGAGAGAGAGAGAGAGAGAGAGAGAGAGAGAGAAAGGGGACAGGGAGTGGAGTGTGTGTTTTGGTGTGTCTGTATCTGAAAATTAGAAATCACACACACACACACACACACACACACACACACATACACACACACACACACACACACGTATCTGTGAAGCCATTTTTATGCTAATTAATGACCATGTACTCAAGATGAGTTGACTATAACTAATGATAACAAAATCAGCTGGAGGCATTTGACAGCTTACAATGACACTACTGAAAGTATTAATATTATAGAAGAATTTTAGAAAAAGTTTACAGTGGAGTTACATTTTAGGAAATTGATTAATTTTGAGATATTCAAGTATACACAACAATGTTATAAACATTTATGATCAAGGCTTAATATGAATTGGCTGTGGAACATGTGTATTGAGATATAGCATTGTCAATAATGGAACTGTATTTCTCCTAATAATGTTGATTTCAAAAGGAAACATAACAAAGTTTCATAGCATATAGGCATTGCAACACTGTATTTTTCATAAATAGTGAGTAAATGATGTTTTCCATGTAGAGTTTTGTGATAAAATATACCTTTAAGATGAACACACGTGTTGTGTGCTCTTGGTGATTGATTCCTGTTTACACAAAGACAGTATGATCTGCAGCACAGATGTAGCTACAGATTTGATTCCAATTGTTAATGAGGCAAAAAAAAGTTACACCAGGGAATGTTGTAGTTACAAATTTTTGCTATCAGGCATTTATTTAGGAAAATTAGGAATGCCACACACACACACACACACACACACACACACACACACACACACACTTCAGCTTTTGTTATGCTAATGAAGGACTGCATGTGGCTGCAGGCAGACAGCAGAATGGATTGAAAATCTCACAAACTAGTCCTTTTAGATGCCAAACTTTGAGTCACATTTCAATCTGAAAGCATCACCAGATAGATAATTTTGTCCTGAACGCAGTGATATCAAGCTTGTATGTTTATGGAATTAAAAAATGTGCCTTAGTCACAAGTTTAGGATGTGTGTCACTCATCTTTTCTCTCAGAGATCATCATGAGGAGTTGTGCTCTGCACCTGCAAACGCTTGGGAGATCCAAACCGTTCAAGTTAGGACAAAATCCTTCGCAAGTAATGTTCACAGGGGTGGATCTGTAATTTGTGAAAGTTTGAAGCAGTTCTGATAAACGGTGTAGGAGCAAAAATCTTTGAGCGACAGAATTTGTCAAAACGCCATCTTACATTCAAACAACAACAGTGCGCTTCCTGTTGGAGTTAGGTCAGGGGTTGCAGTGCGACATTTGTAGGTCTTTATGAGACGAACGCGACAGTTTTGGTTTGGTCTTTCTAAGTGGTTCCTACCCGTCACACCGGGCATTTTTGTGTGCCTAGGTGGCACACAAGTCGTCAGGAGGTAAAGGGAGCACATCACACAAAAGAGGCCAGTAAATCCAAACCCTTCAAATGAATTATAATTGACGCAGAATAATTGACAAGGACCAATTGATCGATAATGTGTGCGAATTTGAGGCCGATACGATAAACGGTTTAGGAGTATTCAATTTTTAAGGAATTTCTTGTTTTTGAGGAAGATTTTACTTTGAAAGGGAAATACTCACTTCCTGTTGGATTTAGGTCATTGGTGCGAGCACGTGATTTGTAGGTCTTGATGAAACGAACACGGCTGTTTTGGTTTGGTCTTCCTACGACATTCCTACTGGCAGCAGCGGCCATTTTAGTGATTCAGTCTGATTCAGTCATTCTAGGTGGCGCTACAGAGCCATTTTTGCTTTTTGAATTTATTTTTTCATTAGATAAAATTTTTCACCAGTCCTGACATACGTACCAAATTTGGTGAGTTTTGAAGCATGTTTAGGGGTCAAAATCCAGTTTAAAGTCGCGGCGGAAGAAAGAAATAATAATAATAATAATAATAATAATAATAATTAAAGCTGCGAGCAGCGTTGAACGGGGCCTCGACCCACGCCATTTCGGGGTCCGGCGTACGTCGAAAGCGAGCGTCGCGTTCCGTTATGTCAATAGAACGCAAGGTCATTTTTTTTTACAATGAACCCATGACATGGGAATAGAACTTTGATGGCTTCTGAAAACCAAACTACTGATGAGGACATCAATCAGTCAGTCAGTCAATCAATCAATCAAGCAATCAATATCACAAAGCACAATTGCCTCACAGGGCTTTACAGTAACAACATCCCTCTGTTCTTCAGACCCAATGAAACAGAAGGGGAGACAGAGAGAGAGATGTAGGACTGGTCATGACAGTAGCTTACAACAACATTCATAAAAGTAATAATATTATAATTTCAATTCTGGTTATTGTGGTACAATTTGTTGAAAGTGTATATTAATATCTAATGGTTTACATATGTGACAATAATCAAATGTGTATAATGAGAGTATAAGTATGACACTCAGACACACACATACACAGACAGACAAACACACACACATACACACTCACATGTATCTGTCAGAGTGGAGCTATGTTATGCTAATTAAGGACCACGTAGTTAGGTGACAGCCCAGGCACTCAAGATGAGTTGACTAATGACTAATGATAACTAAATCAGCAGGTGGCATTTCACACCACAGCTATAGGACGACCTCACATGTCACACTATCCAAGCAGTGCTGTGGTAGAAGTTAACCTGTGAGGTAGTAGAGCACAAAGACTGTGGAGAAGAGGTTGAGTTTCTGACATGCAGTCAGCCGAGTTAGTGACATGCACTAACAGGACACGAGAGAGAGAGAGAGAGAGAGAGAGAGAGAGAGAGAGAGAGAGAAAGGGGACAGGGATTGGAGTGTGTGTTTTGGTGTGTCTGTATCTGAAAATTAGAAATCTCACACACACACACACACACACACACATACACACACACACACACACACACGTATCTGTGAAGCCATTTTTATGCTAATTAATGACCATGTACTCAAGATGAGTTGACTATAACTAATGATAACAAAATCAGCTGGAGGCTTTTGACAGCTTACAATGACACTACTGAAAGTATTAATATTATAGAAGAATTGTAGAAAAAGTTTACAGTGGAGTTACATTTTAGGAAATTGATTAATTTTGAGATATTCAAGTATACACAACAATGTTATAAACATTTATGATCAAGGCTTAATATGAATTGGCTGTGGAAATGTGTATTGAGATATAGCATTGTCAATAATGGAACTGTATTTCTCCTAATAATGTTGATTTCAAAAGGAAACATAACAAAGTTTCATAGCATATAGGCATTGCAACACTGTATTTTTCATAAATAGTGAGTAAATGATGTTTTACATGTAGAGTTTTGTGATAAAATATACCTTTAAGATGAACACACGTGTTGTGTGCTCTTGGTGATTGATTCCTGTTTACACAAAGACAGTATGATCTGCAGCACAGATGTAGCTACAGATTTAATTCCAATTGTTAATGAGGCAAAAAAAGTACACCAGGGAATGTTGTAGTTACAAAATTTTTGCTATCAGGCATTTATTTAGGAAAATTAGGAATGCCACACACACACACACACACACACACACACACACACACACACACACACACACACACACACACTCACACTTCAGCTTTTGTTATGCTAATGAAGGACTGCATGTGGCTGCAGGCAGACAGCAGAATGGGCTGAAAATCTCACAAACTAGTCCTTTTAGATGCCAAACTGTGAGTCACATTTTCAATCTGAAAGCATCACCAGATAGATAATTTTGTCCTGAACGCAGTGATATCAAGCTTGTATGTTTATGGAATTAAAAAATGTGCCTTAGTCACAAGTTTAGGATGTGTTGTCACTCATTTTTCTCTCAGAGATCATCATGAGGAGTTGTGCTCTGCACCTGCAAACGCTTGGGAGATCCAAACCGTTCAAGTTAGGACAAAATCCTTCGCAAGTAATGTTCCAGGGGTAGATCTGTAATTTGTGAAAGTTTGAAGCAGTTCTGATAAACGGTTGTAGGAGCAAAAAATCTTTGAGCGACAGAATTTGTCAAAAACGCCATCTTACATTCAAACAACAACAGTGCGCTTCCTGTTGGAGTTAGGTCAGGGGTTGCAGTGCGACATTTGTAGGTCTTTATGAGACGAACGCGACAGTTTTGGTTTGGTCTTTCTAACTGGTTCCTACCTGTCGCACCGGGCATTTTTTGTGTGCCTAGGTGGCACAACAAGTCGTCAGGAGGTAAAGGGAGCACATCACACAAAAGAGGCCAGTAAATCCAAACCCTTCAAATGAATTATAATTGACGCAGAATAATTGACAAGGACCAATTGATCGATAATGTGTGCGAATTTGAGGCCGATACGATAAACGGTTTAGGAGTAGTTCGATTTTTAAGGAATTTCTTGTTTTTGAGGAAAATTTTACTTTGAAAGGGAAATACCTCACTTCCTGTTGGATTTAGGTCATTGGTGCGAGCACGTGATTTGTAGGTCTTGATGAAACGAACACGGCTGTTTTGGTTTGGTCTTCCTACGACATTCCTACTGGCAGCAGCGGCCATTTTAGTGATTCAGTCTGATTCAGTCATTCTAGGTGGCGCTACAGAGCCATTTTTGCACTTTTTGAATTTATTTCTTCATTAGATAAAATTTTTCACCAGTCCTGACATACGTACCAATTTTGGTGAGTTTTGAAGCATGTTTAGGGGGTCAAAATCCAGTTTAAAGTCGCGGCGGAAGAAAGAAATAATAATAATAATAATAATAATAATAATTAAAGCTGCGAGCAGCGTTGAACGGGGCCTCGACCCACGCCATTTCGGGGTCCGGCGTATGTCGAAAGCGAGCGTCGCGTTCCGTTATGTCAATAGAACGCAAGGTCATTTTTTTTACAACGAACCCATGACATGGGAGTAGAACTTTGATGGCTTCTGAAAACCAAACTACTGATGAGGACATCAATCAGTCAGTCAGTCAATCAATCAATCAAGCAATCAATATAACAAATCACAATTTGCCTCACAGGGCTTTACAGCATACAACATCCCTCTGTCCTTCAGACCCAATGAAACAGAAGGGGAGACAGGGAGAGATGTAGGACAGATGGTCATGACAGTAGCTTACAACAACATTCATAGAAGTAATAATATTATAATTTCAATTCTGGTTATTGTGGTACAATTTGTTGAAAGTATATATTAATATCTAATGGTTTACATACGTGACAATAATCAAATGTGTATAATGAGAGTATAAGTATGACACACACACACACACACACACACACACACACACACATACACAGACAGACAACAGACACACACATACACACTCACATGTATCTGTCAGAGTGGAGCTATTGTTATGCTAATTAAGGACCACGTTGTTAGGTGACAGCCCAGGCACTCAAGATGAGTTGACTAATGACTAATGATAACTAAATCAGCAGGTGGCATTTGACACCACAGCTATAGCACGACCTCACATGTCACACTATCCAAGCAGTGCTGTGGTAGAAGTTAACCTGTGAGGTAGTAGAGCACAAAGACTGTGGAGAAGAGGTTGAGTTTCTGACATGCAGTCAGCCGAGTTAGTGACATGCACTAACAGCACACGAGAGAGAGAGAGAGAGAGAGAGAGAGAGAGAGAGAGAGAGAGAGAGAAAGGGGACAGGGAGTGGAGTGTGTGTTTTGGTGTGTCTGTATCTGAAAATTAGAAATCACACACACACACACACACACACACATACACACACACACACACACACACACACGTATCTGTGAAGCCATTTTTATGCTAATTAATGACCATGTACTCAAGATGAGTTGACTATAACTAATGATAACAGAATCAGCTGGAGGCATTTGACAGCTTACAATGACACTACTGAAAGTATTAATATTATAGAAGAATTTTATAAAAAGTTTACAGTGGAGTTACATTTTAGGAAATTGATTAATTTTGAGATATTCAAGTATACACAACAAAGTTATAACATTTATGATCAAGGCTTAATATGAATTGGCTGTGGAACATGTGTATTGAGATATAGCATTGTCAATAATGGAACTGTATTTTCCTAATAATGTTGATTTCATAAGGAAACATAAAGTTTCATAGCATATAGGCATTGCAACACTGTATTTTCCATAAATAGTGACTAAATGATGTTTCACATGTAGAGTTTTGTGATAAAATATACCTTTAAGATGAACACGTGTTGTGCTCTTGTGATTGATTCCTGTTTACACAAAGACAGTATGATCTGCAGCACAGATGTAGCTACAGATTTAATTCCAATTGTTAAAGAGGCAAAAAAGTTACACCAGGGAATGTTGTATTTACAAATTTTTTACTATCAGGCATTTATTTAGGGAAATTAGGAATGACACACACACACACACACACACACACACACTCACACTTCAGCTTTTGTTATGCTAATGAAGGACTGCATGTGGCTGCAGGCAGACAGCAGAATGGGCTGAAAATCTCACAAACTAGTCCTTTTAGATGCCAAACTGTGAGTCACATTTTCAATCTGAAAGCATCACCAGATAGATAATTTTGTTCTGAACGCAGTGATATCAAGCTTGTATGTTTATGGAATAAAAAAATGTGCCTTAGTCACAAGTTTAGGATGTGTTGTCACCCATCTTTTCTTACAGAGATCATCATGAGGAGTTGTGCTCTGCACCTGCAAACGCTTGGGAGATCCAAACCGTTCAAGTCAGGAAAATCCTTCGCAAGTAATGTTCACCAGGGGTAGATCTGTAATTTGTGAAACTTTGAAGGAGATCTGATAACGGTGTAGGAGCAAAAAATCTTTGAGCGACAGAATTTGTCAAAAACGCCATCTTACATTCAAACAACAACAGTGCGCTTCCTGTTGGAGTTAGGTCAGGGGTTGCAGTGCGAGATTTGTAGGTCTTTTTATGAGACGAACGCGACAGTTTTGGTTTGGTCTTTCTAAGTGGTTCCTACCTGTCGCACCGGGCATTTTTGTGTGCCTAGGTGGCACAACAAGTCGTCAGGAGGTAAAGGGAGCACATCACACAAAAGAGGCCAGTAAATCCAAACCCTTCAAATGAATTATAATTGACGCAGAATAATTGACAAGGACCAATTGATCGATAATGTGTGCGAATTTGAGGCCGATACGATAAACGGTTTAGGAGTAGTTCGATTTTTAAGGAATTTCTTGTTTTTGAGGAAAATTTTACTTTGAAAGGGAAATACCTCACTTCCTGTTGGATTTAGGTCATTGGCGAGCACGTGATTTGTAGGTCTTGATGAAACGAACACGGCTGTTTTGGTTTGGTCTTCCTACGACATTCCTACTGGCAGCAGCGGCCATTTTAGTGATTCAGTCTGATTCAGTCATTCTAGGTGGCGCTACAGAGCCATTTTTGCACTTTTTGAATTTATTTCTTCATTAGATAAAATTTTTCACCAGTCCTGACATACGTACCAATTTTGGTGAGTTTTGAAGCATGTTTAGGGGGTCAAAATCCAGTTTAAAGTCGCGGCGGAAGAAAGAAATAATAATAATAATAATAATAATAATAATAAACGCTACAAGAACAATAGGGACCTCGTCCTTCGTTCGAGGCCCCTAATAATAATAATAATAAACGCTACAAGAACAATAGGGACCTCGTCCTTCGTTCGAGGCCCCTAATAATAATAATAATAATAATTAAAGCTGCGAGCAGCATTGAACGGGGCCTCGACCCACGCCATCTTGGGGTCCGGCGTACGTCGAAAGCGAGCATCGCGTTCTGTTATGTCAATAGAACGCAAGGTCATTTTTTTACAATGAACCCATGACATGGGAGTAGAACTTTGATGGCTTCTGAAAACCAAACTACTGATGAGGACATCAATCAGTCAGTCAGTCAATCAATCAATCAAGCAATCAATATAACAAATCACAATTTGCCTCACAGGGCTTTACAGTATACAACATCCCTCTGTTCTGCAGACCCAATGAAACAGAAGGGGAGACAGAGAGAGATGTAGGACAGATGGTCATGACAGTAGCTTACAACAACATTAATAAAAGCAATAATATGATCATTTCATTCTGCTTATTGTGGTACAATTTGTTGAAAGTGTATTAATATCTAATGGTTTATATATGTGACAATAATCAAATGTGTATAATGAGAGTATAAGTATGACACACACCACACACACACACACACACACACACACAGACACACACATACACAGACAGACAAACACACACACAAACACACTCACATGTATCTGTCAGAGTGGAGCTATTGTTATGCTAATTAAGGACCACATAGTTAGGTGACAGCCCAGGCACTCAAGATGAGTTGACTAATGACTAATGATAACTAAATCAGCAGGTGGCATTTGACACCACAGCTATAGCACGACATCACATGTCACACTATCCAAGCAGTGCTGTGGTAGAAGTTAACCTGTGAGGTATTAGAGCACAAAGACTGTGGAGAAGAGGTTGAGTTTCTCACATGCAGTCAGCGAAGTTAGTGACATGCACTAACAGGACACGAGAGAGAGAGAGAGAGAGAGAAAGGGGACAGGGACTGGAGTGTGTGTTTTGGTGTGTCTGTATCTGAAAATTAGAAATCACACACACACACACACACACACACGTATCTGTGAAGCCATTTTTATGCTAATTAATGACCATGTACTCAAGATGAGTTGACTATAACTAATGATAAACAAAATCAGCTGGAGGCATTTGACAGCTTACAATGACACTACTGAAAGTACTAAAATTAAAGAAGAATTTTAGAAAAAGTTTACAGCGGAGTTACATTTTAGGAAATTGATTAATTTTGAGATATTCAAGTATACACAACAAAGTTATAAACATTTATGATCAAGGTTAATATGAATTGGCTGTGGAACATGTGTATTGAGATATAGCTTTGTCAATAATGGAACTGTATTTTCCCTAATAATGTTGATTTCATAAGGAAACATAACAAAGTTTCATTGCATACAGGCATTGCAACACTGTATTTTCATAAATAGTGAGTAAATGATGTTTTACATGTAGAGTTTTGTGATAAAATATATGTTTAAGATGAAAACACGTGTTGTGTGCTCTTGGTGATTGATTCCTGTTTACACAAAGACAGTATGATCTGCAGCACAGATGTAGCTACAGATTTGATTCCAATTGTTAATGAGGCAAAAAAGTTACACCAGGGAATGTTGTATTTACAAATTTTTTACTATCAGGCATTTATTTAGGAAAATTAGGAATGACACACACACACAACACACACACACACACACACACACACACACACACACTCACACTTCAGCTTTTGTTATGCTAATGAAGGACTGCATGTGGCTGCAGGCAGACAGCAGAATGGGCTGAAAATCACAAACTAGTCCTTTTAGATGCCAAACTGTGAGTCACATTTTCAATCTGAAAGCATCACCAGATAGATAATTTTGTTCTGAACGCAGTGATATCAAGCTTGTATGTTTATGGAATAAAAAATGTGCCTTAGTCACAAGTTTAGGATGTGTTGTCACCCATCTTTCTTACAGAGATCATCATGAGGAGTTGTGCTCTGCACCTGCAAACGCTTGTACGATCCAAACCGTTCAAGTCAGGACAAAATCCTTCGCAAGTAATGTTCACCAGGGGTAGATCTGTAATTTGTGAAACTTTGAAGGAGATCTGATAAACGGTGTAGGAGCAAAAAATCTTTGAGCGACAGAATTTGTCAAAACGCCATCTTACATTCAAACAACAACAGTGCGCTTCCTGTTGGAGTTAGGTCAGGGGTTGCAGTGCGACATTTGTAGGTCTTTATGAGACGAACGCGACAGTTTTGGTTTGGTCTTTCTAAAGTGGTTCCTACCCGTCGCACCGGGCATTTTTGTGTGCCTAGGTGGCACAACAAGTCGTCAGGAGGTAAAGGGAGCACATCACACAAAAGAGGCCAGTAAATCCAAACGCTTCAAATGGTTAATAATTCACGCAGAATAATTGACAAGGACCAATAGATCGATAATGTGTGCGAATTTGAGGCCGATACGATAAACGGTTTAGGAGTAGTTCGATTTTTAAGGAATTTCTTGTTTTTGAGGAAAATTTTACTTTGAAAGGGAAATACCTCACTTCCTGTTGGATTTAGGTCATTGGTGCGAGCACGTGATTTGTAGGTCTTGATGAAACGAACACACCTGTTTTGGTTTGGTCTTCCTACGACATTCCTACTGGCAGCAGCGGCCATTTTAGTGATTCAGTCATTCTAGGTGGCGCTACAGAGCATTTTTGCACTTTTTGAATTAATTTCTTCATTAGATAAAATTTTTCACCAGTCCTGACATACATGCCAATTTTGGTGAGTTTTGAAGCATGTTTAGGGGTCAAATCCACTTTAAAGTCGCGGCGGAAGAAAGAAATAATAATTAAAGCTGCGAGCAGCGTTGAACGGGGCCTCGACCCACGCCATCTCGGGGTCCGGCGTACGTCGAAAGCGAGCGTCGCGTTCTGTTATGTCAATAGAACGCAAGGTCATTTTTGTACAATGAACCCATGACATGGGAGTAGAACTTTGATGGCTTCTGAAAACCAAACTACTGATGAGGACATCAATCAGTCAGTCAGTCAGTCAATCAATCAAGCAATCAATATCACAAATCACAATTTGCCTCACAGGGCTTTACAGCATACAACATCCCTCTGTTCTGCAGACCCAATGAAACAGAAGGGGAGACAGAGAGAGATGTAGGACAGATGGTCATGACAGTAGCTTACAACAACATTAATAAAAGCAATAATATGATCATTTCAATTCTGCTTATTGTGGTACAATTTGTTGAAAGTGTATATTAATATCTAATGGTTTACATATGTGACAATAATCAAATGTGTATAATGAGAGTATAAGTGTGACACACACACACCACACACACACACACACACAGACACACATACACAGACAGACAAACACACACACACAAACACACTCACATGTATCTGTCAGAGTGGAGCTATTGTTATGCTAATTAAGAACCATGTAGTTGGGTGACAGCCCAGGCACTCAAGATGAGTTGACTAACGACTAATGATAACTAAATCAGCAGGTGGCATTTGACACCACAGCTATAGCACGACATCACATGTCACACTATCCAAGCAGTGCTGTGGTAGAAGTTAACCTGTGAGGTAGTAGAGCACAAAGACTGTGGAGAAGAGGTTGAGTTTCTGACATGCAGTCAGCCGAGTTAGTGACATGCACTAACAGGACACGAGAGAGACAGAGAGAGAGAGAGAGAGAGAAAGGGGACAGGGATTGGAGTGTGTTTTGGTGTGTCTGTATCTGAAAATTAGAAATCACACACACACATACACGTATCTGTGAAGCCATTTTTATGCTAATTAATGACCATGTACTCAAGATGAGTTGACTATAACTAATGATAACAAAATCAGCTGGAGGCATTTGACAGCTTACAATGACACTACTGAAAGTACTAAAATTAAAGAAGAATTTTAGAAAAAGTTTACAGCGGAGTTACATTTTAGGAAATTGATTAATTTTGAGATATTCAAGTATACACAACAAAGTTATAAACATTTATGATCAAGGCTTATATGAATTGGCTGTGGAACATGTGTATTGAGATATAGCTTTGTCAATAATGGAACTGTATTTTCCCTAATAATGTTGATTTCATAAGGAAACATAACAAAGTTTCATTGCATACAGGCATTGCAACACTGTATTTTTCATAAATAGTGAGTAAATGATGTTTTACATGTAGTTTTGTGATAAAATATATGTTTAAGATGAACACACGTGTTGTGTGCTCTTGGTGATTGATTCCTGTTTACACAAAGACAGTATGATCTGCAGCACAGATGTAGCTACAGATTTGATTCCAATTGTTAATGAGGCAAAAAAGTTACACCAGGGAATGTTTGTATTTACAAATTTTTTTACTATCAGGCATTTATTTAGGAAAATTAGGAATGACACACACACACACACACACACACACACACACACACACACACACACACACACACTCACACTTCAGCTTTTGTTATGCTAATGAAGGACTGCATGTGGCTGCAGGCAGACAGCAGAATGGGCTGAAAATCTCACAAACTAGTCCTTTTAGATGCCAAACTGTGAGTCACATTTTCAATCTGAAAGCATCACCAGATAGATAATTTTGTTCTGAACGCAGTGATATCAAGCTTGTATGTTTATGGAATAAAAAAATGTGCCTTAGTCACAAGTTTAGGATGTGTTGTCACCCATCTTTTCTTACAGAGATCATCATGAGGAGTTGTGCTCTGCACCTGCAAACGCTTGTACGATCCAAACCGTTCAAGTCAGGACAAAATCCTTCGCAAGTAATGTTCACCAGGGGTAGATCTGTAATTTGTGAAACTTTGAAGGAGATCTGATAAACGGTTGTAGGAGCAAAAAATCTTGAGCGACAGAATTTGTCAAAAACGCCATCTTACATTCAAACAACAACAGTGCGCTTCCTGTTGGAGTTAGGTCAGGGGTTGCAGTGCGACATTTGTAGGTCTTTATGAGACGAACGCGACAGTTTTGGTTTGGTCTTTCTAAGTGGTTCCTACCCGTCGCACCGGGCATTTTTGTGTGCCTAGGTGGCACAACAAGTCGTCAGGAGGTAAAGGGAGCACATCACACAAAAGAGGCCAGTAAATCCAAACGCTTCAATGGTTAATAATTCACGCAGAATAATTGACAAGGACCAATAGATCGATAATGTGTGCGAATTTGAGGCCGATACGATAAACGGTTTAGGAGTAGTTCGATTTTTAAGGAATTTCTTGTTTTTGAGGAAAATTTTACTTTGAAAGGGAAATACCTCACTTCCTGTTGGATTTAGGTCATTGGTGCGAGCACGTGATTTGTAGGTCTTGATGAACGAACACACCTGTTTTGGTTTGGTCTTCCTACGACATTCCTACTGGCGCGCGGCCATTTTAGTGATTCAGTCATTCTAGGTGGCGCTACAGAGCCATTTTTGCACTTTTTGAATTAATTTCTTCATTAGATAAAATTTTTCACCAGTCCTGACATACATGCCAATTTTGGTGAGTTTTGAAGCATGTTTAGGGGGTCAAAATCCACTTTAAAGTCGCGGCGGAAGAAAGAAATAATAATAATAATAATAATAATAATAATAATAATAATAATAAACGCTACAAGAACAAGAGGGGACCTCGTCCTTCGTTCGAGGCCCCTAATAATAAACGCTACAAGAACAATAGGGACCTCGTCCTTCGTTCGAGGCCCCTAATAATAATTAAAGCTGCGAGCAGTGTTGAACGGGACCTCGACCCACGCCATTTCGGGGTCCGGCGTACGTCGAAAGCGAGCGTCGCGTTCTGTTATGTCAATAGAACGCAAGGTCATATTTTTTTACAATGAACCCATGACATGGGAATAGAACTTTGATGGCTTCTGAAAACCAAACTAATGATGAGGACATCAATCAGTCAGTCAGTCAATCAATCAATCAAGCAATCAATATCACAAAGCACAATTTGCGTCACAGGGCTTTACAGCATACAACATCCTCTGTCCTTCAGACCCAATGAAACAGAAGGGGAGACAGAGAGAGATGTAGGACAGATGGTCATGACAGTAGCTTACAACAACATTCATAAAAGTAATAATATTATAATTTCAATTCTGGTTATTGTGGTACAATTTGTTGAAAGTATATATTAATATCTAATGGTTTACATACGTGACAATAATCAAATGTGTATAATGAGAGTATAAGTATGACACACTCAGACACACACATACACAGACAGACAAACACACACACATACACACTCACATGTATCTGTCAGAGTGGAGCTATTGTTATGCTAATTAAGAATCACGTAGTTAGGTGACAGCCCAGGCACTCAAGATGAGTTGACTAATGACTAATGATAACTAAATCAGCAGGTGGCATTTCACACCACAGCTATAGCACGACCTCACATGTCACACTATCCAAGCAGTGCTGTGGTAGAAGTTAACCTGTGAGGTAGTAGAGCACAAAGACTGTGGAGATGAGGTTGAGTTTCTGACATGCAGTCAGCCGAGTTAGTGAAATGCACTAACAGGACACGAGAGACAGAGAGAGAGAGAGAGAGAGAGAGAGAGAGAGAGAGAAAGGGGACAGGGATTGGAGTGTGTGTTTTGGTGTGTCTGTATTTGAAAATTAGAAATCACACACACACACACACACACACACACACACGTATCTGTGAAGCCATTTTTATGCTAATTAATGACCATGTACTCAAGATGAGTTGACTATAACTAATGATAACAACATCAGCAGGAGCATTTGACAGCTACAATGACACTACTGAAAGTATTAATATTATAGAAGAATTTTAGAAAAAGTTTACAGTGGAGTTACATTTTAGGAAATTGATTTAATTTTGAGATATTCAAGTATACACAACAATGTTATAAATTTATGATCAAGGCTTAATATGAATTGGCTGTGGAACATGTGTATTGAGATATAGCATTGTCAATAATGGAACTGTATTTCTCCTAATAATGTTGATTTCAAAAGGAAACATAACAAAGTTTCATAGCATATAGGCATTGCAACACTGTATTTTTCATAAATAGTGAGTAAATGATGTTTTACATGTAGAGTTTTGTGATAAAATATACCTTTAAGATGAACACACTGTTGTGTGCTCTTGGTGATTGATTCCTGTTTACACAAAGACAGTATGATCTGCAGCACAGATGTAGCTACAGATTTGATTCCAATTGTTAATGAGGCAAAAAAAGTTACACAGGGAATGTTGTAGTTACAAATTTTTGCTATCAGGCATTTATTTAGGAAAATTAGGAATGACACACACACAGACACACACACACACACACACTCACACTTCAGCTTTTGTTATGCTAATTAAGGACTGCATGTGGCTGCAGGCAGACAGCAGAATGGGCTGAAAATCTCACAAACTAGTCCTTTTAGATGCAAACCGTGAGTCACATTTTCAATCTGAAAGCATCACCAGATAGATAATTTTGTTCTGAACGCAGTGATATCAAGCTTGTATGTTTATGGAATAAAAAAATGTGCCTTAGTCACAAGTTTAGGATGTGTTGTCACTCATTTTTTCTTACAGAGATCATCATGAGGAGTTGTGCTCTGCACCTGCAAACGCTTGTGAGATCCAAACCGTTCAAGTTAGGACAAAATCCTTCACAAGTAATGTTCACCAGGGGTAGATCTGTAATTTGTGAACGTTTGAAGCAGTTCTAATAAACGGTGTAGGAGCAAAAAATCTTTGAGCGACAGAATTGTCAAAAACGCCATCTTACATTCAAACAACAACAGTGCGCTTCCTGTTGGAGTTAGGTCAGGGGTTGCAGCGCGACATTTGTAGGTCTTTATGAGACGAACGCGACAGTTTTGGTTTGGTCTTTCTAAGTGGTTCCTACCCGTCGCACCGGGCTGTGTGTGCCTAGGGGGCACAACAAGTCGTCAGAGGTAAAGGGAGCACATCACACGGAAGAGGCCAGTAAATCCAAACCCTTCAAATGGCTGATAATTCACGCAGAATAATTGACAAGGACCAATTGATCGATAATGTGTGCGAATTGAGGCCGATACGATAAACGGTTTTGGAGTAGTTGGATTTTTAAGGAATTTCTTGTTTTTGAGGAAAATTTTACTTTGAAAGGGAAATACCTCACTTCCTGTTGGATTTAGGTCATTGGTGCGAGCACGAGATTTGTAGGTCTTGATGAAACGAACACGGCTGTTTTGGTTTGGTCTTCCTATGACATTCCTACTGGCAGCAGCAGCCATTTTAGTGATTAGTCATTCTAGGTGGCGCTACAGAGCCATTTTTGCACTTTTTGATTTTATTTCTTCATTAGATAAAATTTTTTACCAGTCCTGACATACGTGCCAATTTTGGTGAGTTTTGAAGCATGTTTAGGGGGTCAAAATCCACTTTAAAGTGGCGGCGGAAGAAAGAAAAAATAATAATAATAATAATAATTAAAGCTGCGAGCAGCGTTGAACGGGACCTCGACCCACGCCATTTCGGGGTCCGGCGTACGTCGAAAGCGAGCGTCGCGTTCTGTTATGTCAATAGAACGCAAGGTCATTTTTTTTTACAATGAACCCATGACATGGGAGTAGAACTTTGATGGCTTCTGAAAACCAAAGTACTGATGAGGACATCAATCAGTCAGTCAGTCAATCAATCAAGCAATCAATATCACAAATCACAATTTGCCTCACAGGGCTTTACAGCATACAACATCCCTCTGTTCTTCAGACCCAATGACACAGAAGGGGAGACAGGGAGAGATGTAGGACAGATGGTCATGACAGTAGCTTACAACAACATTCATAGAACTGATAATATTATAATTTCAATTCTGGTTATTGTGGTACAATTTGTTGAAAGTATTAATATCTAATGGTTTACATACGTGACAATTATCAAATGTGCATAATGAGAGTATAAGTATGACACACACACACACACACACACACACATACACAGACAAACACACACACACATGCACACTCACATGTATCTGTCAGAGTGGAGCTATTGTTATGCTAATTAAGGATCACGTAGTTAGGTGACAGCCGAGGCACTCAAGATGAGTTGACTAATGACTAATGATAACTAAATCAGCAGGTGGCATTTGACACCAGCTATAGCACGACCTCACATGTCACACTATCCAAGCAGTGCTGTGGTAGAAGTTAACCGTGAGGTAGTAGAGCACAAAGACTGTGGGAGAAGAGGTTGAGTTTCTGACATGCAGTCAGTTGAGTTAGTGACATGCACTAACAGGACACGAGAGAGAGAGAGAGAGAGAGAGAGAGAGAGAGAGAGAGAGAAAGGGGACAGGGATTGGAGTGTGTGTTTTGGTGTAGTTAGGTGACAGCCCAGGCACTCAAGATGAGTTGACTAATGACTAATGATAACTACATCAGCAGGTGGCATTTGACACCACAGCTATAGCACGACATCACATGTCACACTATCCAAGCAGTGCTGTGGTAGAAGTTAACCTGTGAGGTATTAGAGCACAAAGACTGTGGAGAAGAGGTTGAGTTTCTGACATGCAGTCAGTTGAGTAAGTGACATGCACTAACAGGACGACGAGAGAGAGAGAGAGAGAGAGAGAGAGAGAGAGAGAGAGAGAGAAAGGGGACAGGGATTGGAGTGTGTTGTTTTGGGTGTCTGTATCTGAAAAGTAGAAATCACACACACACACACACACGTATCTGTGAAGCCATTTTTATGCTAATTAATGACCATGTACTCAAGATGAGTTGACTATAACTAATGATAACAGTCAGCAGGAAGCATTTGACAGCTTACAATGACACTACTGAAAGTATTAATATTATAGAAGAATTTTAGAAAAAGTTTACAGTGGAGTTACATTTGAGGAAATTGATTAATTTTGAGATATTCAGTATACACAACAAAGTTATCAACATTTATGATCAAGGCTTAATATGAATTGGCTGTGGAACATGTGTATTGATATAGCATTGTCAATAATGGAACTGTATTTTCCCTAATAATGTTGATTTCATAAGGAAACATAAAATTTCATAGCATATAGGCATTGCAAGACTGTATTTTCCATAAATAGTGAGTAAATGATGTTTTGCATGTAGAGTTTTGTGATAAAATATATGTTTAAGATGAACACACTTGTTGTGTGCTCTTGGTGATTGATGCCTGTTTACACAAAGACAGTATGATCTGCAGCACAGATGTAGCTACAGATTTGATTCCAATTGTTAATGGCAAAAAAAAAGTTTCACCAGGGAATGTTGTAGTTACAATTTTTTTGCTATCAGGCATTTATTTAGGAAAATTAGGAATGACACACACACAGACACACACACACACACACACACACACACACACACACACACACTCACACTTTAGCTTTTGTTATGCTAATGAAGGACTGCATGTGGCTGCAGGCAGACAGCAGAATGGGCTGAAAATCTCACAAACTAGTCCTTTTAGATGCCAAACCGTGAGTCACATTTTCAATCTGAAAGCATCACCAGATAGATAATTTTGTTCTGAACGCAGTGATATCAAGCTTGTATGTTTATGGAATAAAAAAATGTGCCTTAGTCACAAGTTTAGGATGTGTTGTCACCCATCTTTTCTTACAGAGATCATCATGAGGAGTTGTGCTCTGCACCTGCAAACGCTTGTGAGATCCAACCGTTCAAGTTAGGACAAAATCCTTCACAAGTAATGTTCACCAGGGGTAGATCTGTAATTTTGAAAGTTTGAAGCAGTTCTGATAAACGGTGTAGGAGCAAAAAATCTTTGAGCGACAGAATTTGTCAAAAACGCCATCTTACATTCAAACAACAACAGTGCGCTTCCTGTTGGAGTTAGGTTAGGGGTTGCAGCGCGAGATTTGTAGGTCTTTATGAGACGAACGCGACAGTTTTGGTTTGGTCTTTCTAAGTGGTTCCTACCGTCGCACCGGGCATTTTTGTGTGCCTAGGTGGCACAACAAGTCGTCAGGAGGTAAAGGGAGCACATCACACGGAAGAGGCCAGTAAATCCAAACTTCAAATGGCCGATAATTCACGCACAATAATTGACAAGGACAATTGATCGATAATGTGTGCGAATTTGAGGCCGATACGATGACGGTTTAGGAGAAGATGATTTTTAAAGGAATTTCTTGTTTTTGAGGAAAATTTTACTTTGAAAGGGAAATACCTCACTTCCTGTGGATTTAGGTCATTGGTGCGAGCACGTGATTTGTAGGTCTTGATGAGACGAACACAGCTGTTTTGGTTTGGTCTTCCTACGACATTCCTCCTGGCAGCAGCGGCCATTTTTGTGATTCAGTCATTCTAGGTGGCGCTACAGAGCCATTTTTGCACTTTTTAATTTTATTTCTTCATTAGATAAAATTTTTCACCAGTCCTGACATACGTGCCAATTTTGGTGAGTTTTGAAGCATGTTTAGGGGGTCAAAATCCACTTTAAAGTGGCGGCGGAAGAAGAAATAATATATTAAAGCTGCGAGCAGCGTTGAACGGGGCCTCGACCCACGCCATTTCGGGGTCCGGCGTACGTCGAAAGCGAGCGTCGCGTTCTGTTATGTCAATAGAATGCAAGGTCATTTTTTTACAATGAACCCATGACATGGGAGTAGAACTTTGATGGCTTCTGAAAACCAAACTACTGATGAGGACATCAATCAGTCAGTCAGTCAATCAAGCAATCAAGGAATCAATATAACAAATCACAATTTGCCTCACAGGGCTTTACAGCATACAACATCCTCTGTTCTTCAGACCCAATGAAACAGAAGGGAGACAGGGAGAGATGTAGGACAGATGGTCATGACAGTAGCTTACAACAACATTCATAGAAGTATAATATTATAATTTCAATTCTGGTTATTGTGGTACAATTTGTTGAAAGTATATTAATATCTAATGGTTTACATGTGACAATAATCAAATGTGTTAATGAGAGTATAAGTATGACACACACAGACACACACATACACAGACAGACAAACACACACACACATACACATCATAGTATCTGTCAGAGTGGAGCTATTGTTATGCAAATTAAGGACCACGTAGTTAGGTGACAGCCCAGGCACTCAAGATGAGTTGACTAATGACTAATGATAACTAAATCAGCAGGTGGCATTTGACACCAAGCTATAGCACGACCTCACATGTCACACTATCCAAGCAGTGCTGTGGTAGAAGTTAATCTGTGAGGTAGTAGAGCACAAAGACTGTGGAGAAGAGGTTGAGTTTCTGACATGCAGTCAGCCGAGTTAGTGACATGCACTAACAGGACACGAGAGAGAGAGAGAGAGAGAGAGAGAGAGAGAGAGAGAGAGAGAGAGAGAGAAAGGGGACAGGGACTGGAGTGTGGTTTTGGTGTGTCTGTCCATGAAAATTAGAAATCACACACACACACACACACACACCACACACGTATCTGTGAAGCCATTTTTATGCTAATTACTGACCATGTACTCAAGATGAGTTGACTATAACTAATGATAACAACATCAGCTGGAGGTATTTGACAGCTTACAATGACACTACTGAAAGTACTAAAATTAAAGAAGAATTTTAGAAAAAGTTTACAGTGGAGTTACATTTTAGGAAATTGATTAATTTTGAGATATTGAAGTATACACAACAAAGTTATAACATTTATGATCAAGGCTTAATATGAATTGGCTGTGGACATGTGTATTGAGAATAGCTTTGTCAATAAAGGAACTGTATTTTCCCTAATAATGTTGATTTCATAGGAAACATAACAAAGTTTCATAGCATATAGGCATTGCAACACTGTATTTTCATAATAGTGAGTAAATGGTGTTTTACATGTAGAGTTTTGTGATAAAATATAAGTTTAAGATGAACACACTTGTTGTGTGCTCTTGGTGATTGATTCCTGTTTACACAAAGACAGTATGATCTGCAGCACAGATGTAGCTACAGATTTGATTCCAATTGTTAATGAGGCAAAAAAAAGTTACACCAGGGAATGTTGTATTTACAATTTTTTCTATCAGGCATTTATTTAGGAAAATTAGGAATGACACACACACACACACACACACACACACACACACACACTTCACTCTGACACTGACTGTCAGAGTGAAGCTTTTGTTTATGCTAATTAAGGACTGCATGTGGCTGCAGGCAGACAGCAGAATGGGCTGAAAATCTCACAAACTAGTCCTTTTAGATGCCAAACGTGAGTCACATTTTCAATCTGAAAGCATCACCAGATAGATAATTTTGTTCTGAATGCAGTGATATCAAGCTTGTATGTTTATGGAATAAAAAAAATGTGCCTTAGTCACAAGTTTAGGATGTGTTGTCACCCATCTTTTCTTACAGAGATCATCATGAGGAGTTGTGCTCTGCACCTGCAAACGCTTGATAGATCCAAACCGTTCAAGTTAGGACAAAATCCTTCGCAAGTAATGTTCACCAGGGGTAGATCTGTAATTTGTGAAAATTTGAAGCAGTTCTGATAAACGGTGTAGGAGCAAAAAATCTTTGAGCGACAGAATTTGTCAAAAACGCCATCTTACATTCAAACAACAACAGTGCGCTTCCTGTTGGAGTTAGGTCAGGGGTTGCAGCGCGACATTTGTAGGTCTTTATGAGATGAACGCGACAGTTTTGGTTTGGTCTTTCTAAGTGATTCCTACCCGTCGCACCGGGCATTTTTGTGTGCCTAGGTGGCACAACAAGTCGTCAGGAGGTAAAAGGAGCACATCACACAGAAGAGGCCAGTAAATCCAAACCCTTCAAATGGCTGATAATTCACGCAGAATAATTGACAAGGACCAATTGATCGATAATGTGTGCGCATTTGAGGCCGATACGATGAACGGTTTAGGAGAAGATGATTTTTAAAGGAATTTCTTGTTTTTGAGGAAAATTTTACTTTGAAAGGGAAATACCTCACTTCCTGTTGGATTTAGGTCATTGGTGCGAGCACGTGATTTGTAGGTCTTGTTGAAATGAACACGACTGTTTTTGGTTTGGTCTTCCTACGACATTCCTACTGGCAGCAGCGGCCATTTTAGTGATTCAGTCATTCTAGGTGGCGCTACAGAGCCATTTTTGCACTTTTTGAATTTATTTCTTCATTAGATAAAATTTTTCACCAGTCCTGACATACGTGCCAATTTTGGGGAGTTTTTACGCATGTTTAGGGGGTCAAAATCCAGTTTAAAGTCGCGGCGGAAAAAAGAAGAAATAATAATAATAAGAAACGCTACAAAAACAATAGGGTCCTCGTCCTTCGTTCGAGGCCCCTAATAATAATAAACGCTACAGGAACAATAGGGTCCTCTGTCGAGGTCCCTAATAAACGCTACAGGAACAAGAGGGTCCTCTGTCGAGGTCCCTAATAATAAACGCTACAGGAACAAGAGGGTCCTCTGTCGAGGTCCCTAATAATAATAATAATAAACGCTACAGGAACAAGAGGGTCCTCTGTCGAGGTCCCTAATAATAATAATAAACGCTACAAGAACAATAGGGACCTCGTCCTTCGTTCGAGGCCCCTAATAATTATAATAATAATAAACGCTACAAGAACAATAGGGACCTCGTCCTTCGTTCGAGGCCCCTAATAAACGCTACAGGAACAAGAGGGTCCTCTGTCGAGGTCCCTAATAATAATAATTAAAGCTGCGAGCAGCGTTGAACGGGACCTCGACCCACGCCATTTCGGGGTCTGGCGTACGTCGAGAGCGGGCGTCGCGTTCTGTTATGTCAATAGAACGCAAGGTCATTCTTTTTACAATGAACCCATGACATGGGAATAGAACTTTGATGGGTTCTGAAAACCAATCTACTGATGAGGACATCAATCAGTCAGTCAGTCAGTCAATCAATCAAGCAATCAAGTAATCAATATCACAAATCACAATTTGCCTCACAGGGCTTTACATCATACAACATCCCTCTGTTCTTCAGACCCAATGAAACAGAAGGGGAGACAGAGAGAGATGTAGGACAGATGGTCATGACAGTAGCTTACAACAACATTAATAAAAGTAATAATATTATAATTTCAATTCTGGTTATTGTGGTACAATTTGTTGAAAGCATATATTAATATTTAATGGTTTACATATGTGACAATAATCAAATGTGTATAATGAAAGTATAAGTATGACACACACACACACACACACACACACACACATACACAGACAGACAAACACACACATACATACAAACTCACAGGTATCTGTCAAAGTGGAGCTATTGTGATGCTAATTAAGGACCACGTAGTTAGGTGACAGCCCAGGCACTCAAGATGAGTTGACTATAACTAATGATAACTAAATCAGCAGGAGACATTTGATAGCTTACAATGACACTATTGAAAGTATTAATATTATAGAAGAATTTTAGAAAAAGTTTACAGTGGAGTTACATTTTAGGAAATTGATTAATTTTTGAGATTGAGATATTGAATTATACACAACAAAGTTATAAACATTTATGATCAAGGCTTAATATGAATTGGCTGTGGAAATGTGTATTGAGACATAGCATTGTCAATAATGGACTGTATTTTCCCTAATAATGTTGATTTATAAGGCAACATAACCAAAGTTTATAGCATATAGGCATTGCAACACGTATTTTCCATAAATAGTGAGTAAATGATGTTTTACATGTAGAGTTTTGTGATAAAATATACTTTAAGATGAACACACGTGTTGGGTGCTCTTGGTGATTGATTCCTGTTTACACAAGACAGTATGATCTGCAGCACAGATGTAGCTACACATTTGATTCCAATTGTTAATGAGGCAAAAAAGTTACACCAGGGAATGTTGTATGTACAATTTTTTTACTATCAGGCATTTATTTAGGAAAATTAGGAATGACACACACACAGACACACACACACACACACTCACACTTCAGCTTTTGTTATGCTAATTAAGGACTGCATGTGGCTGCAGGCAGACAGCAGAATGGGCTGAAAATCTCACGAACTAGTCCTTTTAGATGCCAAACTGTGAGTCACATTGTCAATCTGAAAGGATCACCAGATAGATAATTTTGTCCTGAACGCAGTGATATCAAGCTTGTATGTTTATGGAATTAAAAATGTGCCTTAGTCACAAGTTTAGGATGTGTTGTCACTCATTTTTCTCTCAGAGATCATCATGAGGAGTTGTGCTCTGCACTGAAACGCTTGGGAGATCCAAACCGTTCAAGTTAGGACAAAATCCTTCGCAAGTAATGTTCACCAGGGGTAGATCTGTAATTTGTGAAAGTTTGAAGCAGTTCTGATAAACGGTGTAGGAGCAAAAAATCTTTGAGCGACAGAATTTGTCAAAAACGCCATCTTACATTCAAACAACAACAGTGCGCTTCCTGTTGGAGTTAGGTCAGGGGTTGCAGTGCGACATTTGTAGGTCTTTATGAGACGAACGCGACAGTTTTGGTTTGGTCTTTCTAAGTGGTTCCTACCTGTCGCACCGGGCATTTTTGTGTGCCTAGGTGGCACAACAAGTCGTCAGGAGGTAAAGGGAGCACATAACACAAAAGAGGCCAGTAAATCCAAACCCTTCAAATGAATTATAATTGACGCAGAATAATTGACAAGGACCAATTGATCGATAATGTGTGCGAATTTGAGGCCGATACGATAAAACGGTTTAGAGTAGTTGGATTTTTAAGGAATTTCTTGTTTTTGAGGAAAATTTTACTTTGAAAGGGAAATACCTCATTCCTGTTGGATTTAGGTCATTGGTGCGAGCACGTGATTTGTAGGTCTTGATGAAACGACACGGCTGTTTTGGTTTGGTCTTCTACGACATTCCTACTGGCAGCAGCGGCCATTTTAGTGGTTCAGTCTGATTCAGTCATTCTAGGTGGCGCTACAGAGCCATTTTTGCACTTTTTGAATTTATTTCTTCATTAGATAAAATTTTTCACCAGTCCTGACATACGTACCAATTTTGGTGAGTTTGAAGCATGTTTAGGGGGTCAAAATCCAGTTAAAGTCGTGGCGAAGAAAGAAATAATAATAATATAATAAAATATAATAATAAACGCTACAAGAACAAGAGGGGACCTCGTCCTTCGTTCGAGGCCCCTAATAATATAATAATAATAATAATAATAATAATAATAAACGCTACAAGAACAATAGGGACCTCGTCCTTCGTTCGAGGCCCCTAATAATAATAAACGCTACAAGAACAATAGGGACCTCGTCCTTCGTTCGAGACCCCTAATAATAATAATAATAATAATAATAAACGCTACAAGAACAATAGGGACCTCGTCCTTCGTTCGAGGCCCCTAATTAATGTTAGTGCTGAGAGCTTGATAATAAGCTGCTTACTCCGTCGCCATCTTGCGAGCCCCCTGTAAATCAGAGATATTGGATAAAGCAAGATACCCCACTCAGCTCACTTCCTGATTCAGTGATGTCAGCGCCACGCTCCCGTAGGAGACCTGGGCAGCTCTGAATGTATTGTCGTCAATGAGGAAAATGAATGTGATCACAATTTATGGTCAATTCTTTCGCCCTATAGTCACAAAGTAAATATTGGGTTCATTTTCACAAGCCACAACATCTCACCAACATTCTGACACTAAAGCTGCATTTTTCATCTGCACAGATCAAGAGAAGTTGACTTTGTTTGAGCCCTGTCGTCTCAGAAAACAAGTTATCGTGAGATCTTGTGATCTTGATAAACATATGGGGTGCGTTTGTAAAGTGTCTCATGCTGAAAATAACATCAACTTTTTGCCACATTTAGCTTCAAACAATGTTTAAAAAAGTGTTGTGAATTTTTTAACGTCACCTTTTATCACATTTACAGCAATATTTGTTAACTTAGAAATATATTAAATAGGTTAAATCTAAATATTAAATGTGGCACCTAAATGTTAAATGTTAAATCTAAATATTAAATCTAAATCTAAATGCTAAATCTAAATCTAATCTAAATGTTAAATCTAAATATTAAATCTAAATATAAATCTAAATATTAAATCTAAATATTAAATCTAAATCTAAATGTAAATGTTAAATCTAAATGCTAAATCTAAATATAAATGTAAATGTTAAATCTAAATATTAATATAATATAAATGTAAATGTTAAATCTAAATGCTAAATATAAATATAATCTAAATGTTAAATCTAAATGTTCTGGGTGAAACTAAATATTTAGCTAATATGCAAATTCACACTGCTGGTCACTGGAAGTACCAAAATAAAAGCTCGAGATGGTCAGACTGTGTTTATAGAATCAAATAACGAATTAAAACCAACTTATCGGGGGAAATGAACACTTGAACATACATTAGTGTGATAATAACTACCTTTTTTCAAATAAACACAAGAAGTTTGTGCTCTAGAAAAGGATCAACACTCAGTGAATAATCTCCTAAACCCTATGATACACTATTATGGCAAGGCTTAACTAAACAGACCAATGAGCAGTGATAACTAACATGTCTTTGGGGTCATCGGGTGGGAACCTCCTTTCACCAGTGTTTCGTCTAGTTGGTCCCACGACACCTCCAGGAGGCTAGACAGTGAACTCTGGCGTCCCAGAGACACTCCCCTAATGCCAGGTCTCACTGCTCCACACACTGACCACAACCTCCTTTACCTTACCTATACTACCACACAGGAGGTAGACCCAGGAAGGAAACCTTGTTAGGCTATCTCCCTCCCCGCCGGGTTAGGCAGTACAGTCTACCTCCCCACCTGCTGCATGGCCTCAAACAAAATGAATTCAACTAGGCCACTCCCACACTTAAATAACTTTCACTCTAATTCACACACTACATAACATAACTACAGTGTAAGCTAAAGTTAAAGGAGATAAATGAACTCACAGGATCAGCAAACACACTCACCCTGCCGCTGGCCTCAAAATGGCCACCAAATGATTCGACTAGGCCACACCCACACTTAAATAACCTTCCTCTTCCTCCTTACTTACACATGGCTTTCACAGCCCTAATTCACACTCTAATTCACACACTACATAACATAACTACACTATAAGTTAAAGCTAGAGGAGATAAATGAACTCACAGGATCAGCAAACACACTCACCTTGCAGCATGGCTCAAGCAAAGGGATTCAAATAGGCCACTCCCACACTTAAATAGCCTTCCTTTTCCTGAATTAAAATAACAAGAAACATGTTTGGAGAAATTGTATTTGACGTGTACTTTGAGTTGTTAGTGTCCCTTCGGAGGGACTAACAACCTAAGCTAAGCTAACAACCGTTAGCTCTTAGCACCGTTAGCAGTGTCTGTAATGACTCATTAAATCTTAAACGGTCCGTGTAAAAAATATTTTTTCCAGCGGATGTCTTAGTTACAACATGATTGAGCTAGCAAAGCAGTTTTGTGTTGCGATGTGTGGTATTTATTCACTTTTGGGAAATCACATGTCTAGAAAGCATCAGTGGCTGCAGCAGCAGCAAAGCTAACATCAGGACGTCATCCGTTAAAAGCCTCCCGTTGTCGGATACGACATCAAACTACTCCAGTTAGCTCAATCATAAGCGTGATAATAACTACCTAAAATAACAGGAAACATGTTTGGAGAAATTTTATTTGATGTGTACTTTGAGTTGTTAGTGTCCCTTCGGAGGGAATCACCTTGTTGTTTACAAATACTTCCGGGTAGAAAACCAGCGGAGTTTAGCTACATATATATGCATATCTCACATTTTTCACGTCATTATATCACCGTTTAGACTAATCTGGTGTTTGTAAAGTCTATAAACACTCAGGGGTGAAAGTAGTTTTAAATTCTTGCCGGTACTATTACCAAAACCTTCCTCTCTCTCTCACTTCATTTATTCAAAATGTCTGTAGATGATAACTGACAGATATTTAAATCATGCTGAAAGTGTTTCAGCCAACCACAAGAATGTGTGGAATTTCGTTGGTGTAATTTATTGTTCGTCCTGTCCCAGCGCAAGCGGCGTCTCTTGACATCTGTGCACCAGTTGTGGAAAAACATCCCAGTGCAATAAATCAAACGCACTGATCCCCATAGCAACCGCTGTGTTTCGGAAGTAGACGTGCATGCACACTTACATACTGCTGAGTGAAATCTCCAGTCGTTAGCTGAGAAGCAGTCTCTTTTTCGAGCTATTCTGTTTGTTGAAATTGAACAAAATAGCACGAAACACAACTGTTTATTCTCCCACTGATTTTAATTGGGACACTTTGCAACGAACGTAAAGACATTACACGTGTGGTACACGTTTCAAAGGCTAGGCGGAGAGGAGACCACCGTGCTCTCTCCGAGGTAGGGCTGTACCCAAATATTTGGATATTCGAATATTCGTTTCTATGGGTAGGTATTCGTTATGAAAATTTGGTATTTGATATTCGTTTTTTTTATTTACTTTTTTTTAAAATTATTATTATTATTATTATTTTTTACATATTTTTTGGTGCTAAATGTAGTCTTTTTGTTGTTGGTAAATGTAGGTTATCAATAAAAATCTAAACTTTTAAATTGCATTGTTAAAAATGTGAAAATATAGTATCGCCTACCAACGGAGCTTGTGCCCACGGCAGCTTGAGCGCATCCATCTGAGGCTGTGGATCAATGCCAGGTTTTACCACTTTATCACTATTAACTCTAACTTGTAGCTGTTTTTTTCGTTATCTTTTGAATTTAATATGAATTATGGAACCGTTTTTGTCAACGTTTGTTTCCCCTGTTTTGTACAACAAATTATTTTTTAAAGTTTCATTAAGTTTCTTTTGGAGTACGTGACACTGTGTTTTGAAAATGACCGCGGACTGTCACCTGCTCAACGCACCAGCACCTTCAGATGCCATGACAGTAATAGATTATAGATTTATAGATTTTAATAATAATATTAAAATTTCATTTACAGAGCGATTTAACAGGCGATCACTGCTACCCGACCTGCAGGTCCATTTATGGTTCCTGTTGGTTACGGGTCGAGCCGCGCATCACTACTCAGCTCAGTCTATAAAGGCTGTATACAACAGTAAGGCTATAAACATTATATTCTGTTCAGGCTGGCAGAACCAGCAGCGCATCGGCTCTACAGTGCACGGCACTGCTGATTAACCATTTTATTGCAGCACAGAGTGTCTGCCAGCAACCAATTACTTGCAGAGGCTTCCAACAACTTGTTTCAACGGTTCTGATTTAATCAGAAGACAAATTAAACAGGATGACTAGCCAATAGAAAGCATAGAATAATGTACTGAAGGAGACTGTTGTGCCATCACATTTTTTTGTGGTTTGAGAGCAAAGATCCGGTCGCCGCTGTGCAAAATTCCGCAAAACAATAGGTCCGAAAAACCCCGGAGGAGTGCTTCGCATGGAGACTTTGAAAGGAGCCGAGCCTGTGCGTAAAACCGGCGAGAACAGCACCGGCGCGCGTATCGGCGCGCACCGTGGGGGAGAGAAGCAGGGAGAGAAGCAGGGCAAGAGCCGGCTAAGGCTCCGTCCGGCATGAACTAAAACACAGCATGGACAGTTCAGAAACAATTCGGAATGAGTTGAAAGGAATTTTAAACAGACAAAAGTAGTTTCCAAGACTGCATATTGCTAGCGGATCTATTTTCTGACCCAGAGTGCGGTCGTGACTGGTTCTGAATGAGGGCTTTATAGCAGGCAGCCGCTCTCCCATCTTCCTGGTACTGCGTACCGCCGTAAATCTTTTAGTGGTACGCAGTACTGGACCGTACCGGCTTACTTTCACCCCTGTAAACACTATGATTGAACAAACATTACTATCACGTTCTGAAATTAATAACATGGTTATCGTAGATTAGTGGGGCTAACCGTTAGCTGTTAGCCCCGTTAGCGGAGTCTGTAATGACTCATTAACTCTAAACGGTCCGTGAAAAAAATATTGTTTTCCAGTGGATGTCTTAGTTACAACATGATTGAGATAACTGGAGTAGTTTCATGTCGTATCCGACAACGGGAGGCTTTTAACGGATGACGTCCTGATGTTAGCTTTGCTGCTGCTGCAGCCACTGATGCTTTCTAGACATCGTGATTTCCCAAAACTGAATAAATACCACACATTGCAACACAAAACTGCTTTGCTAGCTCAATCATGTTTTAACTAAGACATCTGCTGGAAAAAATATTTTTTACACGGACCGTTTAAGAGTTAATGAGTCATTACAGACACTACTAACGGTGCTAAGAGCTAACGGTTGTTAGCTTAGCTTAGGTTGTTAGTCCCTCCGAAGGGACACTAACAACTCAAAGTACACGTCAAATAAAATTTCTCCAAACATGTTTCTTGTTATTTTAGGTAGTTATTATCACGCTAATGTTTGTTCAAGTGTTCATTTCCCCCGATAAGTTGGTTTTAATTCGTTATTTGATTCTATAAACACAGTCGATCTCGAGCTTTTATTTTGGTACTTCCGGTGACCGGCAGTGTGAATTTGCATATAAGCTAAATTTAGTTTCACCCAGAACATTTAGATTTAACATTTATATTTATATTTATATTTAGCATTTAGATTTAACATTTACATTTAGATTTAGATTTAATATTTAGATTTAATATTTAGATTTATATTTAGATTTAATATTTAGATTTAACATTTAGATTTAGATTTAGATTTAGCATTTAGATTTAACATTTAGATTTAGATTTAGATTTAATATTTAGATTTATATTTAGATTTAATATTTAGATTTAACATTTAGATTTAGATTTAGATTTAGCATTTAGATTTAGATTTAATATTTAGATTTAACATTTAACATTTAGGTGCCACATTTAATATTTAGATTTAACTATTTAATATATTTCTAAGTTAACAAATATTGCTGTAAATGTGGTAAAAGGTGACGTTAAAAAATTCACAACACTTTTTTAAACATTGTTTGAAGCTAAATGTGGCAAAAAGTTGATGTTATTTTCAGCATGAGACACTTTACAAACGGCACCTCATATAAACAGGCGGTAAAATCAGGCGCAAAATCACAGTTAGCTTACAAACAGTTATTTACCGCTAGTAATAAATAAAAAATGCCCAAGCTTTGTGCAGCAATAGGCTGCAATAATAGGAAGAATGTATTTTCATTCCACCTGCTTCTCAATCCACATATAAAGACATCCACAGATCCTCTGTTCGTCACTGGTGGGGGGTTGAGGGAGAACAAGCTCTGATTGGAGGGAGAGCTAACCACGCCCACTTAGGAGACAGGGAGAGTAATGTGCTGTTGCCTGAGCGAAACAGAGTGGAAGTAGGTTAAGATGACTCCCCCAGTAGATGGCAGTATGAGTACTTAAATGTATGCCTGGTTTGTCTCTTTGTGAACTGCTGGCTTATTTTCCAGGTTATTGATGCAGATGTATTTAATACTATTCATTAAATTTGATATTGATGTCTATGGTTTATTTACAACCTAGTTATAGATAACATGTATTTACTTTTCATTTCAGAACCACACGTAGGTCTACCTATATGGAAGAATGAGCTTGTGTTGATAGCATGGCAGAAATGAAAATGAAAAATAAACAAAAAATAAAGACACATTTGGGCTGTTCTTATCAGACACGATTCAGTGGATCAGGCTTCAGTTACCAGCCAGTCACAGCACCACCTGTACACTATAGCTTCATCATTTACTGTCAGCTCAGAGTCAAACCTGCATGTCACTCTGTTCCAACTCTTGCTGTTAGCGGCTTACATCAAAAATTTCTTGATGTAGGCTGTTTGGTCTAAAGAATGGTTTACAGGGGTGTAGAAATAGGACACAGCAACATAAGCTGGCAGCTCTTCTCGGTCTGCTGTCATCTTTGCCTTTGAGGCATGCGCATTTGGAGTAATCGTGGTTCGATTACTTTCCCCTGTGACCTGCCTGTGACCTCAGTGACGTTTTTTCAACACTTTCCTACTCCTATACACAAACTTGAATTCGTGTTCACAGTGAGGACTTCGTAGTCATAGAAATTAGAGTTGTACTCACAAGACTTTTCACTGCAGCTTTTAGATTCATACTCACATGTATAAAAATAGGATCTGCACACTTCGATCAAATTCAAGTATCTTTAATAAACCAACCAAGCTTTCGGTCAGAGGACCTTCATCAGGGTGACAATCAGCACATGAGTACAATGAACAGTCTCATGTGATTCATCAAGGCAATCAGTAGCACCTGTGCTGCACCACTCCTGCTCAGGTGGGAGATGTAGTCCAAAAGCAGAGTGTGTAGTCCTCTCTGCACAGCAATAGATTTCAAGTTAAAGAAACATTATAGAAACACTCCACAAGAACCATATGCAGACACAAACAACCAGACAATAGAGAAAAATATATACACATATATACAAAACATAACAAGTTGGAGATTGACTATATACATGCCACTAAATAAAGGGTGTGGACATTGCATAAACATCAGGGAAGCCGTCATAAAATGCAGTGCCTAAAGCCCTAAAAGATGAGTCTAAGGCAGATCTACACATTATATTTATAGCATAACACTCATATCAAACTCACATTTAAGCCTTGGGTGCAGAGAGTCTAATGTGTGTATCCAAAAGAGTTCTTTTTGACATAATATGTTGTCAATGTCTCCTCCTCTTGGCAACTGTACATGCTCGATTCCCTGAAAACGGAGGGAAGAGATGGGATGAGAAAGAGCATTAAAATGACTGGCAACAGGATAGTTAGTATTGGCACGTCTGATAGAACTTTTATGTTCAGATTCTCTGCTTCAGACTTTTGCCTACATACACCATGTCACAGGGGCATTTGAGTATGCAGATCACATGTTTAGTCTTACATGTAATGAAACCTCTCACCGGATAACTTCTTCCAGATCTTGGAGCTGTTTGTATACGAGCCCTGACCACCCTATTACGGAGGTTAGGGCCCCGTCTATACACAAACAAAGGTGGTCTTTGAATTTATTACTAAGTGAAGGGTCATTCGAGATTAAATGCCGGTATTTCATGATGGTATTTTTAATCACATAGGCTTTTGGAGTATAGGTAGTGATACATGAGAGAGAAAACTGTTTATCCTTTTTACATACTTTTTTAATAGTTCGGAGCATGGTATAGAGAGTGCAGTGCTGTAGGCCTCATTAATACAATCAGGAGAGTAGCCCCTGGCCAAGAGGCGTTGTTTCATATCAGAAGCACTAACAACAAAGTCCTCAGTTGAGGGGCAAATACGTCTAAGCCTATACAATTGGCTCTTAGGTAGACCATGTATGAATGCTTTAGGATGAGAACTACTGGCCAGAAGGAGGGAGTTACGATCAGTCTCCTTCAGGTAAAGAGAGGTGAGAAGTTTTCCATCTTCTACAATGACCCATATATCGAGGAAATGCACACGTTTAGAATCAGACTCTGCTGAAAACTTTAGATCAGGGCTCATGGTATTGAGGTAAGTGGAAAAATCTCTAAATTCTGTTTGAGACCCTTTAGAGATGCATAGAATATCATAAAGGTACCTGAAATATTTTATTATATTGTGATAGCAAGGATTTCTGTTCTCATGAAAGATAGACAGTTGCTCAACATGAAGATTGGCATAACTAGGAGCAAAATTGCTCCCCATACTTGTACCTTTGACTTGCAAGAAATGTGGAAAGAAAAAAAAAATAAGTTTGAGAATGAGTGATGCTAAATCACAAATGAAAGCACTTGGAGGGCAAGAATTTCATGTCGGTCTTGTAAATAATATCAAGTGCTACAATACCCCTCTCATGAGAAGTGTTTGTATATAAACTTTCCACATCAAAAGTAGCTAAAACAGTATCAGGAGGGAGTTCTTGCAGTTCAGAGATTTTGTTTATCACATCAGTAGAGTCTCTCACAAAGGCAGGATGCTTTTGAACATATGGTTTAATGTAGTGATCAACAAAATTGGATAACGGTTCCAACAATGACTCATTACTAGCCACTATAGGTCTACCCTTGGGGTTAGTCAGACTTTTATGAATTTTTGGGAGCATGTAAAAGACAGGGGTCACGGGGTGTTTTCTATTCAAATTCCCAAATTCAGTTTAGTTATCCAGTTTTGTTCTAGGGCTTGAGTAGTGAGATCACTGATAATCTTTTGGAAGTCAGCAGTGGGATTATTCTTTAATTTTCTATAGAATTGGTCATCGTTCAACTGGCGATATGCCTCTGCTATATAGTCAGTGCTGTTAAGAATGACAATGGCTCCACCCTTATCCGCAGGTTTTATAACAATATCAGTATCACATGCAAGCTCTTTAATAGCATTTCTTTCTTCCTGGCTAAGGTTACTTCGATGAGAGTACAACATAGACTGAGATTTCTCAAGGATTTCTTGTTCCACAACTCTACAGAAAGTTTCAATAGATGGACTAGACACATGGGGTATAAAAGTACTTTTTGGTTTAAATATAGGCTTTGCAGATGTTTGGTTTTCATTCTCAGTCCCAAAAAATGTGTCTGAATTTAATCTTTCTGAAAAAATGAAAAAGGTCAGTCTTAATGTCAAAAGCATTAGTCTGGTAAGTGGGAACAAAGCTTAGTCCCTTGCTTAAGGCCGAAAGATGGTGTGCAGTGAATACCTTATGGGACAAGTTTAGAACTGGGTCCTGGCTTGTAGGTGTGTGACTGGCCTGTAACCAGACCAGTTTCTTCTTTCCTCTCCTCGTCTTCTGCGGTGTCCTCCTGTTTCCCTTGACGTTTTTTGGACGATACTGAGGTTCTTGAGATTGAGGGCGGTGGGTACTATGGTAGGAGTCTGTGTCACTGGAAAAATCAGATGGAGTTAGACTGCTGCTGCTGGTAACGTGTCTGTGGCTGGCTCTTTATGATCTCATTGCCTTGCATCCATTTGTACACCTTCCCCTGCTGATAATCATAAGTGTCTCTCCTGTATTTTCTCAGTTTAGTTGTCATCAGGCTATCTTCAAATTCCTTCAATGTCTGTTTGATGGAATCACAAAATGGGTAAGATCTCAGTCAGACATATTTCCTGATCACTTATTTCTTTCTCAATGTTCTCTTTTTGTTTAGAGACCTCTTCAATAATTAAGAGCATCAGGTCCATGGAGCACTTATTTAGGATCTCACACCACTTCTAAAGTCTTAATTTTCCTTACCAATGGTAGGTGACTTCTGGATGCGAAGACCCTGAGGGATTCGTTTGTTCCTCCAATATTTACTTAATGTGCTGCCATGAAGTTTCATACGAATTTCCTTCTTCTTCAGGTGCAGCAATTTCATTTTCATGTCTTCTGTTGAGAGGAGGAGGTTCCTGTGGAATAGGTGGAAGGAAACAGGATTCTCTCAGCATTAGATGTAGAAAAGGCAAAAGTCTCAGCTCTGTTGGAGGTCAATTCATTGAAATCTTGAAAGGAGGTCAATTCGTTGAAATCTTGAAAGGACAACATTCTGATAACTTGCATACCAATATTTGTTAACTTAGAAATATATTGCTAACCATGTGTAAACTTGTATAAAAATAGGATCTGCACACTTGGATCAAACGCAAGTATCTTTAATAAACCAACCAAGCTTTCGGTCACCTTCATCAGGGTGACAATCAGGGCTGCCCCTGACCAAATTGGGGCCCAAAGCGAAATTTTATTTGGAGGCCCCCATTCCAAATGTATCATAGGTACAAAATGACCGTACAACAACTTGGCATTTAACTTGACAACCTTTATTGGCAATAACAGATGAACTGTATACAGTAGTTTGGCTGTATGAGTCAAATAAAATAAAAAATTCAACCTGAAATAAATAAATAAATATTAAATAAAAATAACTTCAAACTGAAATAAATAAATAAACAAATCTGAGTCACAAATAGCCATCAATTACTCATCAAAAGAAAGTAACTTCCACCACCTCAATCCCCCACCCTTGATTAAACACTGAAAATAAAATAAAAGAGGGAGACAGGTTTTTCCTCTTTAATCTTATTTTGTTATATTTCTCCCTCTCCCCTCTCTGGAGGCGTCCGATCTCCCTCAGCCCTCCGCCTCTCCCACCTTAATTAAACACTGAAAACAGAAATAAAATACAGAGACATTTTTAGCTTATTGAGCTATATTTCTCCCCCTCCCCTCTCTGGAAGCGTCCGACCTCCCCCCCGCACATACCCCCGAGGCTCTTTTGGACGACTCTTCACCTGCTGCAGCTCTGCAAGTGCCTGCCAGCGCACACCTCTGATTGTTCAGATGTCGAGTGCTGTCAATCATTGCAGCGACGCACGGGCGGTCAGGTCTCTTCTCTCCTTCCTCGAGCTGATTCTACGCGCGCCTCACGGTAGCGCATGTGTGTGTCCATTGCGCATATGCGCAAATACATCCCCTCGCGCAAAGTGTGGCCCCCCATGGAAGATGAGGCCCTACGCACAGCGCGTGTTCTGCGTTTAGGGAGGGGCGGCCCTGGTGACAGTCATCACATGAGTACAATGAACAGTCTTATGTGATTCATCAAGGTAATCAGTAGCCTGTGCTGCACCACTCCTGCTCAGGTGGGAAATGTAGTCCAAAAGCAGAGTGTGTAGTCCTCTCTGCACAGCAAGAGATTTCAAGTTAAAGAAACATTATAGAAACACTCCACAAGAACCATATGCAGACACAGATTCATACTCACATAAAAACAATCCTAACCCAAACGATTTCACAGACTCATGCATACGACAGCAGAATTTTGTGTACAACAATTTTATTGACATACAAATGTTTAACATTACAAATAGGAATGGTTAAAATTATGCACACATCTTTTTGAAAGTTGTCTTACACCATATGGGAACTTAATGTGAAGATATATAGAAATAAATTCAATTTCAAATTATACTATTCAGATTCAGTTGTTCAATGCAGTTATTCAAGTTTAGAAATTCAAATTCAAATATAAATGATTCAAATTCAGTTTCTGGTGGCACATATTTCAGCCCATAAAAATTGCCCGGCCCACACCATTGCTATAATTTAATATATTATTGTATCATAATATATTCTAAACCAAGTCCTTTTTGCACAGTTACTGTTAATGTTATTCTGTTTTATGTCAGCTTAACTATTTTCTAAGGTTTAACTAATGAACCCTCTGGTTTCTTTAGTTCAGTCAGACAACGAGAGCGAGAGGAATAAGGCTATTATTACTCGGAACAGGACCATTATGAGGAGCGGACAAATCTATGATCAGACGTTTTTTCCTCGAGTATTTGCGAGTAGCTACACCTATGGGGCTGACCTTGAACAGGCTAAAAGTAGGTTTGGAAAATGGACCTATCATGAACTCTTTCTTAATCTCTTTCTCGAGCAGCTCCTCTACAACCTTAGGCTCCTTAAATGCTGATTGCAGACTTTTACACACATGAGATGTCTTAGGAAGCCAACAAAGGCCGGCTAAAAACCCCTGAACAAGTCCAGTTATTAGATAATTGACAAAAGATCTGATAGGATGATTTCTGAGAACCTTAGAGAGAGCCGGGACATTCAGGCGTGGAGGGATGAGCTTGAGCAGAATTTATTTCTCTGATTTTGCAGGACGCACCCGTCTTGGGCACACAGATCTCGGGTGGCTGTCCGCGCACCAGCTGCAAATATGCAATATTTACAGTTGCGGTAAGTACAGACATTTTCGTTAAAATTGATACATATAGGAGTATTTTTACCAGGTAATAAGGCACCTGAGATTTACGTGCGGCAGGACCTGTAGCTTGGAGCCGAGGAGTACTGGCCTGAAATGCAGTCTTAGGACATAGAGTGGGGCCGTGGCTAAATGATCCGCAAATAGAGCATGATGAGGCTTGATGTCCAGTGAAGTATCTGTTTGTTAAAGCTAGATCTACAACTGACCAGTCTATCCGTTGATTAAATTTGTGGATGTACATAGCGGATTTAGATGAAAAACTCTTGTGGTACTCGTAGAAAAGAGTCCCTCCGTAAGACATAGCCAAATCAGAGATAATAGCAAGGTAGCCTACGTGTCCAGCTCTTGTCTGCGTTAAGGGAAAGACTTCACAAATAGTGTCTCTAAAGACACCAAAAGCCACATTGAACTTGGCTAGTGTCAGTGATTTTGTCAGTCTAGGGTCATTATCCTTTAAAAAGATAGAGAAGTCGCTGCAGTCCACCATCCGCTTATCTGATGTGTCAGAAGCATAAATCAAAATCTTGACCAGATTAACGTCCTGGCCTAATAAAAACAAGCAAGCATAGAGCGATCAGAATAAAATGCGAACATGGCAATAAAAAAGAAAAAAAAGAAAAAAGAAAATCAAGAACTGAGCTGCATACCTGCGATAATCTGATTCCTGAGGGCATCAGGGATAGCCCCAGCTGGGGACAGGAACGGCACACCCGTAGTTGGCGCAGGAACTGCAGTTCCCAGAGTCCTCCGGGGCATAATTGCGGAGGGTGTCTGTGATCTTAATCCCGTGCGAATGCGGCATGTCTGTAATTTGTAAAGTAAAAATTCCACCGCAAATTATCTAGGCTACTATATTTCGCCAAACACAGATGTCCCGTGATAAATCTGCATTTCAGTGATTGGGGGGTTGTTGTAGTTTTTATTGCGCGCCTTTCTTCTACCTCTTTCCCAGTTGAATTATAGAGGCTGCGGTGGAAATTATGAATGACAGTTTTGACAGCATTTTAGGTGCAAATGCAGGAGTCTCATCGTCTCGGTACACAGTATGACCCATTCGCAGAAACAGCAAGCTCAGATCCATAGAAGAGTGAAATTTTGGAAGATATTGAGATGGATGACATGCGTAGCAGCATGCGGTAAGGAACATTTTTCTGTCTTTCAACAGGCTTAATGCAAACGCCTTGATGGCCCGTTATCCCGACAACAACTGTCCACTGTTCCGAAGTCCTGTTGCTGCTTTGACATTTTATTTACTGTTGCCATGACGACTAACACATACCATGTTAAAAGTGATCATTTTAATACAAACCATAAGCTTTCCATAAACCTAACCAAGTGGTTTTTGTACCTAAACCTAACAAGACCCTAACAATAGCGTTGTTACAATATAAGCTTTTAACAGTGATTGTATAAGGGTTTTGGAAAGCACAAATTATGTTGTCCTGATGATACTGTCATCATATCCGGGCCGTAATATCAGTAAATTCGAGTAAAATACAGACTTCGCTTATCCCAGTGGTGGTGGTGGTGAGAGACAGTATTGTCACGGTATCAGGATACCACAGCAAAAATGAGGCAGATATGCCTTTTGTCATTTATAAAAATATAAATTACTTTTCTATAATACATCACTGATATTTCAATGGAATAAATTACTTACTGACTTATTCATTCTTCAAAAACAGCATCAATAAGTGATTAACATAGGGGGGATCAAAATGAAATAAATAAATAAATAAAACAAAAATCAAGCAGCCACCCTCCTCCCCTGACAAGTCCCTTCATAAGTAAGTGCGGTGAGGTTTGTGGACCGTTACCTGCCACAGAGAGAGAAATGTGCACGGCTCGTTTCTCCTCTGATGCGCCACATAGGCTACTGTGTGCCGCCATGGCTCGCTGTTCAGATACTACGGGTACTTAAAGGCAGTCATGACAACAAGTTATTCACCTGGAGCCGGACTTCTCCGTCGCCGGTAAGCCGTTATCATGCACCGCCGTATTTGATAGGAATACGTGGCCTATTCCTGTCCGTGTCTGTGACCCCCCTTCAACCCACAACCGGCGGGATTCGCCATTTCGTTTCTGCTGCTGGTTGAAATCTGTACTCACACAGTGTGCTGAATGATTTATTTTGCCCGCACAAAACTAGTATTTTTAGTTGCAAATGCGAGTGCGGTGACGGATGGAATAAAATATCGCCACACTGCCGACATTTACTCCGTCCGTCACCGCACACTGTTTGATTAAGTTATCAAACCACGCCGCTATTATTCGGCCTTGCTTTTCGATTATTCCACCGAATATCGAATGTGTGTTTTTTTGCAACATTCAGCCGAGTATAAAATAAATGTTTTGAAGGAGCAGCAGTGGCAGCAATAATTTAGCAGGGATGTGCCACCGCTACTGAATGAATGGAGCAGAAACACTGAATTATTAATCATGGGAAATTTTCTGTTGAATCTGTAATATGAGGCCACAAGTTTTTGTTTATTCCTTAGAATGTAATGCAAAAATGTGCATATATAAGGGTTAACAAGTTTGTGTGAGAGAGGAGGTGTTATGTTCCAGTTATATAGAGAGTATGATGCATGTGTGAGGGTGTGTGTGTATGTAAGTTGACAGGTAGCTATCTAATCATTGCTTTGCACTCTAAGATAGAGTAGGGGTTTATAGCTCTAGCAAAGCATGTCTCTAGAAGACAGATCTATTGATATTGAGTTCATGTTGGGTTTCCTTGTCTCTGGTGATTTTTGCAGCTCCTCCTTCGGTAAGCAGTCACTCGATACTCGATATAGCCTAGAATATGATTACAAATCCAGTACAAACACTTCCAATCGCTTTCCGAATAGCTTCCTGGAATGTGAACGGATTACAGGAAGGGACAAAAAAAACATAAAGTTTTATATCACTGAGGGAAACTATTCTCCGATATTGTATTCCTACAGGAACTTCACTTCAAAGCAGGGAAAATAGAATAGCCTACCTCAGGAGGCAATGGGTGGGGGTAGCCTTTGAAGCGTCATTTACTTCTAGGAGCAGAGGCGTGGGCATATTCATTAATAAGGGGATACCATTTAAATTGGTTTCCTTACATGTAGATATCTATGGTCGATTACTAATAATTAAGTGTGAAATGTTCAGAGAACTTTTCACTCTTACTAATATGTATGTAAGGGACCAAGCAATCAGGCAAGGGACAAAGGTGTGGAAAAGATCTTGCTCCTTTTAATTAAACTTGCAAAAAATAAATCAATAACAGAATATTCAACTTAATTTGGTAGAAAATAAACAAACCCTGGGCCCACACTAAAAGAGGTCAACTCAGCAAAAAGAACCGAAGCTACAACCTAACAAACATAATCAAACAGACCTAACCAGAGTGACACATGCTGGGGGTTTAAATAGACAAAGGGCTAGTCCAACTTAAACACAGGAGAGAAACTAAAGTAACTTCAAACTAAACATCTAACCAACTCAGAAACCCACAATCAAATTAGCAAAACAAAGTATTTACAGGAAAAACTAAATTGTCTTTACTAACTGAAAAGAACACAGACAAAAACTTGATGAATTAAAAGTCCAAGCTTCTCCTTCCTTCCCCCTGGATGGTCTCTCCCACTTCCTGTGGACAGGGCTTAAAAGGCCATCTTGAAGGAGCAGATAGCCTTTGCTAGGAGAGACAAGGTAGTGGCAGTTTAGGCCACCACAATGTATAATCCTCCAATCTCAGATATGTAATTTAAGCGTGTTAGACAGCTCTCCAACAAGATGATCATATTTGGGGGAGACCTGAACAACATATTCAGTTTTTATGATAGTTCAAACAAAAATAGGAAATTGATTTACCAAAAAAAACCTCCTGAAATTTCTTGCTGTCAACTTATTACAGGATACAGTATATGGAAAACCTTACCTCCTAATACAATAGATTATACATATTTTTCACACTCCCAAAATAGTTATTGTCGAATAGACTACTTATTTATATCTAAGACAGGCCTGGACAGGATATTATCGAGTAAAATTAACGACATAATATCGGATCATGCCATTGTTACATGCACTATGTCACCAAAACAATATGCACTGACCTACAGGACATAGAGAATGAACAGAAAATACTTAATGGATACAGCATTTTTGACGTAGCCTACATTAAAATGCATATTGATTTATTTATTCAAACCAGTGTCAATGTGGTGGATTCCTAGGACAGGCCAGAAATGGGTATAACTTGGGATGCATTTAAAGCAAAGTTAGAGGATTAATGTTAGGGTTTGCCACAAAAAGGACAGCAGATTTAAATGAGGAAATAAATACTCTGAAGGAGCATATAAGTAATTCAGAGAAAAAACACAAGAGGCAAGTCAATAATAGAATGTTAGTCGAATTACAGGAACTTAAATTGAAGCTGGACAGCCTGTAACTTAAGAAAGCTCATGACTTTAGACATAGCCTAACTCTAACAAACATCTCTGCAAATAAATCAGGTAAACACTAGTAGTTCATTAGTCAAAAAAATTCTAAAGAGACAACCTATAGATTTAAAAAAAATATATATATCTATTAGATTCAGTTTACACAAATAATCAGATCATTAATGAAGAATCTTTCCTGTTTTACGGAAATGAAAAGATCAGGACCCTCTCCCCTTCCTTAAATCACTTAATTTGAAGAGCTTATTAGTGAAGCAAAAGGTGGAACTCAACAAGGACTTCACTTGTATAGAAATTAAATCAGCTATTAACAATTCTCCCTTTAAAAAAAAGCACCAGGAATGGATGGCCTCCCCCTAGTTTTACTCAACATTTTGGACAAACATAAATCCTCTTTTTAAACTCTTCCACAAACAATGTACCTTGCCACTATCTCCGTGATCCCAAAGCCAGTGATAGGCCTTCTGATTTTAGACCTGTAAGAGATAATGTATAGTGAGACGGTGACTGTTGAAAAATAACTCTGCTGCGGGTCAGGGTTCCATTCCTTTATCGGGAGTTAATTTTCAACTGTCACCGGCTCAATATAGCCTACATTATCCAGCTTAGAACATGGCTTACTACTAAAACATTCAGTGATATGACACAAACTAATGATTAAAGCATATTTTATTGATTCAAAATTTGCAAAAAGAAATGCATACTCTGTATCCATGGCAACGGCAGCCTACTGATAATTGATATTCGCTAAGGCCCGTCCCCCTTAGTTACTGTTGCTAAGTCTGACAAACTTTCAGTTTCGGAGCTATACTGGCATGGTGCTCCCACTGTTGCTAACTGCACTCCCTGGAGAAATACTGTCAAATTTCTACAATATGCATTTGAAGGATATATTCAGGATGTCAGACTGACACAGCAACGAAATCAAGGTAACACAGTGTGTGCAAATGAACAGTGTTTAGCTGCAGAAGATGTCAAACAATGTTCATCTGTGTACAATGCGTTGACACACAGCTGGTTGAATATGAGCAAAATTGCTGCTTCCCTTCACTGGTTCCTGTACAGCAGGCTCAGCCTTTTTTTCACTGTTATAGTCATTAAAGGGCCAGCGTGTAATATTTGGCATGGTTTATTGTCAAATTTGAATCTGAATCTGAATATTCTACCCATTAATATATATATAATATATATATAGCAAAGGCCTTGCTTTAGAGAGGTCGCCATCTTGCGCCAGCAAGAGAACGCATTTCACGTGTATAAATAAACCAACGAAGACAGCAGAAGGAAGGAAGAAGGAGGAGGAAACAGCAGAGAGTGTTAGTAGTTGGTCGATGGAGAGTAGTGAAAAGTTTTTTTAGTTATAACGTTTGCGAGTGGACCACACTTACCACGCAACAGGAGAAAATGAACCCGAACCGTCATCTGCGAAGAAAAGAAGACGCAACTTCACTCCTTGTGATGCACTCTCTGCGGCGCTTTTCCTCCTGATGATATATCTCCCCAATGATGGTAGCACCGAATCCTATTCTGTGCAGCAAAATGGGAGCGGAGGATTCAGCCTCTCTTCTCGCCTGCTCAGCATGCAAGTTCCTCATCTGTATGATCCGGCTCAAACAGGTATTGCTCTGGGTCTGTGTCGGCTACAAGAAACTCTTCAAAATCGCATTCAAAGTCATCCATTGCAGCTGCTATAGTCCGGAGATATTGCTATGGCTAATTATATAGCTGAGCTCTACAGGCTTACAGGCTACGCTGTCAGTCAGTGTGCGGGCTGGAGATTGGTGGAGCAGAGAGGGGAGGGGGTCCCCGCTTGATACTGTAAGTGAGTATGTGTGTGTGTGAACTGTGCGTGTTACGCTAGAAGAGTCAGAGTTTGGGATGGAGTCTTTTACCCCCTGGAGTGTTACTGGAGTTTTTGGAGTGCTCAAATAAACTGGCCTTTTTCCCAAACGCTACTCTGGTCTCCTGCTCGTGAGGGATTCATTACAATATCGTAACATGGTTTAGATTTCTAAATAAACATTCACCACGTCGCTAGATAGACCTAGTCCTGAAAAACTCGTGTCTTTTTGTCCCTACTGGCCACCTTCATTTACCCGACTGGAGGGGTGAGCAAGTGAGCCCTGCAATCTAGAATTTTACCTCTGATGTCACTGTTTTCAACCCATTTTACACACTGGCCCTTTAAAAAGCAAAAGCAGTATATGTATACATTCAGTAGGCTATCTTCAGCAGCTAGCTAATGTTGGCTAACCCTACACTTTTCAGGGTTTGATTTTGGAACAGGAAAGAAACGTATATCTTTTTCCAACCTCTCCAGGTAATGAGTATCATTAATACACGACGTGCCCCAGGCACAACATTTAGCTCCAAATCCACAAAACCAGTCTGAAATGAAGGAAATCTGAAACGGCTGCATTAGAGTCAATAGAGCACAACTGTGTCGTTGTCGGACCCTGGTCTGAGCCAGCGCGATGCTACGTTATGATTGGCCAGTCTGCATGTGGGGCGGGACTTAGCGAAGGGTCAATTGGATGTTTCTGTTTCCACTCGATCGTATTTAGCCTGTGTGGACTAGCGTTAACTGATTTGGATGCTCCTCAGTCTAAGACCGTTGCTATGGCATCCCCAGCAACGGAGCAGCAGAGCAGCAGTGATACCTCAAGAAATAAACACCGCAGAATTTTGTTGATTGACTAATCAGAATCAAGTATTTAAGAGTGCAATGTTCTAAATTACTTTAATCAACTGAGATAAAAAAAGTATATATTACTAAAGCCTTAATAATAGCTTAACAAAAACCTTATCAAAAATTATTCATCACAATCAAACTGGATTCATACAAAACAGAGACCTAAAAACCAATACCAGAAAGCCTTTGACTGAATTGAATGATCCTATCTGTATAAAGTATTAGAAGTCTTTGACTTTCGACTAAAATGATGATATGATAAAAGCATTGTACAAGTCAGCAAGGGCACAAGTATTCACAAATGGAATTCTCTCAGAACCCTTTCCCTTAAGTAGGGCGGCACAGCTCAAGGATGCCCTTTATCACCCTCCTTGTTTGCACTTGGTATTGAACCTTTAGCACAAAAAATCAGACAGAAAATATAAGTGGTATCACTATTGGTAAGAAGCAATATAAACTTAGTCTATTTCCTGATGATTTATTACTGTACCTAAATGATATAAACACCTCCATCCCATATGTGATGAACATTATTACAGAGTTTTCAAAATTATCAGGCTATAAACTGAATATAGGAAAAACAGAAGTATTGATATTAGACAAAAGTATAAATAACTTGGAAAACGTAAAACAATTTAAAGTGCAAACAAAGAATATTAAATACCTTGGGTGCTATATCAGCGCAGAAAAATCACAATTATATAAAGACAATTTTCTCCATTAATTAAAGATTTTAAGCAAGACATTCAAAAGTGGTCTGAAATGAAGATTAATTTAATAGGAAGAATAAACCTTTTTAAAATGATGTGGTTGCCAAAATACCTATATATTTCAAACAATACCCATTACCCCACCAAAATCCTTGGTGCTTTAAAGAAATAAATTCCCTCCTCAGATTCAACTCCAAGAACTAAGGGAGGTCTGAATCTTCCAAACTTGGAATTTTATCATAGTGCAGCTCAAATGTTTTACATTGACCGTATAATTAATAATCGAAATGAAGAACCATGGATAGATCTTGAAAATGATCAGTTACAGCCTAACAGTTTACTCTTAGCACTTTTCTCCAAACATAAAACTCAAATAGCAAATGTCATAATTAATAGTACATTAAATGCTTGGAAAAGGGTGACAAAAATACTTAATCAAGAATAGAAATCCCCAAACAAATACAAATCTGGAACAATCCATCAATAACTATTCAAATAAACAACTACAATGGGAGATATGGATAACAGGTGGAATTCAGAAACTATCGGACTCAGTACCTTAATTTCCTGAACTAAAGAATAAATATAAACTAAAAGACACTGAATTTCCAAGCACTTGCAACTGAAAAATTGGATAACATGTCATTTTGATCTTGGGAGTAGGGTCTCAACTGAGATAGGGGAGATTCTAAATAAAGAGAAAAAAAGATGATTAATAGGTGCTGTATATAACATTCTTATCAAAACTGAAAACAACGAAGAACTGCTACAAAATATATAAATAAATGGAATAAAGACCTTGGTATGGTAGATACAAGTAAAAATGGAAGGATTGCCTGCAACTCACACATAAAATCACCATTAATGAAATTTTATGCTTAAGTCAGTACAAATTAATGACAAGAATACACTATAGTAGAGACAACATTCATAAGTTTGATAGTAGCTCCTCAGATAGATGTTTAAAACGTGGCATCCAGAGTGACTCCCTCATGCCTTCTGGTATTGTGAGGAAACTAGAAATACTTGGGATAATATTGAAAGATGGATTTCTATAACTTGTAACACCAAAGTTGTATTTTCACCAATGATTGTATCGTCCAAAATGTGGAGAAAGTAAGGTATCCAACTGGCTGGCAAATTCTATTTTCATTATTAGTTTACAAAAAGCTGATACTGCAAAATTGGAAAAATAAGGAAGCACCTACACTTCAAAAATGGGGAGCATTAATGAAATATTATTTGAGCATTGAGGACAATGTTGGAGGACAGTAACAGAGAGAAAAAAATTAACAAAATATGGAGCTCAATTTATGAAGCTCTGTAGATTGAGGGAGGCTGCAGGATCACCACATCCAGCCTGCATGAATCAAGGCAACCCTGTGTCTGGTGTCAGTTCTGTCCTGTTCGTTGCGCTTGTGTGTCTTTCTGTCTGTGTGTTTGTATGTCTGTGGCTGTGTGGCTGTATGGGTGAGTGTGGGTGTCTGATAATTATGTATATGAGTATGTATGTATGTGAGCAGGGGTGAAGTGTTATCTGTAATAAATGATTGCAAGTGAATGTACAGGGTGGAAAAAAGTTTTCGGACACCCCATGCATTTTTGAAATATTGCATTAAGAATCACTCTTAGGTCTTCAAGTGCAATTTCTTTTAGTACAGTCACAGCCAAAATACTAAATAAATCCTAAAAAAGCCATCAAAAGCTTAAATTGATTGGTTCCATAAAAATACATAAGAAATTTTGAGATTGGGTCATTTTGGTACCAGTGATGAAGGTCGTTCTTTTTAAAGACACATTTTTTGTTGCCAAGCTTCGTGTCTACATAAAGCCAGCACATTTGAAAGTTCTTCAGACACAAAAATGGCTAAAACAAGGAGCCTAACGCAGGAAACATGCCTGAAGATAAAGATTCTCAGCCAGGGAGGGTACAGCTGCCGCCAGATAGCCATGTGCAGATGCAGTCCTTCAGCAGTTGGATACACTCTGCAGAGATACAGACGAACCAACAGCTTGGAAGACAAACAAAGATATGGGCATCCAAGGGTTTCTTCAGCAAGAAATGGCCGCATCCTGATCCGCATGTGCAGGCAAACCGCCAAATGACATCACAGGAGCTTCAGCAGCAGTGGTCAAACCAAACTGGTGTCCAGTGTTCCACCCGCACTGTATGTGGCCGACTTTTAGATCATGGCTTAAGGTCCTACAAGGCTATCAAGAAGCCCCTGATCAATGAGAGACAGAGGTTAGCCCGGCGTCGTTGGGCCCAGGCACACAAGAACTGGACAGCCAGGAATTGGAAGATGATTTTGTGGTCAGACGAGTCCAGTTTCCAGCTTTATCTTCATCCTACTAATGTGAGGGTACGCAGAAGGCCAGGCGAAGCATTATCTCCAGCACGTACAGTACCTACTGTCAAGCATGGTGGAGGCAGTCATAGTTTGGGGATGCATGAGTGCTGCTGGTGTTGGTCATCTCACTGTCTGTGATGGCACATTGAACTCTACCAAGTATTGTACCATTCTCGAAACCCACATGCTCCCTTCTGCGCGTGCACTGTTCCGTCGAGGTAAAAGCTGGATGTTCCAACAAGATAATGCCCCGTGCCACACATCCAAGGCCAGTAGAACTTGGCTGCAGGAGCACGGTATCCAGGTCTTGGAGTGGCCAGCTCAATCCCCGGACATGAGCCCCATTGAAAATCTGTGGTGGATTATAAAAAGGTCTGTTTCAAAGTATAAACCAAAGAATTTAGAAGAATTAAAAGCAGTAATTCAAGAAAAATGGGACAAGATTACCCCTCAACAATGTGAAAGGCTTGTGGGGAACATGCCAGCCAGGATTAGAGCTCTACTACGTGCCAATGGCAGGACTACTAAATATTAATTTGATGATGTGATGGTTTAATTATTTTTTGTTCAGTTTTGAACACATTCTCTGTTATTTGTTGACTTTGATACCGACAATGTTGAGAACTGACATATTGAAACTGTCAAGAATTTAGTTTTGTTAGTTTTTCTTGTAAACATTAAACAAAAAAATATAATTTGTATTTGTTTGTATCTGTCTAATGCAGCCACACCTTTTGAAACACAAAAAAGATTTTTCCACAAATTTTTCATGATAATATTTGAGATTGTGTAAAATTTTAAGGGTGTCCGAAAACTTTTTTCCACCACTGTATAGTTTCTAACTTGATTTCTTAAGATAAGTAATGATAAGTAACATTGAAACATGGAATGTATTGGATGCATACCCACACTCATTCAATAAAAATAATCATAAAAAAAAGAAGTAATCAAAATGTAACTTGCATTGACACTCAGTAAGTTACTCATTACATTTTAACAGGGTAGCTAGTAACCATATTGTGTCTCAGTCACCTCAGCAGGTGCCCCATGTACATAGGCTGAGTCCTTGCTGCAGTGGCTGCAGGTTCTTTTCCGACCTGCGGCCCCCTGCCGCATGCCATCCCTCCTATCCCCCCACTGTCCCATCAAATACAGTCTAAAAAGCTCCAAAAAAAAAAAATCTTAAAAAAGGAAATGTCAAGAGAATTAATATCACTTAAAAGCAAATAGAATGAATGAATGAATAAGTGAGAGGTTAGGAGGGATTTGTGACAGTACAGCAGAGAAGCCAATCAGCAGATGTGGTCTTTGCTAGTGAAACTGAAGGCTTCTCGCTCAGCAGTCCTCTGAAGTCTCAAATGCTGTTGTTTGTAGCAGAGCATGTGAGCGGAGCGTGGGTGAAAATTTCCGCTCCTTGCTCGCAGACCTGTCACTTTGCGCCGCTCGTCCGCTCCGCTTGGTTCTGCGCATTCTTTGCTCCGCTCCATCATTTTATAAATTTTATCCCGCTCCACTCGCTCACCCCCTCCCCCCTCAAAAAAACTGCGTCATACTACACTAACCTGTAATCTTCTATTCACAAATAAAACGGGGTCTGCCCATTTTTTCCAACAGCCCACTGGTCCGACATCCCATTGTTCCGACCATATTAACCCCATTGTTCCGAAGTCCCGTTGTTCCGAAATCATCATGATGACCTGTAGTTAAGGTCTGGTTAGGTTTAGGCACAAAAACCACTTGGTTAGGCTCAGGAAAATATCATGGTGTGGGTCAAAATGAAAAAGAAAGTGGCAAACACATAAGCCGTGAGCCTGCTCTGCCTCAAGCCTTTCCCAGCTGACCCAGAGCCAGTCACGCCGCACCATCAAGGCAGAAATAGGCCTTCGCCTGCCGGGAGCCATTCAGCACTGCGGAGCGCTCCCCACACAACCCCGACCCCAGAGTTAATAACAGGAGGTTATGGTGTTTCATTCTCTCCTCTCTATGACACTTGTATCTCGACCAGTAGCCTACTTGTGTTGCATTGCTGACCCTCTATGGTACACAAATACAGTAATAATCACATATCGGAACAACGGGACGGCGGACTAATGAGAGGTCGGAACAATGCTACGACACAGCACAGCATCTCTCCCCTCCTCTCTCGCCATGCGCACATGTAAGTCGATGTAATCAAATAAGTAAACCTTTGGTAATGTAAACCTACATGCCGCTCATGGCTTAACAATAAACCACAATTATGTGAATGTGCAATAGTTATGGTAGCACAACAACCTGTTACAGGTTACAGTGTGATGATTAAAGGAGAAATGGCAGAGCATAAAGGTCCAGATGGGGGAAAAAAAAAAATCAATTCAATCATTTATAGGATTTTGCTAAAAGAGAAGGAAATCACCTGTTGATTTAGATATGGATCCCAGGGTATATTTTTTATATTTGGGAACTGTTTAAATGTGTAATTCATGGTAGATTTTATGTTGCTGAACTATTTATATTGTACACAAAATCTAAATCTCTGAGTTATTGTTGTTGTTTACAAATTTAAGAAATAAGATCATTTTTTTAGCTTTTACTGAATACTTGAAGGCAAACTGTTTGGTTGACATAAAACTGTATCACTTGTTTTGTTGCAATTCTGTTTTCCTAAATAATATTTTTTTGGGTTTTTGTTTTTTTTTTTTGCAGTTTTTTTTTACTATTTGTCATATCGTCAAGAACATCGTTAAAGCAAAAATACCCTAAAATATTATGATATTATTTAAGGGCCATATCCACCCTTAGTGTCAAAATATTCTTACTTCTATTTAGATCTGGGACTCCTGTCATTCTAGTTTCTTTTGTAGAAGCAGAGATCTCTTGTACAGAAAGTCTGCAGAGGCAAAGCTCCAGCAACACTTGGAATACGCACAACAACTTAAGGATGAATCAGTTGCTCTATACTACTAGTGTTGCGAGAGTTATACCTTCTCATCCTAGTTCTGGTCGACATTCACATCCACATGAATACATCTGTATTCTAATCCAGGTTTTGTGAAATCCCTAAAGTCTAACAATGTGTTAAATGCATTTCCTTCCTCATAATACCTTTTCAAAGTGGACTGGTTCTTGCTTGACTTCCTTGCCTTTGTTGGCACATTGCTATGCTTCTTTGCACGTTACTGCTGCCAACAGTTGATCAGACAGCAAGCAAGCAAAGATAGTAGCTACACAGAAATGTGAGAAAGACAGCTTGTGAGTTAAGGTTACAGTAGTATGACATCAAAGAACCAGAATTTGTTTACTGATGTTTCTCTGCTTGTCTGTTTTCCCCTCACAGAGATCATCCATCAGTTCATTTTGGAACAGCAAAAAGGGAGTCGAGTGCCACTCTGCATTAACCCTCAATCAGCTGCATTTAAAAGCTTTATCAGGTAGGAGGCTCAGACAGGTTCAGAGCTGTAGGAAGATGATGGAGCTAGGCTTGCAGTTTCCCTGCTTTTTGCTAAGCTAGGCCAAGGAGCCACTTACCCTTTGTACATAAATTACATTGATAACAGTGTTTTCTGAATCCAGATAAAATGACAAATGAGTGCTGGAGTGAAAATCTCTGAACTCCTTTGAATTTTTTTTTTCCTGCTGCTGCAAGTACTTTTTAAAACTTCCAACATGTCAGTCTCTAGTTACCAGTGTCCAAACTGCATGATCTAATTGTTTTAAAGTTTCAAAACTTTAAGACCATTTCATTTTGATAATTGTATTTTCTCATATATTTGGAGAATTATTAGCCTCTCTTAAAAACAAACTTTTAACATTTGATGAACATAACACAATCTTAACAAATATCTAGAGCTAATAGACAAATTAATAGCTAATATTAACTTGAGCCACTTGTTGGCCTCTTTTTGAACAGTTCCACAGTGGCTCAGCCCTCTGAAATGCCCCCGTCTCCACTGGTGTGGGAATAGCTGCTGCTGTGTATCATCGTCTTTTCCAACTGACAAGCTGCTAAACTGGGATCAAGAACGCCTGTCAACATCTTCTTTAAACTACGTAGCACTTCACTGGAGAGCAGGACTCACAGGTCTGCTGTGTATTTGCTGAAATCTGAAAAAAATGAAAAGAAATCCACTGATCATGGCTTTATGGGAGTGAGTTAGCAGGGTTTGGTATGCAAATGAATGAGAAAACTGCTCTGTAGACCAAATCTGAATGTTTTAAACTAATTCACCCGATTACTTCCTGGAAAATATCATTTAACAGTTATTGTACATTTGTTTTGCTATATATATTAATATACATTTGAAAAAAGATGTCTATTTTAACATTTCTGTAATACAAACTGATACATTTCCCATACAATCAGGCTACTCTGCTTCTCACGGCCACCTTCTCCTCTGCACTGGTAAATTGAATCAGACTTTGCTTCATATTCAGACAATTGATTGTAATTGTGTTGGCAGGATTAACTGAAAGCTCCACATACCCTTGGGAACACTGATATTTAATTCATTAAAAATTAGTTATCACAGGCATGTACCCTTGTATCCTCCTGTACTCTTGCACGTTTGGCCATAGTTTTTACTTATGTAACAATTAGTTTGCCAAAGATCAGGAACCTCATGTATAAATGATACATAAATATTGAGATTGTGGGCAAAATTGCAAAGTTTGGAATTTATGAAGCGTTACCTGTCTGCACATTTTTTACATAACATTTAGTTATGTATCTGGATGGACATGGACATACTAGGCCACATTTTAGGTGTTCATTGTGTTTCAGACAAACTAGTTTGTTCAATGTAAATGTTGTTGCTTGTTCCATAGGGCTTCACTTGAGGATAGGGTGAACAGTCTGCCATCACAACCTCCACCTAAATGAATCACACTGCCTCCCTATCTCCAAACGCTTACACCTCTTCCTGTCATACAGCAAGTGAGCGGACTCTGGTCAATGGAGTGGGGAAAAAGTGTCCAAGCATACTACGAGTGACAACATTCAGGGAGCCAATTGAGCCCTGAGCGCGTTCTGACAATAGGTTGAAGGTGTACGAAACTTAGCCAAAATAGTCAGGGTGAGCGGTTTTTCTACAAACAAATGTGTTGTTTAGCCTGTTGACTGACACAGGATAAAATGGAGCAGGATAAAACGTCCTCATTGGGAAATACTGGAAAAAATGTGATGTTCGCTCGCTTGCTCATTTACGAGTCCAGGTAGGAAGAGGTGTTACGTGCTTTTTTGTTGTTATAATGTGAATTTCTCAGAAATGTTGGATACAGCCCACCTACGATTCAGCTGTAGGAAAGGCGTGGTTAGAGATTCAGACACTATTAGATGATATGACAGGTACTTTGTTTGAAGTACTTAAGTGTTTGCAATCTCTCTACACATTAGCCATTACAACTGTAGAAGAGGTTAAGCAGGCAGGGCTGTGTTTCTGTTTATGAGTTCTTTATGAGTCTGGGCCAGTTGGGGCCCAAATGTGGATAGATTCAACTTAAAACAGTAGCAACAGTGTTTAATTTCATGCATAATATGCATGATTACTTTTGACTGATATATGTACATGATGTCAGTATGGCAAAATGTAAGAGGCACATACTCACTTGAGGTCTTACCTGTTATTCTTTCTCCTTCTTACTTTTCATAGTTTGTCATTTCTTCATGGTGGAATCTTTTCATATAGTATGCACATCTAATCAGTTCACAGTCAGCAAAGTCTCTGTCATTTACTTACACGCCCACAACATGGCACTTTTCTCTATTTATATAAAATATAATGGAGGTAAAAATAAACAAATTAATGGAATTAAACTAGATTGCAGCCTTGGATATATCAACTATTAATGGTTGTGGAGGAGGAGTATACACAAATCCACAAATGTTTGGCGTCGTAAAGAGGACATGCATACAGAGCTGTAATTACTGTTAGGTATATGTGAAGTTTTACGTAGATGTATAATGTAGCCTACATGTATTAGAGTGAGTACAATTATGCATGTGTATGCTATTTTGCACATGATTTCAGTGATGAATGTGTGCAGACGTTCATACATGAGGCCCCTAAATATTAGTTCAGAAATATTGTTTGTAATATTTGGTTGATCCTGTCCCAGTATGTAAAGCTTCCTCAGTCAGTGGTAGCGGAGAGGATCGAGTATCCCCTGAAAAGGCCAACAGCAGTTTTCTTTGTGTCTGGAGTCATGATGGGCGTAGGTTAGCATACTGCTGCTGTACTAAATTGAAATTGAATCTGTTTGGGTTTCCGATGAATTGTGTTTTGTTGTTGAGATAATTGGGTCTTGAAGATGAGGGTTTAAATGCTCACTTGTATGTTACATGAAAAACAACTGAAACTTCCTGTGAATAGGAAATAGGTTAAAAAGGGATCAGACTAAAAGCTATCCTCATACTACACCCTGCTACTAAACAAGCCCACACAACTCATCTGACTTCTTGAAGCTTACAGTCGCTTCCTCGACTGAGCAGCAGCAAAACAGGAAATTCTACAGTGCTACTCCTGCCTCTTTCTTGTATGCTGATATTCACTTTAATACTAGCGTATGGCTAAACAATCCTTTTGTTTCATGAATGATGAATGTGTGCTGTCCACTCATGTGCCTCCTAACTTCACTGCATGGACAGTAAGGTAACTATTTATGCACTCATCCAAACAGAACAAATTTCATCCCAAAGAGTAAGAAGATAAAGATTCAGGACTGTGGAAACTGCACTGAACTAAAAGATATCAGCCTTCCAGTGTTCCCCCATGACCTTTACTTGAATTGCTCACTGCACTTAAATGAAGTTGAATGATAACCTCTACAGGCTGTTGGCCTTTCTAGTGTAAAAAAAATGCTCCATTTCACAATTGTTTTGTAGCATCTGATGTTTATTAAAACACTTTAAATAGTTACTCAACTCAACAGTTAGATTGTGGAGCATAATGTTGGCTAGTGGCCATGAGATGCTTTTATTGACAAAGAATGGCCATGTCTCTGATCTGATTTGTGCAGGGAACCTGTGTTGCAATTTTCCCCTCCCTTCCTCCCTAAATGTCCTATTTGGTTCCTAACTGTGACACAGCCTTCCAACAGCATTGGTGGGACAGCCTTATGACCAATCAGACACACTTACACAAGTCCACACTTCAGCCACATTATCTGAAGCACTTATTTGGACATCTACAAAATTGTTCCTGTGTTTTTCCAAAGCCAGTGTCAGAAGTCATGAGACTAGCCATTTGGTTTCAAGTTACTTCCTACTTGGACCCACTGTGGTTACTGTGAAATGCACTCATGTACATTCCTGATGGCTCACTTTGGCTTTCACTTTTAGATTAGTGGTTTGTTAACTGGATTTACAATCAGGGTTTGCTTCAAACCTATGTGATTGACTGGTTGGTCTTTTTTGATCGAGGCCTTTATTAAAAATAAATGCACAATCAATCAGTCAGTCAATCAACACATCAATTTATTTGTCACATGGAATCATATAAAATAGAAACAAGCATACCATGTAACACCCCACCCCACCCACAAGAACAAAAAGGCAGACACTGGTAAATTAACATGTTCAATATTACAAATCAAGAAGACAGATATCAAGTACATTATAGAGTCAGTTGATCTGCTTCTATATTTTCCAAAAACAAAGTGATTGACAAGTAGCATAGATTTAGAAAATGGATCTCTTGATGGAAAAGCAAATCTTGTTGAACATGGTCAGCTCATGTTCATCTTCACACAGTGAGGTGATTTCAGAGGAAATCCCAAGAATTCTTGTAGTGAGGAAATAACAGAAAGCTGGTTTAGATAACCATCATTGGGTGTATTCCAAATGAATGAACATGGCTTTGTTTCACACATTTGAAAGGAAGTCTCCATTTCCTAAGGTTTTGTCAAAACTTTTAATACATTCTAAGCAGAGTAGCCTCGTCATGTCACAGTCAAGGTCTGTTTGAAGCTGCATAATCTAACTTTGGACCAATTGAGTCAATGTACAGTTTTAGATAGATCAACTGGTATGTGCAGACAAATGGAGACGGACTACATTTTCTGTTACCACTTCTTATCTGAAAGGTATATTTGTCTTGAAGTCATTGTTTGTGTATTCATTGTTTGTGTTGTATTGGTTGTAAAGGGTTAAGGAAAAATGTTAAAGCTACAGTTGCTGGCATGTGGTCCAGATGTTCTAAGTGATAGGGATGATGGCCAACACCATGAGAATCTGACTCAGATTGTAGAGAAATCCTATGAAAGCATGGAATTAGTGTGGCTGTGATTACTACAGGCAAGATCCAGTCTTCCCTTGGAGCCTGCCTTTGTAAAAACAGGTCTGTTGTACTTGTTCGTCTTTGGACTGTAAGGACAAATCGGAAACTGTCATTGTGTTATCAAGACAATTGCAAAATTAAAAGAAAACATACCAAGGCAAAGAAGCAGTCTAATCAGCAATATCATTCTTTAAGAGTGTGTAGTCTTTGTTCTGTCTCAGCACATACTATTGAACAACCTTTTCCTCATGGATTGCATTCAAGCAGATCCTAGAATGGAAACAAGTAGCATATGATTGATGTATAACTGATGGCATAGTCTCATCTACGTGGGTTTTTCTAAATGGCAATCCAGGGCTAAAGTGTGCTCCTACCCCTCATACATGTACACTGTCTCCAGAAAAAAAGAGCTTTGAAGTAAATTATTTAATATATTTTTAGAATTGCTTTTTATTCCTGTTCTTGTGTTCAATGGCATGCATTCTTCTCACACCTCAAAGTTTGATTATGTATATATGTTAAATAGAGAGGCAAATTTACACACCAACCTGAAAAAACAGTGACACTGTATAGAAATTGTATTAGCCTGCACATTTTTAAGGCTGTGAAGTTCATTTTATTTTTAAAACTTGCATACAAATGTATATATTTTCTTGATTTTTACCCTGCAACTGGGATGTGTAGAGGACAACAAATCCTGTAATGATTCACAGCATACACAGTCATGTTAACTGTATCTTGTGTGTACAGCAGAGTTGTAGATATATCTAAGGATAAGCCTTTCTTTGTTATTGTTGTTAATGATTTCATCACAGCAGCACTATGTTAATATGTACATAAATGATTCACCATGTTAGTCTCTACCTCTTGAGCTCAATAACTTGGCTTTGTTTACCTCCACACCTTTCTGATTTCGTGTGGGGATGAATTGAAAACACTTGAATGTTCATTCAAGCTTTTGTACTGAAATACCCCCCCCCCCCACCACCACCACCACCACCACACACACACACACCACCTTTCCTGCACTTTACAAGTGCAAAGAATTCTCATAAAATTTTGAATCATCAAATGTTTGTAATACGAAGTACTACCAATAGACTGTTAGTCGATTTTCACTCTTTGATAGGATAGGACCTTTTGGGCAGGGAGAGTCACTGCTTCCTCCACAGTGGCTGTGTTCAAAGCTTAGTGTTAATGGCTCCATTTGACTTTTCAAGTTTCAGTTTATTTTACTGAGAGTTACACCAGTGTTACAATGATTCTTTGCAGGAATCCAGCATTGAATCCATATATTGAATCTGAATCCCTTTGAACTGGGTTTAGATTTGCCTATTACCAATAGCAAGTAATTAACTTAATGAATATCTTAAACACAAAGATTGAACATCAATCTTTTTATAGATGCTGAGATATTGATATGGTCACTAGTAAAAAAGAGATTTATTGGTGATTCCTGATCTTTCCTGACAGAGAACCAGGTCCGATATGGAACTGCCTATCAGAACCCAGCCCTAATAGTATGAACATTGGTTTCCATTTGTTCATAGGACTGTGTTTGGCTGCAGGGTGGTTAAAGTTTAATTTTAAAGAACATTTGTATGATGGCTTAGAGACCTCAATGCACTGAGACCTTAGAAACTAAACAAAAAAATAGACAAACACAAGAAAAAGAAAAATAGCTTCACCATTTCATATTACATAGCATCATTTAGAAAGAAAGCAAACTAAAGCAAACAAACACATTTAACATTTGTGCAGAAACACTGTCAATACAGAAAACATGCAAATTGAGAAACACTGCAAGTCCAACACAAGGGAAATTTACCAAGGACACAGAAACCTTTTTTAATATTTTCATTGTCTGATTCTGATGTTACGGGAAGTTACACATCTAGCATAATGCCATATTCACATTATTGCAGAAAATGTCTTTTGCTCCTGCTAATGTGCACTGCATGGAAGTTGAGAAGTTTAATTTTGACCTCAGCTGTTAATGTCTAACCTGCTGCTGTGATTGCAGATTGAAAATATAGAAATATAAAAATATAAAAATACATACACTAACAAAGAACAAATAACAGAACAGTTAAAACAGCAACAAGGTAGGAACCAGTGTTAAGTATTAACTAGTCAGAGCAACTTGGTAGCCGAATGGTTACAGCGTATACGACGCTAGTGCAATTGGTTCAATTCCAATAGGGAAAATTTTGTTGCACGTCATGCCCCGCCCTCACTTGTCATTTCCAGGCTGCCACTACAGTCTTCATCTGTCCAATAAAGGAAAAAATGCCAAAAAAAAAAAATCTTAATTACGAAGTACCTTTTGCCAATTAACCGCAGACTCCACCTCTTTCTCCTAGAATTATGCACAGAGCAAAGCAGAATGTCAAACACGAGAGCCTTGGTTTATTGCCTGAATGTGAATACAACAGAAGGTTGTCGCCTGGAAACAGTTAATGTGTATGCTTTTTTTTCTGTTTGCTTGTATTTTCCGTATTTGCAGTGTGTCTTTATGCCACATATACCTTGCCAAATTGGTGAATTTGGTTTCTTAATTTCCTTGCATTTATTAATTAATGTTTTTTTAAATCTGTTTTTAAAATTTTAAAGGTGTTATCATATATACTTGTCTCTTCAGTGTCAGTGCATTAAACTCCCTCAGCCGCTATGTTATTAACCAAGTAAGTAAGTAAACTTTTATTTATATAGCACCCTTCATAGTACGCGTACACAGAGTGCTTAACAGTACAAACAATAAAACCACAGTTCAATCAGTCACAATAAACGTGCAATCGAAACATTCAAGAAAACATACACACAAGGCACATGGCAGTGCAAGGTCAGTGCATGTAGAAGCATGTAATAAAATACATAAATAAAAAAAAAAAAACAATAGAACATGATCACATGGCACTGCAAAGCCAGAGGAAATAAGGTAGACAAGCTGAGAACAACAGAAAGTGGCAGATAAAACAGTGGATATGGCCTAACACTCAAAAGCTAGTCTGTACAGGTGAGTCTTTAACTGACCCTTGAAACTATTACTGACAGGGCAGATCTCAGACCCAGTATGAAACTACCTGGATGTAACTCCAGCTCTAAGAGTGCATGATTGGCCTCACCCTGATGAGGCTCACAATTTGATTTCTGTTATATGGCCATAGTTTTACATAGGATATTATGAAAAATAGCTGCACAGTGTCACTGTGTTATTATTTATCTGTGTGGATTACCCCTTATCCATTCAACAAGAACTATTCTGAAACAAAGGACATAATAGAAAAGAGACATACTGTAGGTGTCTATTGGAAACTGAATGGGAATTTTCTCAGGAATGAACACAGCTAGCAGTGGTACAAGTCACTCTCCCTCCCCACCACCTGTATGATATCTGTGTATATATAGTAGTTTCTTATATGTTTTATTTTTTGTTGGAATGAAGTACTTGAATCAAATTATAGTCATTTTGAAAAATTGTAGAGTAATAGCTGGCAAATTTGTGTGAGACAAATCACAGCTCATTAACTACTGGACTATTTGGATTAATATAATTTGCTGTCCTATACAATGTTTGTATATTTGATGTTTTAATCAGATGCATTGTAATTTGAATAAAACTTGCAGTATATACAGTACATAGATGTATCTATTAAACTCTGCATTCAAACACTGTAAATCAAAGTCAATGACTAGATATCAGCTGTCATTTTGGAAAATGTTAGGTTTACGTATAAGGTTCCATCTGGAAAGTTATAGTGAAAAAAAATTAAATGTGACTTTTAAAGAATGCCAAACCTTGTTGTCCATACTTCCCTTGTAATTTAAAAAGGAAGTTAATAGTATGGCATCTACTTCATACCCTATTTTTTACTAAAAAGCCTTATGTTTTTGGGATTTAGGAACTTGGGGAATGATGGCCAGACACAACACGGCCACTCTACCACCTGACAACATCATTTGTGTGCATGAGATAAGTGTACACACAGAGAGCCGGAGGAGCTATCATTATTATAATTCTTGTAATTATCATTATTATTATTTATTCTGCGTGGTTCAACCGAGTGTGATCTGTTTTTTTTTTGTTTTTTTTGTTTCGTTTTTTGTAGATATTGCTATACTTTAATTGCTTGCAGGCGCTGGGAAGGGTTCTTTTAACCACAGACTGTATAAAATAACAGACGCAGCTACTATGACATCACCCACTGCCTTTTTGAAACCTCAAGTATGACATTTTGGCTGTTGATTTATAGACTGTAGAGACGACTCGCAGATAGCATGTCACTCAAAGAGGCCACACTCTTAATAAAGTGTAACTTTAAGCCTTCGTGAAATTTAAACGGCTGAGTTATAGAAACTTTACCCCCAAACAGTATTATGAATGGGGAAAGGGGCTATAAAGAATCAAGCTATTTTTTGTACCAGGGCTGTAAAGATGTTTATTTCTGCTTTAAAGTTTGGCATTTTAACATGGGGCTCTATGGGGATTAACTTGCTTCTGGAACCAGCCCCAAGTGTTCATTAGAGAAACTGCAGTTTTTGGCCTTCTGAGTTGGCTTCATGTTTTTTTTAACCCTGGAGGTTGCCACTTGTCTTCAACATGTAACTATCAACTCTGGAGCATCTTAGGACTATACAGAAGGCCTTTACATTGGTGACTCTCTTTACACCCATCAGACATCATATGGCAGATCCACAAGTTACATTTTGTACCACCAGCATTAGAGTTATTATGTGCACAAAAAATGTGTCGTTAATATGAATTATTCTACCGTTGTACAACACAGTTCATTGTTCTTTTGTATTGCTGCCAGTGTTGGGGATAAGTTTATGCTTAACGATTCCCTTATCGATTCTTTTCATTACACTGAATCTTTACGTCAATGACGCACGTCACGTCTCATCAGTCAGCAGCACATTCAACAATAAAGAAGACGTAATGATGGAGAGACAGAAGCGGTCGAAAGCGTGGCTTCACTTCACCAAAAAAAACTAACAATGCAATTAATGCTGCACCGTAATTACATGCAAGGGTGGAAACACAACACACACCAACGACATGGCATTAAATATCAAAAGTGTCATGTGTTTGACAATCTCCAGTCAACGAGTGCAGCATCAGCAAAGTCTCAGCAGAGCATTCCAGTGAAGGTACGTATATCCTGTCCCATGTTAACGATAGCACAACGCATTCACTGACAGATTCTGTAACATTATTTGACGTAGATGAAAACAAATGATGCACAAATATTCTTTCACTTGTTCCATTTTAGATGACAGCGGTGGACCGAGTATTTCTGATGCCTGTAGTGTCGCACCCCAGCTCCACATCCCCGCCCCCCTCCCCCTCCATTTAGCCAGCAAACCCCATTCACACTTGCTGCAAAGGGCATGTAGGACAAAGATTTTAATTTATTTTTATTTATTTATATGTCCAGAGATTTAGGATCCAATGACCAATTTCATATTTGTTTACTTACACAACCACTTATTTCTTGTTTAGAATAGAAACTCAATAAAATTTGTGTTGTTGACACTGAAAACCTGCAAGGTCTACTTTTTCTACACAGAAAATTCACAGGAGGAATCGATAAGGGAATCGATAAAGAATCGAAGTGTTTGTTGTTTTCATTTTTCATTCATCCACACGGATCCACACCGCTAACAACCACCAGTGTACCACCAGAAAAAATATCATCCGCAGGTTATTGTGTCATGTCATTATAGTTTACATCATACAAGGGTGCCAGTGATTGGAACATCTGGGTTATGCCATACTAAGCGTTATCATGTTCAGTGTTTTTCAATTAATATACCTGCAGTATCTACAATGTGTCCCGTTTTGCTTTTGTATCCTCACGCTGCTAGAAAGTAGTGGGGATAAGGATCTGGCCTCTGGTTTGTTTTTTCCTCGTCCCAGTGATTGGCACATCTGGGTGATGTTAGTATATGTTGGATGTGTTTTCATTTACATCCCCTACAACTGCAGAGCAACAGCAGCACACAGTCCCCTTATTATGCATAACTCTCTCTCTCCGGTGCTACTGTAGATGAGTTCCACACCGGGAACCGGCAGGTGGGTCATGAGGTGTAAAAAAGGTGGGGGCCTTGAAGGGCCATACGGCTCCCAACTTCTTGTCCTCTGCCTCACTTCAACTCGTACTCTGGATAGACTGTGTTATCTTAAGTTCAGCAGGCTGGTATTCAAAAACACACTGGAGACACGAAGAATCAGGTGCAGCTGAGTTTTAATGTGTTTACAAGCATCACCACATACAACCCATGAGTCAAGCCCTGGAGCAAGACTGAAAATCCTGTCTGTGTTCTTTCTTTTATTCTGGTGGAGATTCGGGTGAATCTCTGCCCTTTTCCTTAGTTCTTCCTACCTAGGCCCATTTCTATTGGAAGAAGACCGTTTCTTTTTTGCCCTCATCATCTGACTCGGAACCTATTGGTGGCAATTTCTATTGGCTCTGGCCTGATCATGAGCTAATGGTGTAATCTTTCTTCTGGTAATCCCCAAATTCTCCTTCCATTAGCTCTGGGCCTGCTTTCACTTTATTTGTTAAAAACATGTGAAACTTGGGGACTTTTGCTGTACAGTCCCCTATGACTTCATACAATACAATTTTAGAGTGTGTGTGTGTGTGTCTATTGTTATACTTTCAGGTGATGCATAGTGTCCTATGTGTGTGTGCTTTAAACCGTACAAGGTGTGATGTGTTTTAATCGTGTGTGGTTACGATAGTGATTCACCTTACATGGTTACAATTCACCTTACATGGTTACATAAGATATCACACAACTTAATCATTAAATATAATCAACTTATGCAGAATAAAGTATTTATCTGATCATTGCATGATTCTCTTTTAACCTTAATCAATCTATGCAGAGTAAAGACCTTTACCTGATTAGTCACAAAGTCTTACACTACAGTCTTCAAGCTCCGGTGTATTAATGTGCACTTGTCATAGTGACTGGCTCTCACATCATGCAGTTTGTTGCGCTAACCTCAATATTTGTCTATTGTGTTTTATATCATAGGCCCACAAATATTTATCTACATTTCATAAATGATCACGCTTTGATCCTCTGCATGACCCTTCCTGTGTCCAAGACTATCGGATTCGTCTATTTTAAAAGGTTTAGGCTATTGATCTATATCACGCAACTATTAATATAAGCAGTGGATTTTAATACAAAGTGGTAAACACTGTATGTAAATGCATGAATGGGTCTGACCGCACACCCCTGGATTTGAAATGAACTGTAATAAACTGGAACTTCTGTGCTTTGATTACCTGCTGTGAAACAACTTGACCCTGATCCCTTTAAAATCAACATTAGTTCTTCTGAGCTCAAAGTAACACAAAAGTAGTGTAGTAAATTATTACTCTGCACAGAGAGTAATGTTGTAAAGTAACTTATTACTTTCAAATGAAGGTAACTAGTAATATGTATTACATTCTGAGAGTAACTTGCCCAACACTGGTTGCCACACATAGAACAAAACATGTATGCTGATAAAAAGGGTCAAAATTTGCCACAGACCATTTCATTTGAATGAACACATCAAGACACAGTGGGTCTCATTCATGAAACGTGAACAGAAGGAATTTGTGTGTAAACTGTTCGCAGACGGAAATTTACGTGCGCATTCATCAATATTTTAGTAGCTCCAATCTTTTCGTAGCTACTAACAAAATCTACTCCTGCTCCTGACCACTCGTAGTGCTTATGTAAATTTAGTAAAGCACATAAATATTGCTTTTCACTATTGGAAATGATAATTTTAATTCGTATTGCGCTCTGTTATGTACACAATACACAGATGCCTTTGAAACACATAATCTAAACATGACAAAATATTAAAAATATAACACATTTAGTTAAATTATTTGGCAATTAGCAGGTTTAAGATCCAGATTAGGTTCATGATTGTGAATTATCTACATAAATCGACTCAATAGATTACACGTTCTTTCTACACGTTGAATGATGATAATAAAAATATCCGTAAGGACAGTCGGATCACAGCCTCTTCGGTCTCGATGCCTGGGTTCAGCAGGGGCAGCAGGTGGAAGGAGGACGATCGTTTGAATGAATAAATCTGATTTGAAAATGATTAATTTACGTTGTATAAAACAGAGCTTTAGGCTATTAAGATTCAAATAATTTGAGGACGATGCATACAGACTGCTGTAGGCTATATGTTATCCGTATCATTTGATAAAATAAATGTTAAATAGCTCTACATTCCGACAGCGATCACTGATTTAGTTTATCCATTATGCACAAAACATCTCTGGTTTCCTGTTCCCACTTCATTCAGAACCCCACAAATGAATCTTCTGTTTGTTTGGTGACCGCTGTATTTTTGTGTGTGTGCTTATGCGTTTCTTTGCCTCCAGTTTCATATCAAACCATTTACGCTTCACCTCTGACATGGTTCTTTGTACTACGGAGACAACATTAACAGCATCAGTTACCTCCCTCCAGGCCTTCGCTTTGCCTGTCCCTGCCACACCACCACTAACAAAGAAAATAAAATGTTTTCCACATGTTGTCCACTTTACCCAAAATGATTTTGATCTCCGCTTCGGAAAAAATCTTTTTTCTTTCTCTACGCCATGACTGACAGGTCGACTGGACCTACACCTCCTTATATGGTGGTCATTGGCTATTCATGGGCGGGGATTTATGCTAATTGCTGATTACCGGGAGCATGCTGTCACTTTACGATGGATTGGCATTCATGATCACACACACGTGTTTACGATCAAATCTGAGTTTCCCGCGGCGTTTCTGAATCCGGAGTAGGTTTTTAGTAGAGTAAGCTGTTATGTGCAAATCTACACACAGATTCTTTTCAGAATTTACTGAAAAGAATTTACAGAACTTTTCATGAATGAGACCCAGTGTACGCATTACAGTATATCATATTACACAGAGACCATAACAAGTATTTAAAAATGCATGGCTTCTGTATATGGTGCTGAATATTTAAAGATATTTTACAGCTTACATACAGCGAGCTTCACATAAAATAAAGACCACTGTTTAACATTAACAAAACATATGAATCAAAATGTATAGGAGCTCAGAAGGTGAAAAAGACAGGTCATGTGATCTCTTAGATGTGGAGGAGCGTCCAGTGCCAAAATATGCCTGGTCCCAGGAGGCAATTACACAGAGGTAATTTTGGTGACTGGTTTAAAAGAAAATAATCAATGACCAAATAACACAACTTCATCTCCACCTTTCTGATATCAGTCTCCTGTACAATCTGTTGTTTCTATGACCTGAGCTCCTCATCTTCATCTGTCTGCTGATGTCATTTGTGTTCTTTTCCATTTCCATCACAAGTGAGCAACACTTGATTTCTCCGACAGCTGAAAAAACACAAAACAAGATGAAAATAGTCATTTGGTCAGAATAAACAATAGAGGAGCGTCTAATAAGGGGAGATACGAACCATCATTCATATTATGGCACATACAGTTTTTGTCCCTCCACATATATACTTTTGGGGTTTTTTATAGTATGCTAACAAACATAGTATGCTACATTCTTATCATACATCTAACTATAAAGCAAGGAAACTGTCTGCATGTACTGTAAATGTGTCCTTAGCATATCTAGAAGACCGTTCATCAGATCTACCTCACGTGCTAGTTGTATTACAAGGGACAGATGTCAGTGTCAAAGTTAATGCGATTAGAATTTGCAACACATGCAGTATTAAACTCATAATAAAAAAGTGAACAGCCTCTTTAGCTCTATGCAGCAGTAGGGGCGGGTCTGCAGGGGTCTGCAGCAAGTTATGCATGTCCTGCTGAGTGTATTTCAGGGGTGTTTCTACGGTGGCCCAGAAGTGCAAATCACAACGGCAAATCAGAAAACACAACAACAAATCAGAAAACACAACAACAGATCAAAAAACACAATAACAAATCAAAGAACACAACAGCAAAACAGAAAACACAACAGCAAATCAGAAAATACAACAACAAAACAGAAAACACAACAACAAATTAAAGCTGCGAGCAGTGTTTGGCGGGACCTTGGCCTCTCGCTGTCGGCGTCCAGCTCATGTAGACAGTGCGAATTATTCGTAAGAGTTGAAATGTCGATAAAACAAGCAATGTCAATATAACGCAAGGTCATTTACAGTACATTACAATATGTATTTAATTTTCAACCGATGTATTAACTAAAATGTACCTGTGATATGTCAGCTATGGAAACAAAATGTCTTGTCCAAAACATCCACATTGAAATGAAATAAAGTGTCACGATTATGTAATTTTACAATGTTAACAGCAACATGGTGTCTGTCATACTGTTAAGAATTGAAGTGTTCCCCATGTACTGTAAAAAACAAAGGTCTGTGGTGACCGTACTCCTGCTTTGTTGCGTAACACATTGTGATGTACGTATATGAATATATAAATACATAATATACATTTTAACAGGAAAACAATTATTAACATGGATAAAAAATGAATTACAAATTAGAGTAAATCATAAAAGAAAACCATTTTTTACAAAGACTAAAGTGATGATTAAACAAAGGAGCTTGTAATTTTGGAGTGTAACATTTCCTCAAAGGTGTGTATACTTTCCTGATGTGTATTTTATCGTGTGGTGCTGCAGCACACTTTTAGCTAAAGATTTGATTAAAATTCTAAATGAGGCAAAGGAGTCTGACCTGGAGATCTTGTATTTACATTTTTTGCTATCAGGCATTTATTTAGGAAAATATAGGAATGAGACACATGAGCTGGTCAATTTGGTCAATGTGTCAGGTGTGTGTGACCACACACGCACACACACACACACACACACACACAGGCTTGTGTCTGTCAGAGTGAAGCTTTTGTTATGCTAATTAATGACAGCATGACATTCGAGTAATGAAAAAGTTATACAGAATATCTGATTAGGACAAGTTGATTTGTCAGGGTTGCGAGTTTGAAGCCAATACGATAAATGGTGTAGGAGGATTGTAGGAGGATCTTACTTTCAAAGGACAAATAGCTCACTTCCTGTTGGGTTTAGGTCAGAGGTGCAAGTGTGTTATTTGTAGGTCTTGATGGGACGAACAAGACAGTTTTGGTTTGATCTTTCTAGGTCATTCCTACAAGCCGCAGCGACCATTTTAGTGTGTCTAAGTGGCGCTAGACAGCCCATTTTGGAACTTTGAGGATTAATTACTTCATTTTCTCAAATTCTTCACCAGTGCTGACATGCATGCCAATTTTGGTGAGTTTTTGAACAGGTTTAGGGGGTAAACTGATTTTTTTCCACATCAATGCCCCATCATTTTCTGTTTTGTTGTTGTGTTTTCTGATTTGCCGTTGTGTTTTCTGTTTTGTTGTTGTGTTTTTTGATTTGTTGTTGTGTTTTTTGATTTGCTGTTATGTTTTTTGATTTGTTGTTGTGTTTTCTGTTTTGCCATTGTGATTTAAACTTCAGGGCCACCGTATGTTTCTGACCATGAGCAGCCACGAATTGGCAGTGTTTTTCTTTGCCATACTAACTTACAACACTAATAACGTTACCCCTGTCAAAATACCTCCGTTAATTATATTCATGCTCTACTTAATAATCAAGGCAGTGGGGAAGTAAGGAAATATGACTTGAGTTATCTCATATTTGGATTTAGTTGGCACAGGACCAAGGAAGTGCTGAGGCCTTTAGTGTGTGGTATGTGGTGAAGTCCTCAGTAATGAATCCATTACACCAGTGCATCTCACACAATACCTTTTAACCAAACACACTGTGCTGAAAGATAAACCATTGGATTTTTTTTCTAAGAAAACAGGGCGAATTGAAGCAGTCCAAGTCCACAATTCAGTCTTGTATTACACCCATAGCCAAAGCATTGGAGGCTTCATACCATGCCAGCCTAGTTTAGCAAAAGCCGGTAAACTGTGTCTGCCAATCTCCAATGAAATGACACACATCACATGTGGGGAGAAAGCTGCCATACAGTTAAACTTGGTGCCGCTTTCAAAGGACACAGTGTCACAGAGAATACGCACCATGACAGATAATGTTAAAAAGACACTGACTGAGCGCACTAAAAGAAGTAGCTATTATTCCCTCCACCTGGATGAGACAACTGATGTTGCAGATTTGGCTAATTTGCTTGTGTACATTAGATATGATATGCCAACATGTAACTCATGAGATTGTTTCCCACGTGAGTCAAAGAAAGGAGTTGTTAAGAGAATCTGATATAAATAAAGATAAAGGCATTTATGCTAACTAGCTAATGCTAAGCGGACCTGTATAGTAGTGTGTGAAGAAAGTTGACCCAGAATAACAGGAAACAATGTGTGAATGCACTAAATACACTTATATCATTATGCACTTTATTAATGAAACCGTTTTCATACAATATGTGATTTTCTGGTTACTATCTGAAGCCAAATGGACGTATTTGTGGTTTATTGCCAAAATCAGAAAATGCTATTGTGAAATAATGGTGCAGTGATATTTAATGAGTGAATGTAGTCAGAATATAGTTGTTGTAGTTCAACTCTGTGAGAAAATGTGTTTTATGATAAATGGGGAATGGAACAACAGGAGGTTATATTGCCTATAGTAAGAAGTAAAAAAGTCATCTTAGTTTTGGTTAAAAAGATCACATTGTAAAAACTGTTTTGGTAAAAACGTACATGGATATAGTGACAGTTCATGTTGATTTAAAAAAAAAAAAAAAAAAATTAATTTATTATTCAAGAAAGAATAAAGAATAAATCCTGCTGACGTGAAGTCAACACCAGCACAACGTGTGTCTCCTCTATTTTTGCCAGTTTCAATCACAGTGCTGGCAAGACAGAGTTGTAAAGGTGGAGTTTACAACTCTGTTGGGATCAACATATTTTTAGGCCTCACCAAGGGGCACCAAATTCGTAGTGATCAACATATTAGGGCTCACCAAGGGGCACCGAATATGTTGTGAACATAAATTTTAGGGCATCACACGGAGGCTCCAATTATGTTGTAAATTGGCTATCAGAAATAATTAATAATTATTATTAATAATTAATAATCATGTTGAATAATGTGACTTAATTAACATTAAATCACCTTGTGGGGCACCATTCCCGTAAAGGGAAAATAAAGTTAAAGATATCAGTCTCATAAAATACACTAAACTATCAATTTGTAGTTTTGATTAATAATCAAATTAATGACAATAACCAAAATTAACAGTAAAGCCTGAAGGATTTCGGAGTTCTTGATGCAGCAGAGGTTGACTATTCATTCGCTCTTGTGCAACATTAAACAGACTGAAGGTATGATTCCAAAGAATTATATTTATTCACAAAGTAGCAAAGCAAAACCAAAACACACAAATTCTAACTAACTATATACACGCTTGGTGTGTGTGTGTGTGTGTGTGTGTGTGTGCGGGCGTGCAAGCGAGAGTGTGTGTGGGTGTGGTGATCAAAGAGCCATTTTGCCTACAAAACAAAATGGCTGACAACATAGAACTACAAGATGGCCAAATCAAAAAGGCTTGAGATCGGGGGAGGTGTTTGTCTGACTGTGTGGTCAGGACAAAGACAAATGAAAAGAAGCAGGAACTTTGAGATGCCTGTTTGGGTGTAGCTCTGTTGAAAGCTTATTTGTTAATGAGTCTATGTCAATGTGATTTGTGTTGCAAACAGTTTGGATTAGTGCAGAGATTGTTTAGTTGTGTGCAAGAATCTGTTTGTGAGCAGTATTAGCAAATGAAACACTTAGCTTTGGCGAAGCCAACGAATCAGTGACCTACCTGCAAACAATCACGACAATAACTCAATGACAGCATTAAATCACATACAAGTTAAAGTCTTGCCTAGCCTGTAAAGCTGTGATGAAGCTTTGCCCAGTGGTAACATTACCAATCTTTGAGTGGATGAAAGAAAGAGTCACTTGGTGGTGTGCTGCTTTGTTAGCTGGCAGAAGAAGGCCGGAAAGAGCTGTGTGCAGTCTTTGCTGTGTACTCGTTCCAAAGGTTCTATTCCGAGGAAGTCAGTCGCTCGGGGTCCTTGCAGAGTTAGACGCTGGGTGCTAACTCACATCGTTCCTTGTTGCTGGAACGCAAGTTGAAAGCCTTGTGCTTGCACCTCTAACTTTCTGGTTTAGGTTAGAGAGTCTGTGATCAATTGCCCCATCTTTGATGGTTCAGGGCAAGGAGCAAGGGTCTGAGCATCTGGATGGTCCAGGCCCAGCCAGAAAGAGGTGTGGGCTGCTCCGCAGTTCCCAAGTAAGAGAGGGGACTGTCTGAAGGTCGCAGACCTTCTACAGATGCCTGTGACATCACAGAGTCACATGTCACTGCAAAAGTCCTGTCCAATCAAGTTGTGAGACTTGTGTCTCACTGAGGTGTGAGGTGAGACATCCTGGAGATGGGTGTCAAATAGTTGTCTTTGTTTGGAGAACAAAGAGCATGCAGAGAAGGAAGCCTTTAAATGTCCAGTTTAGATTTTACCAAATGACAAACCATCTGTGGTCCTGTGAATCCCAACAGCTCTAATATAATGCTGGACAGTTTATTGAATAATAATGCACCATATTTGAATTGTTTTATTTTGTGGGTAAAATTTTAATTTGCAATGTAACCAGCAATATGTCTTTGTCAGGTAAATGTAGTGGTCCTATGTTTTCCTCTGAAGTAGAAGTAGAAGTACACTGTCAGTAAGCAGTATACTGTCAATAAAACAAAGTCTGGGGGTCACAGGCTGTGTCCACATAGTATTTATTTCTGAGTGACGGCTTCTCTTTTCAGTTATTCCCAATGAGGTGAGGTCGCATTTGAAACAGGAGAAAAGCCTGACTGAACGGACATCCTTTTCCTCATCACTCAACTGATGTAGAGGAACCACACAAGCCACAGGAACAATATATGACTTGTCGGTGACACTGATGGAAGCAGCTCTTATGCATCCATCAGGGTGCACGTGAATGGTCTCTCTACCCAGCCAGAGGGCCCTTGGAAGCTGGGGAGCCACAGTGAGGACTACATGGTCCACTGTCAGTTACTCTCTATCTTTTCTCCACCTCTGTCTTTTCTTGAGGGTTGCAACAGTATGAGATTTTCATGGGAAAATTACTGTTTCCAAAAAAATTGTGTTTTCACAATATTACAGAATTTATCTTATCAGTCAGAATGAGCTTCAAAGGAATGAAAGCAGCAGGGTTATTTTAGGTTAAAACAAAGGGTTTATTGCTATAATTGAAACCTGAAACCATTTTGTTAATGGATTTAAAAAATGACTCAAATAAAGGGGAGATTCAACATCAAGTTGCATTTTTTTTCAATATCGTAGATGAGCAAATGTACATTGTATATTAACAATCCACTTTTATATCATGGTATACCTTGAAACCAGTATATCGCTACAACACTAGTAGGGATCAAGATGTTCTCAGTATAACCCCATTCCCGTTGTAAAAGTACTTATGTCAGGGGGCTCAGGATTTAAACTAATATTTACATGTCCACAGAAATTTGATTTCTGCAGCTCTAAGTTATGGGGTTCAGCAGACGCTTCCAGGTGCCTCTCTGATGCTGTGTAATATTTGTATGTGAAGCCAGAAACTGCTGTTCAAAGAATTGACTGACAGGCTTAAAAGCTGTAACTTAAGAGAGTCCTGATCAACAAACTTATATCCAACCAGGATTTTGATTCTGACATGCAGTAAACCTCTAATAATTAATGCAATTTGATAAAAACTGAATCAGTGAGTAAATTAAGCAGGCCCCTGGTTGGGATGGGACACATTATTTCTGACAGTGAGTCACAGTGAGGATGAGGGTGTAATGAGTAGCAGGATCATACCTGTGGTTAAAGTTCCTGACTGAGTGGGACACAGTCTGACTGAAAACCAGAGCCCGTGTCCTCTCTTTCCTGAACACACACTGTGGGATATGACAGACATCCATCTGCTGTGTGCTGCCTTTCATCCTGGAGTGTAGATTTGTCATGGAACAATAGGGGAGAAATGCCTAACTGCAGGAAAACAACAGAAATCATTTGATGGCAAGTTCTGATACAGTGTCTGTATGATGAATTCTACTGTGAACATATTGATACAGCTGTACTTACCTTTCTGTAAAAGTCTCTTCCTGGTAAAGATATAGAGGTGAGGGTGACTTTATCACCACTTTGTCTAATCTCTCTGACAATGTCCTCATGCTCCATAGACTCAACAGGTTTCCCATTGACAGCTAGCAGCAGGTCTCCATCCTCCATCCGTGCCCCCTCAGCTGGACTTCCCACATCCACCTCCCTCAGCACATGAACTGGATCACAGCAGGATTGGAAAGGAAAAAGCACACATGCAGAGAGACTTCAAATCACCTGATTATTATTGAGAGAAAGGTTACAAAATGGGTTTGAGTAAACTTTCTTGTACATGGGGCAAGAAACACACAGGTCTTTAAGTTGCTAAGGTCATTATTGGCTGATTTCTTATCATTAAGTGTTACATAAAAGCCTTTGAAACAGAATTTAGACTATGATAAAATCCAATGTCCTGGCTGCTTTGACATAAATTTAATTTGGTCCTAAAGTAAGATTTAATTAGCTATAGCAACCTCAATGTGTAAAGTCTGATTATGCTAGCTCAGTATGATAGCCTCTGTTTGTCAAAGACTTTGGTGAATTAAACATTTTGCATTGACATTTTAATGTAGTTTAATTGGAATTCAGAATGTTGTTGTTTTTTCCATGTTGCTTTTTTTTTTTTTTTCAGATTTTTTTCAGGTTGAATTATTATTATTTTTTGACTGTTTTATGTGCAAAAACAACTGCTGACAATCTGGGAAACAAGTAGCTGCAGTTTTCATTTGTTAATTGTGGATTAGGATTTTAAAATATCACTCATACCACTAAAATAGAACCTCAGTGATCTCTATCACATCCAGTTAATTACAGCCACATCTCTACTTGTATTTAGAAGTGGAGCTCCAGGCAATACTCTGGCCAAACTCTTTGAAAGGAAAATGACATAAGCAGCTGTTGCCCTGGTTACCCAGTGTCCTGGACAGAGACACAGGTGGAGAATTGACATGTCAGCCATTAGAAATTAGGAACAGGGGGACAGCATTTTTCAAATTGGGCCCCTCATCCATACAAACATCAGAACTGATAAAAAAAAGTAAGTAAAATCCCTCCAAAATACCCCATTACGGCACCAAGACCATGAAAAAGACCATAGACCCACATCTGACCCCTGCAGTTAATGTGAAAATGGATGGTCATAAGTGATTTATTAGATGAGAGAAAAGGTACAGGAACCAGGGAGAATGTCTTCCACAGTACAGGGACCCTCTCCGGGTCAGGATAAGATGTGCTGTGCTCCACATGGCTGATGCTGGTCAGACCTGCAGCTTTACTCAGGAGGAGTCCACTCAGCTCACTTCTCACCTGCTCTGCCAAGGAGGCTGGTGTGCTGTGTGTAGTATTGTTGGGAAGAGCTGTATGGTATTCTTGGAGACAGGAGGGTTAAAGGAATTCCCCTCATCCCCCAAATCTGTTGAACAGATTTGAATAGCAAGTCCCCCACCTTTCCTCGTGCCACTTCCCTGCGATTGCTGTCTGCCAATATAGTCTTGAATCCTCCTCAAGTCCTTGGGGATTTCAGTTTACTCCAGGGCTGAACTGGCCATTGGGCATACCGGCATACCTATGGCGGAGCTTCTTCAATGGCAGCATCAGTGACCGCACCTGCACTGGCATCCAAAGCAGCCACAGCAAGTAATGATGTCAGAGGTGGCCATCAGCAGGTGGATGAAGCGAAGGGGAGGCAGGAGGAGGAGAGACCCGCGGCTGCTGCATTATATGAGGACGGCAAAGGCGGTGCAAGTGGAGGGGAATTTGAAATTCAGGTAAGAGGTGATGAATTATAGTCCACCTGGGTCAGATATGAATCAAGTTTGGTTGATTGAGTTTTGGTCACACAAAAATGTTCATGTAAAACCAAATGATAAGGCTAGTACTCATCATAAACCCTCGACACACACGCAGATATAATTTAGATTAAATCAAATTATGATTTGCCAGGAAATGTGATGCTACTCATTGACATAAAAGTGACTTGGAGTTAAGAGTAACTAGGGGGGGGGGGGGGGGGGGGGGGGGGGGGGGGCTGGAGCCTATCCCAGCTGACATCGGGCGAGAGGAAGGGGGAAGGGTACACCCTGGACAGCTTGCCAGACCATCGCAGGGCTTAATCGATTAGTCGTGGGAAAAAAAAAAGATCTGCACGTTATTTTTACTTCTGCGGTGGTGTGTCTGTGTCACTCTGCAGTTACACCTCCAAAACACTAGTCGGCGGTGGAGGACTGTGTTATGTGCTGTAAAGTTGAGTTCAATTCAAAGTTTATTTATATAGTTGATTCAAAACACATTAAACATGGCTTAATAGAGACAGTGTCAAACACAAGTACACAAATCAGCTTCACTATAACTCACAGCATTCACAGACAAACACTTGTCTTTATCCTTACACATTTTCCCCACAAATACAACATACTAACGTTATTAGCACAAGTCTATGGCATTTTACATTGTATAAATTAGCCTAGTGTCTAGCGATATTTTCCTCATATAAAGCCAGGGACAACAGCAACATGTAACAAAGGTAACGCATAATTTGACTCCATTACAGCTCACAACATTCACTGACAAAACTGTCTTATACTAAACACGTTTTCCAAACAAATACAACATGCTAACATTATTAGCGCCAGCCTATGGCATTTTACATTGTATACATTAGCCTAGCGACGAGCGGACATTTCCTCTGCTCATATGAAGCCAGTATAAATCCCAGAAGGATAAATCACTGTACACAACTTAAAATGCTATTTTAGTGGAGGCTTTACTGTCTTCACAAGTAAATACAAGCTTCATTTCCACTGAGGGAAATGGTGTCAGTTTACAGAAACGGACGGGAGACCTGCGTCACCACAACACTGAAAGTGGGGTGGGCGAATCCAACTTTCTGTCAACAATGGGGTGTTTTCCAAGTGCTAACGGCTGCAGCCTGCACCCATGTCCGCCTACGTCACATATCCAGCCCCGCCCACATCCATACGTCATTGTGGTTTGTTCAGGGAAAGTCGGGATTTCAGAAACTCAGTCGAAACAGCGCAAACTGACTGTCAGATTTCATGATGTTCTTCCCTACTACATAAACATTTACTACACGAACGCTTAAAGAGAAATGGAATAAAAGATCACATTACATAATTAACTTATCTTCCAATGATGTAGACCTACATCAGTCTAATAATATCAGATACATCAGTCTAATAATATCAGACTGAAAGAAAAGACCTTTGAAAACTTTTTACCACTATTTAGCCAACCTCAATCTATTAACCTCTCTGTTTATATTAGTTGTATTTATACTTACTATTTTATTTACTCAAATTGTTACTAACAGAACTTACCTTTGCCAGCCTGTTGTAGGCCTACCTCCTGACCAGCCTTCTCTCTACAATTACATTTCTATAGAGAACATCCAGTACACCACCATCTTTTGTACTATTTTATTTTTATTATTATATCTGACCTATTTTCCCGCCTATACTGTGCCATGTCATGTCCTATGTCTTGATGTATCATACTAGCCTTCAGTACTGTATGTGTACTGTGTGTGTTTGTGTGGAGTGTATTTTGGGACTTGTCCAGGTAATCAAGGACAGTGGTTCTCAGTTAACTTTGGCTGGTTAAATAAGGTGAAATAAATAAATGATAAAAAAAAAATGCAACCCATTTAATGGAATATCATAATGAGTGAACAAGTGTCAGTGATAGCAAATAATGCAAATTATTACCAAAGGAAAAGTTGTTCTATTATTTAGCAACAATGAACAGACTCTTCTGATCAAATTATGGAAGCAATAGTTAGTAGTAGGTCGGGCAAAAAATTATAATATGGGCTCAGCCTCCATGCAGACCAAGCCATTTCCCTGCAAAAAATGTACAATTATTATCTTTTCATCCTGCAGTGAAGAAAGGGGAGACGTCCACCACTGCCGTTTCTTTTTTATCCATCAAGATGTTATCGAGTGGATGATCCTGGTGGTTGTTCTGAATGGCCTCTCACGTCTTCAGTGTACATCTCTCTACCACCAAGTAGTTGACCCAGCTGCCTTGCATCCTTGTGTCTGATGCTGCATAAAACACACTTGCCACCACAGACAGATAAATCATTGACTCAAGAACATTTTTTTTATTTCAACAGTTTATTCAAGCAAAACAAAACAAAACATGACCATCTGACTGAACTTCTTGAACTTCTCTGTCACTCATAAAAGGAAAGCAGAACATGTCACTCAATTTGGATACAAAGTAGATTTGTCAATGATAACTAAAGTTATTAATTTAGTCATGAACACATTTACTCAATCTGGAAGAAATAGAGGAAGGATAAGTATTTGTTGGGAATATAACTGATAGCTTGTAGTCATTCTGTCTTCAAAGTAACTAAAATGAATGAATTTGATCATAATCACTTATCTAAGAAAACTGAAAAAATCAACACAGCCAAGCCTTCCTATTCGACATCAACTCTTATCACAACACTGCACATCGGCAGCTGAAAGAAGTTTTGCCTACTTCTGTGCAGAAACTAGTAATGTAATATGTATAATATAATATGTTACAGTAAATTCAGACCATACCTCCATGGTTGATTGCTCCATCTAAGGGATTTCTCAGATGGTAAAGAATTATGATTTGGTGGCATCTGGAAAGGACAATGGGGACAATCGTATGTTTCTGCTGCCGGAAAAACAGGCTCTTCAGTGGCCAGGAATGAGTGGGATGCTGTGGACATATCCACAAAGCATTAGCATTAGTGTTCTTTCATATTCAGGTTAATTCATTTTATTCAAATAAGCTACAACATTTAAATACAACATTGTAGCTGCTACAAGAAATGAATATCAAACAAAATTTCATTGCACTGACTTGCAATGACAATAAAGCTTCTTAATTAATTAATTTCCACGTTTGATAACTTTTTTGTTACGTTACATAACTTAGCGTCACTTTCGATATACATACGCAATGAAAATGCCACCCCACGCGCACACACACACACACACAACACACACACAGCTAAATTAGGTTACAACGACGCTAACGCTAATGCTAACAACGCTAATGCTAACGTCGCGTCGGATGTTACCACACAAGCTAAACGTTGACCATTAACCTACCAAGATACCCTAAAGTTATACAACAACAATATACAGCAACAAAAGCGCCATGAGATGTGAATAAAGTTTTTCATTTATTGCATTTATTGTAGCAACGTAATTGTAATGCCATCGATATAGCATCAAGCTAAACCACCAAAGAAGGACCAGGACCACAGGGGACGTGTTTTTGAAGATTTACTTTCCTTCTTCGAATGGTGAAAACTGAATATACAGTACAATGCATTGAGCACATGAGCTCCAGAGATCGCAAAAATAAAGTGCACAAACTTTGAATTTCTTTAAACTAATACAAAATATATTAACTAAAATCACATAAACACATTTTACACTTACGGCATTGCCTTGTTGACTCTTCAAGGAAGATGAGAACAGATTTCCTTAATTAGCGTCACATCAGCCATCGCATACTGTTTACCGTGCAACGATGCGGAACCGGAAGTGGATCGGCCAAACCGGAAGTGGTATTATTTCGCTAAAACTCGTTTTTAATTCTTCTAAACGTACAAATAACCATGAAATATTATATATAACACTTCTTAATGAAATTACAAATTTTTTAGCCTTATTTATATGTTAAACCATGACTTATGTATTTACGAAAGGAATCACCTTAAAGGCAAACAACATTGGGAATGTGCATAGTAGACAACAGTCTGATTTATGGTTGACGGGCTCCACCTAGTGGCAATTGCACGTACTACACCAACAACTTTGCATTATGAGATGAACAGAATTAAATGAAAAATTGCATTACAGGCAACACACTCCCCGCCTGGCCTCGTAGGCCACTGTAGTTAACTAAACCTCACAGGAAGTGTCCATTGGTAGAAGAAGAACAACTTCGGTGACTGGTCGCATAAAAGTCTTTACACAACCTTGTTCACTTTACTTTCACCTCAATCTTCCTCACGTGATTGTCCTTTCCAGGGAAAGTGGCAGTGACCCTAGCCATGGCCCAGCTGTTGCGTGGGGCCTGCTTGTCTTTGAGCAAGACAAGGTCACCAACTCGAAGATTCCTTCGAGAAACAGTCCATTTTTGTCTTTGTTGTAGTGTCGGCAGGTACTCTCGCCTCCAGCGTGACCAAAACTGGTCAGCAAGAGCCTGGACTTGTCTCCATTGCTTTGTGTAAAGGTCTTGGTCCACGAACTGTCCGGGAGGTGGCAGAAGACAGGACTTCTGAGTGAGCAACTGTGATGGGGATAGAATTAAGGGATTGTCCGGATCGGAGGAAACTGGAAGGAGTGGCCTTGCATTCATGATTGCGGTGACTTCCGCCATGAGTGTGCACAACACATCGTGAGTGAGTTGTACCTTGCTTTGAAGCAGCATGGAGTCCAGTATTCGCGAGCAACACCGATCATTCGCTCCCAGGAGCCTCCCATGTGGGAAGCGTGTGGTGGGTTGAATTCCCAGCTGCAGCCTTGGTCCTGTAGATAGTTTTTCGAGTGTCTTGTTGTCCATGCCTAACTCCTTAGAAGCTCCTATGAAGTTAGTACCACGATCTGATAACAGTTTTGTGGGGGTCCTCTTAGTGAGAAAAAGCGTCTCAGGGCATTGACACAGCTGGACGTATCCAGAGAATCGATAACCTCAATGTGAACAGCTCTTGAGCTCCTACAAGTAAACATGATGGCCCAGCGCTTGCTCTGGGCATGTCCGCCTCTAGTACGTCTACTAGTAACAGTCCATGGCCCGAAAACGTCAAGGCCGACATAACTAAAGGGAGGACAAGTTTTCAGTCCTTTCTGGTGGAAGATCTGCCATGCGCTGTTCTTCCTGCTTTCCACGAAGCTTGCGACAGGTGACGCATTTGTGAATTACGAGTTCACAAGTCCTTTACCACCTATTATCCACAGACCAGCTGCCCTAATTGCCCCATCTGTCAGATGACGGCCTTGGTGGTGGACCTGCTCGTGGTAGTGACGAGTGAGCAGGAGGGAGACGTGACTGTCTTTAGGGAGAACGACTGGGCTCTTTTCCCAAGCTCTCGAGCTCTGAGTGTTTGAGACGGCCTCCAATTGAAATGAGGTCGTTCTGAAGGACTGGGCTGAGTTTCAGCAGGGGGCTCTGTTTTGGAATTGGCTTGCCAGCTTTGAGGGCAGACAGTTCTTTGTCGAAGGCGGCCTGTTGAACCCTTTGAAGAATGATGTGCTTTGCTTTGGTCATTTCGTCTTGTGTTCGAGGTAAGTTGCATTTGTGCCAGCCTTTACATTCAGTGTTTGGATTTGTGCCATTGAAAGACTTTGCGAGGTGAATGAGAAATGCCACTGCTCTGACTAAGGACTTGAAGGTGGAGAAGCGTTCAAAGCGTTTGCAGGTGAGTACTTGGAGGTGAGTAGCACAGGTTTTAACTTGTGGCCTGATTTCACAGTCTTTCTCCGGTTCAACTAACTCAAATGTTTCACTTTCTTGTTTTGTTTCTGCAGGTGGACGATGAATAAAGGTAGGTCCAGTGAACCAAGTGGTCTTTGTAAGTTGAGATGGTGTGAGTGAGCGAGATGCATGATCTGCAGGGTTTTCCTCGGTGCGCACATAGTGCCACTGTTCCGGTTTTGAAGACTGGCGAATGCGTGCACTCTGTTGTGAACATATGTGTAGAACCTCTTTGACTCGTTACAGATGTAGCCTAGGACTACCTTACTGTCCGTGTAAAAGTGAACTGCTTCAAACTTAATATCTAGCATCTGAATGAGATCGGCCATCTCAACCGCCAAGACGGCAGCGCACAGCTCTAGTCTTGGAATAGTGGGCTCTGATTGGGGGGCTAGTCTTGCCTTGCCCATGACAAATCCGGTCTCGACTTGGTTGTCTTGAAAGACTGCTCTGCAGTAGGCTACAGCGCCTATGCCTTTGGTGGAAGCGTCCGAAAACGGTGCAATTCTTTGCATTTTGCTTGGCTTAGAGAGGTTGTTGTGTATGTTCTCGGGACATGGAGCTCTTTCAAGTCTTGGAGGAATCTCTCCAAGCTTCCCATTTGCTTTGCTTGTCTTGTGGAAGTGGAGTGTCCCAATCTGAATTTTCAGAAGTGAGTTCTCTGAGCAAAGCCTTCCTTGGATTGTGACTGGTGCTAATAGGCCCATGGATCGAAAACACTATTAACAGATGACAGGACGCCACGCCGTGTGAACGGCTTGTCTGTCATGGCCACTGAAAAGGTGAAAGTGTCTGTCATAGTTTCCCAGATGAGGCCAGACTTCTCTGAGACTGGGTTTCTTCACCACCAAGATCTAAGTCCTTTACTACTGCTGCACAGTCTTCAGGGCAGAAGGCCTGCATGACTGCCTGAGAGTTGGAGGCAAACTTGTGCAGGCGTAGGTTGGACTCAGCGAGTGAGGCTTGAGTTCTTTGTAGCAAGTCAATCGCTTCGGTCGAGAGGGCAACGAGATCAGCCCGTCGTCTACGTAAAAAATGCCTCTCCACAAACTTGACCGTGTCATTCCCATGCTCTTTTTGCTCCGGCTTGAATGGCCTTACGCAGCCATAAACAGCAATGGCAGGAGACGGCGAGTTGCCAAAGACATGGACTTTCATGCGATAATCAATTACTTCCTTGTTGACGTCGTTGTCCTTGTGCCACAAGAAACGGAGGTAGTTACGATGGTCTTCACGCACCATGAAACAATGAAACATTTGCTGTATGTCGGCCATAATGGCGACAGGTTCTTGCGGAAGTGGAGGAGCACCCCAGTGAGGCTGTTATTAAGATCTGGGCTGTGAGGAGTATGTTGTTAAGTGAGACACCAGAGTGTTGGGCGCTAGAATCAAAAACTACCCTGATCTTGTTGGGCTTTTGAGGGTGGTAAACACCAAACGTGGGGAGAAACCAGCACTCTTCTCCTTGCTCTAAATCAGGTGCCACTTCCGCGTGACCGTTTGAGAAGACAGCCTCCATGAACTCCACATACTGTAGCTGCATGTGGGGTTTCTTCTGCATGCTCCTTTTGAGAGAGGCGAATCGACTGAGTGCTAGCTCTCTGTTGTTTGGGCATTGGTTGCCGGGGCTCTTTAAAGGGTAGAGGGGCGACCCAGCTATTGTCACCGTCTCTGTACATGTCTTTGTCCATTATCTCTAAAAAGAGAGTGTCCTCTATGGAGGGAGCTAGCTTGTTGTCATTTTCAGTACGATTGAAAACTGTCTGTCCCAGCATTAGCTCAGGAGACTTGCTGGGCCTAGCTGTGTGTTCCTTTAGCTGTAGGAAGCTATCGCATTTCCCGAAGACTGTTGGGCGGCCATTTTCAAGTATGACTGTTTTGCATGAGCTGACTGTTGCCTTGTGGGCATTACCTACACACACCTCCCCAATCACTACCCACCCTAAATCCAGGCGTTGGGCAAAGGGAGCATGATGAGGGCCATTGACTTGTTCCCTGACTTTGTGTGCACGCAAAACGTCTCGTCCCAGCAGCAGGAGTATCTCTGCGTTAGGCTCCAGCTCTGGAATGTGCTTAGCAATGGACTTGAGGTGTGGCTGGTGGAGTACAGCACTTGGGGTTGGGATTTCACTTCTGTTATTAGGAATTTCCCCACATTCGATAAGAGGTGGCAGTGGGATAGCTACTGACCCATCTAAGGACTCAATCTGAAAGCCTTCAGCCGTTTTGCCCCATGTTTCCACAAGCCCAGAGCAGGTTCTGAGGTCGTATGAGACGGGTTCGGTTTTAATGTTAAACAGTTCGAAGAACTCTGGCCTAGCTAAGGAGCGATTGCTCTGGTCGTCAAGAATAACATAGGCCTTCACTGCGCTGCTTTTGTCACCTTTAGGATACACCTGTGTGAGACATATTTTAGAACATGAACGACCCCACTGACCTGGACCGCACACTGTTGTGCAAGTTGTAGTGACTGCTACGCTGTCTGGACTTTCTCCCTCCCCGCCATCCTCTTTAGCGGGAGAAGGAGCCGTGGGTGTTTGTGGCGGAGGGCCAGGATGCATGACACTGTCATGGTAAGTACTGCTGCATTCAGAGCACTTCACTGTAGACTTGCAGTCCTTCGCGAGATGAGTGTCTGATGAACAGCACTTGAAACATATTCCTTTCTCCTTCAGAAAGGCCTTTCTTTCGTCTAGTAGCTTGTTCCTGAATGTCCTGCATTGTGTTAGTGGGTGGGGTTTGTTGTGCAGCGGGCAGTTCTTCTCAAAGTCATTGTTGGGGGGCGTAATGTCGGTTTTGTGCACCATGATTGGTTTAGCTGAGTGAAAGTTGTTTTGGTTTGGTCTTTCAGGTTTTGAATGTGATTGACTGATGCAGTGGTTGAAACTTGGATCGTTACGTTTCTTGGCCTCTTTACATATGAATTTGCAAAAGTAGCTGAAAGGAGGGAAACAACCATCATGTCCTTCTTTGTATTGTGAGCCATGAGACATCCATTTTTCCTGGAGCCCGTATGGAAGTTTGTCCACGACTGGTGCGACTCCACGTGAAGTGTCCAGATAAAGCAGGCCGGGGAGATACCCGTCCTCTTTTGCACCATTGATCTCTTGCAGCAGGTCCCCTAATTCCTGTAGCTTCGCATTGTCTTTTGTTGTTAATTTGGGGAAACTGTCTAGTCTCTGAAAGAATGATTTTTCGATTATTTCAGGAGCTGCGTAACACTCCCAAAGCCTCTCCCATGCTTTCTTCAGAGCAGTTGTGGGGTTGTTGATATGTACAGAGCGAATGCGTTTAACCTGATTGCTTGACTCTTTTCCTAACCATTTTGTCATGAGGTCGAGTTCTTGAGTTGGTGAGAGGGCGACCTCTGCTGTTGCACCACGAAATGAAGAAACCCATGCCCTAAAATTCTCTGGCCTGTCATCATACTGGTAGAGACCCGAAGTGATGAGGTCTCGGCGTGCCATGTATTGTTCAAATGGCTCAGCTGAATGTGGCATGCTCACCGGTGTATTTTTGTGAGGAATGAATAGGTTGGACAATGGACTGAGAACTTTCTGTGTCTTAGATGCTCTTGGAGTAGGCACAGGTGCGTAATTGTCATCAGGCTCTGGCTTACTGCTCTTGGGATGTGGCTCTGGATCTGCGCCTTGTGAGCCATACCATGTCACTAATGTGTCATCTGAGTGACTGTTGTGGTCATCAGTGGGGAGAAGCAGTGGGGGGCCTTGAGGTTCAGAAAACCTAATCTGAGACTGCACATATTCCTGAGTTCGTTCTCTTTTTATTTCATCTGATACAGATTTTCTGCTTTCAAACTCTGCCTCTTCTTCTAATGCTGCTGCTTCAGCTATGGCAATGTCTGCTTCTTTGTGAAGCATTAATACTTCAAGTTGTATCAATTTTCGTTTGTTCCACTTTAAGCTGTGCATCAATTTCATTTGTTCCACTTTAAGCTGTGCATCAATTTTCGTTTTTTCCACTTTAAGCTGTGCCTCCTTACTTGCATATGAAGCCCTCACCTTCGCTGCCTCTGCTTTGGCTCGAGCACGGGCGACGCTGCTCAATGATGAAGATGTGACGAAGCTTGAAGCTTTCTCAGACTTGTTGTTGGCCGACATCGTGTCCATGAAGCGTCGAATGCTGCCTTTTCACTGTAATGCCATCGATATAGCATCAAGCTAAACCACCAAAGAAGGACCAGGACCACAGGGGACGTGTTTTTGAAGATTTACTTTCTTCGAATGGTGAAAACTGAAATAATACAGTACAATGCATTGAGCACATGAGCTCCAGAGATCGCAAAAATAAAGTGCACAAACTTTGAATTTCTTTAAACTAATACAAAAATATATTAACTAAACATCACATAAACACATTTTTACACTTACGGCATTGCCTTGTTGACTCTTCAAGGAAGATGAGAACAGATTTCCTTAATTAGCGTCACATCAGCCATCGCATACTGTTTACCGTGCAACGATGCGGAACCGGAAGTGGATCGGCCAAACCGGAAGTGGTATTATTTCGCTAAAACTCGTTTTTAATTCTTCTAAACGTACAAATAACCATGAAATATTTATATATAACACTTCTTAATGAAATTACAATCGTTTTTTAGCCTTATATTTATATGTTAAACCCATGAACTTATGTATTTACGAAAGGAATCACCTTAAAGGCAACACAACATTGGGAATGTGCATAGTAGACAACAGTCTGATTTATGGTTGACGGGCTCCACCTAGTGGCAATTGCACGTACTACACCACAAACAACTTTGCATTATGAGATGAACAGAATTAAATGAAAAATTGCATTACAGGCAACACAGTAATTTCACTTACCGACATGATCTTCCCGCTTGGTTTTTCCAAAATTTTTGCCGAGAGAGAAGAGGTGGAGTAACTTGGGGAGGATTTCTATATTTGGGATTGTTGGACGGGGCTGGATCTTTGAGGGGGGGCTAGACATCCAGCCCTGCCTTCCCGCAGGCCGCAGCCGTTACCCTCTCCCATTTTCACAGGTAACTTCGCCTGTCCCCCCGACACTGGAAATAACGGATTAATCCTGGAAAGCTGTTGATGTAGCACTTTTCTCCTTATGACAGTAACACGCGATTATTCGACCATTGAGAATTTGGTCGGACGAGAGCATAGCGACCAAATAATCGACTAGTCGACCAGGAGACTACAGCCCTAAAAGTAACTACTTAAATGTATTTATCTTTTATACATAACTATCCTCTTTATTCAAGATAAGTTGTGTTTTTATCTTATTGTTTTTTTACTGACATTTAACAGCAAACTCTTGTGGACAATAATAACCTGTATTTTTTTGTTGTGGGCATGTTTCCATTCAATTTAAAATATCCCTTCACTTTTTAAAGGTTGCCATGTTTGAGGAAGTATTATGTGTTTCTGTGCTGTTTATTGATGTGGTGAGTACATAGTCAAAAGTGGTGTGTTTGACAAATCACGCACTGACACCCATGACCTAAATCCAACAAGAAGTGAGCCATTTGCCCTTTCAAAGTAAGATTTCGCCTCAAACATGCTCTTAAAAATAAACATCTCTTCCTACACCGTTTATTGTATCGGCTTCAAAGACACACACATGCCAGCTCAACTGCTGCTAAACAGATCTTCTGTATAACTTCGTCTCTCTCACCATCACATTATTTTGATGATTGGGCCAACGGTTTGGGAATGGGAAGAACTTTTTCGAGGAGTTAAATCTCCACTAAAACAAGTCTCTTCTCTATGTTCTGTCTGTCTCTCTCTGCTCTTCTGCCAGGTGCACCTACTTCATAACCATGGCAATGTGTGTGCGTATCTACATCTTACATGCAGATATGACAGGGGCAGCATCTCCATTTTAACCCTTCAGGTGCCAGTTTATTGAGGAAAATATTCCATTTTCATTTCAACACTTCAAAAGGCTGTCGCTTGAAAGTGGTGAGAGATAAAGGCATACTGTAAATGAGAAAACTATTCATCATGACCCAAAGTTTGTGATGGGAGTAAACTTAACTCATCTCATTTGCATATTGTGGCATCACTAGGCGGCAGCCATATTGGATTTAATCAATCTCAGTAAAACATCATTTTGAACATATTTACACAGTCGATTTCTTTTGTTTTGTGTTGTTTTTGTCATCTCATCGTCAAAATAAAGGAAGAGGAATCTGATGGGAGTAAATTCGCTCATCTAATTATCACTTCTACATACCTACAGCTACATAAAGCATTCAAACATCTGAACATTCAGCTTCAGATTTTTTGATGTTTTTGTCAATGTGTTTAATATTTCAAAACAACTGACGATCACGACATGAGCTGGAAGCCAAAACGGGCTCGAGTGCGAGGTCCCGCCCCAACGCTGCTCACAGCTTTAATTCTTTCTTTCTTTCTTTCTTTCGCCGCCACTTTAAACTGGAATTTGACCCCCTAAACATGCTCCAAAACTCACCAAAATTGGCACACACGTCAGGACTGGCGAAACATTTTAGGAAATGAAAAAATTAATCCCAAAAGTGCCAAAATGGCCTCTCTAGTGCCACCTAGCCATTTAGGCACACTAAAATGGCCGCTGCGGCTTGTAGGATGTTCGTCTCATCAAGACCTACAAATAACATGCTCGCACATCTGACCTAAACCCAACAGGGAGTGAGGTATTTGCCCTTTCAAAGTAAGATTTCGCCTCAAAAATGCTCTTTCTTCAGAATCCTTAAAAAAACAACTCCTCCTACACCGTTTATGGTATGGGCTTCAAACTCGCAACTTTGACAGATCAACCCATGGGGAAAAACTTTTCTGTACAACTTTTTCATTACTCAAACGCTTTGAATTTTCTGGGCTCTCAAATGTGAGACCTTACAAAACCTCATGATGATTTTTGTGCCACCTACACACACTAAAATGCCGGCTGCGACCAGTAGGAATCATGTAGAAAGACCAAACCAAAACTAGCTTGTTCATCTAATCAAGACTTACAAATCTCGCACTGTAACCACTGACCTAAATCCAACAGGAAGTGAGGTATTTGCCCTTTCAATGTAAGATGTCATTTTTAAAAATTCTCTAACTAAAAAAATATTTCCTCCTACGCTGTTTGTTGTATCAGCTTCAAACATGCACACGATAGACCATGCCCTGCTAACAATTGCTCTGAACAACTTTGTCATTACTCGAATGGTTGGATTTTATGCCATCTTTAAGGTGACATGTCACAAAACCTCTTGACAATTTTGTGCCACATAGACACAGTAAAATGGCTGCTGCGGCCCGTACGAATGCTGTAGAAAGATCTAATGAAAACTGGCTTCTTCATTTTCACAAGACCTACAAATCACTCATTTACACCACTGACCTAAATCCAACAGGAAATGAGTTAGTGCCTCTGGAAGGTGACATGTCACAAAACCTCTTGACAATTTTTGCACCACCCTAGACACACTAAAATGGCTGTGGCACCCTGTAGGAATGCCGTAGAAACATCAAACCAAAACTGGCTTCTTTGTCTCCTTGAGACCTACAAATCACTCATTGACATCACTGACCTAAATCTAACAGGAAATGAGCTAATGCCTCTGAAATTTACATGAGAAAATGTGTCAGCTGTGAGCTAGACATTGTGAATGTCTCCCCCTCAACGGCCTGCCTCACTTAACTGGATGCCGTTATTAATTAGCATAACAATGGCTTCACTCTGACAGACACAAGCCTATGTGTGTGTGTGTGTGTGTGTGTGTGTGTGTGTGTGTCCTGACAGGATAACATTGACCAAACTACATTTTCTACATTTTCATTCCTACATTTTCCTATATAAATGCCTGTTAGCAAAAACATGTAAATGCAAAATTTCCAGGTCAAACTCTTTTGCCTCATTTAGAATCTGAATCAAATCTGTAGCTAAACTGTGCTGCAGCAGCACACAATGAAAAACATGTAGCTCTGCTCAGTTTCTCCACTGAATTTAACTAGTGTCTGCCTGCTGTTACATCAGGAAAGTATACATATCTTTGAGGAAATGTTACACTCCAAAATTACAAGCTCCTTTGTTTAATCACCACTTTAGTCTTTCTAAAAATGGTTTTCTTTTATGATTTACTCTCGTTTACAATTCATGTTTTGTCCATGATAATATTTGTTATCCTGTTAAAATGTATATTATGTATTTATATATTCATATACTTACATCACAATTTGTTACACAACAAAGCAAGAGTACTGTCACCACAGACCTTTGTTTTTTACAGTACATGGGGAGCACTTTAATTCTTAACAGTATGACAGACAACATGTTGCTGTTAACATTATAATAACTTCATCATGACTGTGTATTTCATTTCAATGTGGATGTTTTGGACAAGACATTTTGTTTCCATAGCTGACATATCACAGGTACATTTTATTTAATACACTGGTTGAAAATTAAATACATATTGTAATGTACTGCCATATGAAGTCCCTCCATTGCCAAAAATAACCTTGCACTCTATTGACATAGCTTGTTTTATCGACATTTAGACTATTTCGGATAATGTGCACTGTCTACGTGAGCTGGAGGCCGACAGCGAGAGGCCGAGGTCCCGCCCAATGCTGCTCGCAGCTTTAATTGATTTTAATATTCGTCAATGATCATGTCTCACCTCTATTCCTGTCTGTCCTATTTTCAGGATTCCATCATACGTTGTACATTATTCAGGAGGTTCACTAGACCAAGCAGCCTTTTGGGTTCCTCTAAGTTAGTACTGTATAGAATACATGATGCAACTGTGTTTCTAGAATAAAAATACCAGCACTGTGTTCATCTAAGCAAGTCTATCAAGTGTCATATTTCTCACCTTGCTCTCTCTGTCTCCTTTCACTTTTTCCATGTTTGAGGAAATATTCTGTGATGCTGTGCTGAGTATTGCTGCTGCGGAGGTCTAAGATGTTTATGGTGAGTAAATAGTCTGAAAATATCACTAAATCACAATCTGTCATTTATATATTTTAATATTCATCTCATCTCTGTTCCTTTCTGTCCTATTTTCAGGATCCCATCATACGTTGTACATTGTTCAGGAGGTTCACTAGACCAAGCAGCCTTTTGGGTTCCTCAACGTAAGAAGTATAGAGTATAGAATAATGGGACTGGGAGGATGGTGTAGGTTTAAATTTATTAGACAAGTACATATACACCAACAAGATAGTGTACAAGCGGCATCACAAAAAAGTTTGTTTTCATTCATAGACTTCATTGTCGTTCCATCAATACCTGGTGGGCTGGTCTAGGCTCAAAATGCTCGGGCCGATTTTTTGTCCCAGTCCAGCCCTGGTTTACTCCCTTGCTTGTACTCTTGGTTGAAGCAACAACAACAGACCTTTATTGTAAATGAAAGTGCTGTCAGCAACTTCTTGTTGTGCAAAGAGGGACATGTGGTTTAAAATGAGCGTCCCTACAACAGACAAAATGGTGAAAACTTTTCATCTCATTGTGGGACCTCACCTGGACAAAAACGGAGCTAAAAAAACACACACAAAAAAGAGCAACTGTTGCTGGCTGACACTCACACAGCACAAGATCCAGAAGATCATCAACTAGATGATCATCTGGTAGCTCGGAGTAACTGGCAGTGGTGGGAAGTGAGGGAGGTTACAATAATGTAACCCTAGTTCTATTAACACAGATGGTGTCCTCTACTGGATTTTATGGGTAATACTCTCCTCCAATTAGGGGCATGCAATGGCTTACTTAAGTCTGTATAAACATAGCCAGCCAATTAGGACATGCCTACCCAAATAAGTGAGAAGTATAGTATAGTATAGTATAGTATAGTATACAGGGCATCATGACAGTCCCTCCAGGATTTTTCAGGCATTTTTTGTGATTTTTGAGGCCTGAAATGCCTGATTTCATGGCAGCTTCTCTAAAAAAAATTGCAATGCATGTTGTAATACTTTCAGGTGATTTTTCTATCATGTTATAATAAATTAATAATAATGATTAATAATTAGTAAATAATTTTAATTTCTAAATTACAATTACATAACACGGGGTTTTTTGGGGGGGAGTTTTTCCTTATCCGCTGTGAGGGTCCTAAGGACAGAGGGATGTCGTATGCTGTAAAGCCCTGTGAGGCAAATTGTGATTTGTGATATTGGGCTTTATAAAATAAAACTGATTGACTTGAATTGACATCATGATATGATGCATTTTTAGAACCAATATTGGTGTAAAATATAACAAATATTAGAAAAAAACCCTTGCTAGTCTAAAGGTTTTCTTATATTTTTTTTTTATATGTCAGAGCCAGTCAGGAAGATTTAGCAGGCAACAGCGAGGTCCACAAGTATGAAACAGGCCTACCAGATTGTAAAGACAGTGATTGACAGTAAGATTAAGCACGATTACAGATAAGACAAGTAGCATCAGATGAGAGAGAGAGACCACCTTGTGTCTCGCAGCTTCGCTGTCAGGTGAGGGAGAGCCCGGTGGGCCACTGGCAGACTGACACTTTGTAGTTTGTAAAAATTAAAAAACTTTAGTTATCCAATACAATGTCTGTATCCAGTGTTCTAAAAGTGGATGTTAAATTTCTTTGTGCATTTGAGATGATAACTACCCTCAATATGAAAGATGTTAAACTTGGCCTGCTCTGAGCTGCAGGAAAGGGGCTTACTTGGGGTTAGCTGTGGGGGACCTCATGTGTTTGTGTTTTAGTGCTGCTTACACTAACACTGAAATGGCTTGATCAGTCATTAAACTCTGTAATAGTTGTTGGGTAATGCTTGCTGTGTGCTGCTGACAGTTAGAAACCTCAGAGTAATATTTGACCAAGATTTGTCTTTTAACTCCTAATCTTAAACAAACCTCACAGACTGTGTTTTTTCATCTGCTTAATATTGTGAAAATTAGGCCTATCCTGTCCCAAAAAGATGCAGAAAAATTGTTCCATGCTTTTGTTACCTCCAGGCTGGATTACTGTAATTCCCTATTATCAGGTAGCTCTAATAAGTCTTTAAAAACTCTCCAGCTACTTCAAACCATAGCGGTACGTGTACTGACAGGAACTAAGAAACAAGATCACTTTCATCCTGTTTTAGCTTCTCTGCACTGGCATCCTGTAAAATCCAGAATTGAATTTAAAATCCTACACCTAACTTACAAAACGTCAGGCTCCGTCATACCTTAGATAGCTCATAGTGCCATATCATCCCACCAGAACACTGCGCTCTGAGAACGCAGGGTTACTCGTGGTCCCTAAAGTCTCCAAAAGTAGATAAGGAGCCAGAGCCTTCAGCGATCAGGCTCCTCTTCTGTGGAATCATCTTCCTGTTTTGGTCCGGAAGGCAGACACCGTCTCGACATTTATGACTAGACTTAAGACTTTCCTCTTTGATAAAGCTTATAGTTAAGGCTGGCTCAGGCTTGCCTTGGACCAGCCCCTAGTTAGGCCGACATAGACGTAGTCTGTCGGGGGACCTCCTATAATACACCGAGCACCTTTTCTCTCTCTCCTTTGCTGACACTCATGTCCTGTTACTGCATCTCTCTAACTCGGCTCTACTGCATGTCACTAACTCGGCCTCTTCACTGAAGCCTTTGTGCTCCACTGTCTTGCAGGTTAACTTGTATTGCAGCGGTGCCTGGATGGTGTGACGTGTGTGGTTGTGCTGCTGCCGTGGTCCTGCCTGATGCCTCCTACTGCTGCTGTTATCATTAGTCATTAGTCAGGGGTGAAAATCCCATTTCATAGTTGGGGGGGACAATAAACAGTAAAATTTTAGAGAATAATTCCTGGAGGGGGGACAAGGGAAAAAAGTTGTAGCCTGTCTTTTATACAGCATATTTTATCGCAATTTGACGCTTTAATCTTCTCTCTATCTCTCCAACAGACAGAGTGAATGGCTATACTTATGAGAAATAGATTAACAACTAAACATTTCCTGCAATTAAACTGGTAAACTAGTTTATAAACAGTGTGCTGTGAGGTCTCCCGCTGCGCACCTATGGGGTGCCGTTTGTAAAGTGTCTCATGCTGAAAATAACATCAACTTTTTGCCACATTTAGCTTCAAACAATGTTTAAAAAAGTGTTGTGTTTTTTAACGTCACCTTTTACCACATTTACAGCAATATTTGTTAACATAGAAATATATTAAATAGTTAAATCTAAATATTAAATGTGGCACCTAAATGTTAAATGTTAAATCTAAATATTAAATCTAAATCTAAATGCTAAATCTAAATCTAAATCTAAATGTTAAATCTAAATATTAAATCTAAATGCTAAATATAAATATAAATCTAAATGTTAAATCTAAATGCTAAATGCTAAATATAAATATAATATAAATATAAATGTTAAATCTAAATATTAAATCTAAATCTAAATGTAAATGTTAAATCTAAATGCTAAATATAAATCTAAATCTAAATGTTAAATCTAAATGCTAAATATAAATATAAATATAAATATAAATGTTAAATCTAAATGTTCTGGGTGAAACTAAATATTTAGCTAATATGCAAATTCACACTGCCAGTCACCGGAAGTACCAAAATAAAAGCTCGAGATGGTCAGACTGTGTTTATAGAATCAAATAACGAATTAAAACCAACTTATCGGGGGAAATGAACACTTGAACATACATTAGCGTGATAATAACTACCTAAAATAACAAGAAACATGTTTGGAGAAATTTTATTTGACGTGTACTTTGAGTTGTTAGTGCCCCTTCGGAGGGACTAACAACCTAAGCTAAGCTAACAACCGTTAGCTCTTAGCACCATTAGCAGTGTCTGTAATGACTCATTAACTCTTAAACGGTCCGTGTAAAAAATATTTTTTCCAGCGGATATCTTAGTTACAACATGATTGAGCTAGCAAAGCAGTTTTGTGTTGCGATGTGTGGTATTCATATTTATTTTACTAAATCTTTTAAGATTTAAATAGCACATTATTGCGTGATTATAATGAGCACCGCTTACATTGTGCTTTTAATAAATACTACTGTGTTGTTCAAAAATTATTAATTGTGTCTCAAATTATTCTGGGGGGGGGACAGCTTTACTGAAGAGGGAGTCAAGTTCCCCCCTGTCCCTTCCCGGGATTTCCGCCCCTGTTCGCCGTCATACTTCTACTGTCATTATACACATATGATTATTGTCACATACATACACTATCATATATTAAAGGAGCAATAAGCGAAATTCATCATTTCTAGATTGAAGGAATTAAAAAATTGCTATGTGAAGAACTAGAAGTGTAATTTCATCTGGAGTATAGCATGACCTCACGCACCCTCTCTGTGTTGATCTCCAGCCCATTGTTTTACAAGCTGGTCCGGCTGCGCATAAATGGTGGAGAGCCGAATGAAACCGGGGCTAGCCAGTGCTTCCTCCTCAGGCTCCACTTCACTCAGCTGCCCTACAGATCCACTGCCTCTCCCACTTTAACCTGAATAACAATCTGGAGCTAGCTAGGAGCGGCTGGCGAGGCATTCGCCGCAACATGACCGGAGGGAAGCACAGCCGGTTAGCCTCCCCGCGAGGCTTCATTTTTGTAATACATTTGCTGAGATGGAGTTGAGGCTCAGTGACTAGAGGAGCTGGTAGAAGCGCTCCATCGCTATTAAGTTACTCCAGTAGCCGGTGGCAGCCGACTCGGCTAGTGTTAACACTGGGAGCTCACGCTAATATTCCTCCTCTTCTCCGTGAGTGAGACCGATGCTTTAGCCTAGCAGGCAGCTGGCTCGCGGGCTGCCCGCTAGGCTAAAACATCGCTTCAGGTTAAAGTGGGAAGAAGCAGCGGGTTTATCAGGCAGCTGAGTGAAGCTGGGTGAAGTGGAGGATGCGGAGGAAACATGGGGATGGGTTAATGTCTGGAGCTTGAGTTTTTAGCGACTCGGTCCCAGCAGTGGCTCAGGCATTACGGATGTGTTTAGTGGGTGTTAGCCCGGCAGCCCAGCTAACATTTTCAATTAGCATTGTAAAATGTAGCCTCCCCGTGAGACTATATTTTTGTAATATATTTGCTGAGATGGAGGCGAGACTCAGTGACTAGAAGAGCTGATAGAAACGCTCCCTAGCTGTTAAGTTACTCCGGTAGCCGGCTAAAACATCACTTCAGGTTAAAGTGGGAAGAAGCAGCGGGTTTATCGGGCAGCTGAGTGAAGCTGGGTGAAGAGGAGGCTGCGGAGGAAACACCGGGATGGGTTAATGTCTGGAGCTTGAGAGCGAGACATCTCTAACCGCTAGATGAGGGGGGTGAGGGGTGGAAGACAGGGGTAGAGGGAGGAGTGGCTCATGACACACTTTGTTTTGGTCTACAGGCAGTGCACAGCAGCAAACCTAGCGGTGAAATGATTTCGCTTATTGCTCCTTTAATATATACCTACAACATATTGTACCACTATAGCCGTAATTATTATTGTAATATTATTACTTAAATTAATGGTGTTGTAAGCTGTCATTACTGTCTGTCCTGCATCTCTCTCTTTCTCTGTCTCTCTTTATATATCATTTGTCAAATGGATTACTGTTAATTTGTCATGTTGATCTGTTCTGTACGACATCTTTTGCATGTCTATCTGTCCTGGAAGAGGGATCCCTCCTCAGTTGCTCTTCCTGAGGTTTATACCATTTTTTCCCCCGTTAAAGGTGTTTTTGGGGGGAGTTTTTCCATATCCGCTGTGAGGGTCCAAAGGACAGAGGGATGTCATATGCTGTAAAGCCTTCTGAGGCAAATTGTTATTTGCGATATTGGCCTTTATGAATAAAATTAATTGATTGATTGAATTGAATATCAGCGTATTGGATCACAGCCTATCAACACCCCATTGTCTGATCAACCAGATCACTGAAGAAAAACGTATCCATGAGCAAAAGTCTGAAGTCTCAGGTAAAAAAGAGTAGTCTATATATTGTTATAGATCAGTAGGTTAAGTTATTTTTTCCAGGGCTCTTTTTCTATTGGTTTTGAAACAGAGCTTCTAAAAAACAGAGAGATTGTTTACTTTCATTCACTATTTGAACGTATGCAAAGTTTACTTTAGTCCACAGTGATCACTGACAGTGTTGCTACTTTTACACTGTGATCCCATCACTGCAGCACAGACTAACATGAGGCACCTACATGATGAGAACTAGGATAAAAAAAAATATTTTATTAGTAAAATAATCCACACACTGTTAATTGTCTCCCATCATCATAAATGCCACATTTCGGTCAGATAGACCTTATCAGTGATTAATGAGGCTACTTCTCCACCCATTACTGCAGTAGCTGAAACGAAATGTAATGGCTATAACTATAATGGCTATAGCCTTGGAATTTTGTTCCCTTTCAGTGGATTCACTCGATACAACAGGTACACTATGGGACATATATTCACGCCCCACAGAGCAGCCACCAAACCGGAGTGAAACCCTCAGCACTAGTGCATCATAGACCCAGTCGAAAGGACAGAATGAGCCACCAAGGGGGCTGTCACATCTTAACTGTAAAACTGAACAAAAGTGTGCTGTGATGACCAACTGGCTGCAGCACAGATATCACTTATAGATACCTCTTTAAACAAAGCCCACGATGTTGCCATACCACTGGTCGAATGTGGCCACACTCAGTGAGGTAGCGGAGGACCCTTGCTGGCATAAGCCAGGGAGATAGCCCCCACAATCCAGTGAGAAAGCCGCTGCTTACACAAGGCTTTACCCTGGGCTGGATTAGCAAAACAGACAAACAACTGGTCACATAACTGCGGACTCAGAGTGCAGTCTACGTAGGCGGATATTCCATGCACACAACACAGGGATTACAACCTCCTCTGCTCCTTGGAAGCAAACACAGGGGGACAAAAACTCAAGAGCTCGAAAGCCATAGAGCTAGAAGCTGTCTTAGGCCAATATGCCGCATTTGGGAGTAATGTGACCTTGGAGCCATCTGGAGTGAAATGGGTACAAGAAGGATGCACGGATAACACATGAAGGTCACCTACCTGCTTTGCAGAGGCCAAAACGAGAATCAATGCAGTCATGTATGAAAGAAACTTCATATCTACAGATTCAATGGGCTAAAACTGCGGACCACAAAGAACCTCCAGCACCAATGAGGGGATGCTGGGTCTAACCACCAGCCTCAGCCGGCAGACTCCTTTAAAAGAAATGCATGGCCAAAGGGTGAGCACCAGGTGTCACCCCATCAAAACCAACATGACTGGCAGATATGGCCGCACCATAGAGCACTGAAACAGGAGTACATTTTGGGCCTGACACCATTGCTCATATGCCTGCCATTTGTAGGCATATAGGACTCTAGTGGATGATGCCCTTGCATTCTGGATCATTGCAACCACACTTGGGGGCAGACACTGTGCTATAAAATTCGACCTCTCAATAAAAAGTGGCCTTGCAGCAAGTACGCTGATTATCTCAGCATACCAAGACTTTGCTGGCCACCAAGGGGCCACCAGAATCAGAGACAGAACCTGCTGGTGAATCTTCTCCAGAACCTGAGGTATCAGTTCCACTGGGGGAATGCAAACAGTCACGCCCCCAAGTTCTGGCAGTCAGGAACATGGGTGGCTCTGAGAGACTGAGAACACCCCTCATCAACAGCAAGCACAACAGTTCCAAACAACTGTGTAAGAAACCGCTGTTGTGTTGTCTGTCCTGATCAGAACATGTTGCCTGTCAGAAATGGAAGAAAATGCCTTAGGGCTAGAAAAACTGCTAGTAGACTGAAATGCAGTCTGTGTCCCAAGTGAAATCGCACTAGGTTGCGGTGAAACGTGGCCACTCTGTGCTCTACAAGATGTGCTCCACAGGAAACGTAGTATATTGCCAACCCGAGAAACCAAAACTGCTGACTCGAATTTAACAAACTTTTCTACAGAATCACCTACAGCAACAGGGGAAATGCTAGCTGTGACCATAGTGTCTCCCTGCTGCTGGAGCCCCTCTCCTCTTGATCCCAGTGCGAGGAGGTGTGAGGTTTCTTCCTCCTCTGCGCTGAGCTCTTCTGGAGACTTGGTGCTGGGCACTTGCTCCAAGCCGAGTGGCGTGAAGGCTGGGGGTGGTTGCTGCTTTCCTGGCTTAGAACCAAAACTTGCAATTGGTGCCATTCTCTTGTGGGGAGGTAGTGGCATCGCTGGCCTATGAACACTGGCATGGGGAATGATGCTGTGCAGTGCCTTTGAGTGCTTCCTCCGCAGCTCAGATCTTACCTGAACGGCCTCGAGTGACTGTCTGCACAAACCATCAGCAGACACCGGCCCTTTCTCTTCCCGAAACTTCAGTGAGGATCAGCCATAGATATCTCTGTGCCACCACCATAGAAGCAACCCCTCTGCCCAGGGAGTATACTGCACAGTGGGACACACGGAGGATGTAATCCAAAGCCACTCTGACCTTATTGAGAGGTGGTGCTAGTGGACTGTCAGAAGGGACCAGTACACCAAGCTCCAGCAGACATGTGGCTTGGTAGGTCTGGGGCATAGTTACAAAACTCAGCCTCTGGGCGGTGCCTACCTGAGCTCTGTAGATCTTCTCCAACTGTGATGTGGAGAACCTGCAGTATTTGACTGGGAGGGCTGTCAGAGCCTCCACACCCAGGTTGTGAGATGGGGCCAAATAAGCTACCAGAGATGGCTACATAGGAGTAGGGTTGAGCAAGCCAGTTTTGTCCGCTCCATCCAAGTACTGTCTATAGTGTGACGCAGGTAGACAGTAGTTTGTGCTATGATAAAGTTAACTCTGAGACAACGTCTGGGAACGAAGGCAGGTGATTTTTGACCTTGGTTGGCTCAGGGGGGAAGAAAAATACTGCAAAGTGTGACTGTTTCTGAGCTGTAGGGAGGACAGGGCCATTCAACATCCAATCTCAGCCATATGGCAACACAGAGACAGAGAGGATGTATATCATCCTGGGCAACCGATGCAGTAGCAGTGACATCCTGGCCAGACAATAAAGTCTCTCGTTCTGAAAAATTATGTATATCCAAGCTTATTGCTCCAGCATATTGTTGTCCTTCGGGTGAGCGACCAGCTCCAGCGGCTGGCTAACACTCATATGAGACTCCGCCTGGAGCTCAGCCAACCCCTCCACGTACTCCATATGGTCTGCCCAGCTAACAGCGGGGATTCTAACCACAAGCTCATCAGTTTTGGACCCAGAAAAAACTGACCTGTCTCTCCAGGGTTGATCGCCGGAGTTGGTGGCAAGCCGCACAAGACCCAGGCTCAGTCACTGCTTCTCTGATGTGGACAGTCCCCAGACAGACAGGGCATGCTTCGTGCTGATCTTTCTTGGGGGCTAGTCGATGACTTCTTTGTCACCTGTTTATGCCTAGTGCTCATCCCAAACCACAAAGCAAAACTCAAAATTAGCTTTTGGTGAAACAGAGCTGTAGCCACTTAGCTCAATTCAGCAGAGGTGTTATCTGCGAGGTTGACTGAGGGATGACTGTGGTGATGGGTGTGTATGCACATATGTGTAGGTGGAGCCTCACATATGTCACCACAGTTCATCGTGGCGTGAATAGAGGTGTCATCAGGTAGGTCACGGGGTGGGATATCCCATGGCATTTGTGTTGTACTGAGTGAATCGACTTAAAGGAAGCAGTCTGACATTACTTTAAATTGTTTTATGTGACATACAGTATTCAGAGTAGTTTCGTCATCGTCAAACTTAACAGCAAAAAATACTCTATACTTATGTCACAAATAGCCAGTGATACCGGCACATAAATTAAGTCTTGCAGCCTACCTCAGTTATGGTTCTGATGATGTCACTCATTATTAAAACCCCTGCCTCTATCACATAAACGTGCTTGTGGCTGTAAAACCCAGAGTTGACTGAACTAGTTGATAACCACCTTTGTAGTACCAGTTATCCAGAAGGTCAATGTGACAAGTTAGTCAAACCAGATAATGAAAAGATATATAAGATTGAACTGGCTTTCTAGTACAGGCCTCTGGAGGGACTGATATGATGCTATCAGCTCATACATCCTCTTCAGCGGGCGGTGTAGGACAGACAGGGTCCTGGGTGGGTAGAGGGCTCCACCTGTGATTGTAACCTTTGTTCTATCTAGCTCTGCCTTCTTTTAGACTGAGTACCCAGGCCACTATAGCAGAGAAGTAGGAGGCCCAATGTCCAATGGAGGGTGCTGGACCAAAGAAACATCTTGCAAAGTAGAAAACAATTAAGTCCACACACCAAGCTCCCGTTTAGGAGGATTTTAATGCAGAGTGATGTTTCAAGCCCATGGCTCTTCCTCAGACTTCAAGTAGGGGGCCCCAGTCAACCCACATAGTGAACTGGGTGGAACCATGGCCTAACCCTGCAGGGGTTGAAAGACAAGCAATAGACACCCTGCACACCACATTGCCTTGGAGATCAAGGGGAACATATTGGAGTGTCATGCCCAGAGACAAGTTAAGTGCAACACAGCTGACAAACACCCATCCCTTTTTACCAGTCCTGTGTCGCTCCAGCAAGCACAGATCTTGTAAAGAAGCCCAACATGTCTGTACATATATCCTTAACACCAACCCTGCCAAACAAGGCCACCAACACTGTCACACCGTATGTAGAGTGTGCGCAGACCACAGTGGGAGGGTCCCTCCCCACCTGCTTGTACACCTGGGAGATGCCCTCAGAGAGCCAAGGCGTTTCTTTGATATGACCTTACTGGCCACACCATCCCTGAAGCACACAAACAGCCATTTGGGGCATTCAATCAGGGCTGTGCAATCAATATAACTTGCAAAAGCAAGAACTAGAAAAGCAGATACAACTTTGCCTCCTATTCTCCATCAAAGTGGAAGGGGATGGTAGACAAAAAGCATCTAACTATACTTCTTGACCTGTAAGAACTTCTTAAGTTATTGGGAGCAAAGTGAAATGGCACTAAATCAAAATGCAAGTAGATATTAGATGTTACAAATACTGCTACTGTTAATAGCTGTTCAGTACCAGCAGTGTCCAAACACACTTGGCGGCAAATCAAGACCAAGCATTAAAACATATTTCAAAGTTGTAAGTACTGTGCCATCATCAATCTTTTAGTGTATGCTGTGTAAAATAATAAATGTAAATATAAGCTGAGGCAAACAGGCAAACAAAAATGAGGAGATAAAGACTGACGGGGTACCAGTTTTACTGGACCACACAACTGATCCTCTAAAAGGACTTTCTTTTGACAAAATCCTCATGTTTCACTAAGGTTTCAGTGACACTATGTGATCATGATTCCACAGACTCCTATGTAGGAATTATAATCCATTTTATATGCAGGTAAATGTCACACTGATTGAAAACAATGTTGGCTATATGCAATGTTAAAATAGGGTTCTTTCATAGCCAAAATTGAAAAATGTCCAGGGAACACTGCAAACATTCAATCGTTCACAGAGAGTAAGAACAACTGTGCAAATACTGTGGCATATACTATTCTTTCTCAGATGTTCTGCATCAGCAACTGAATGCTGGCTCCTATGACAAAAACACATAATGTGATGTATTCACTCCGCCCTATTGTAATTTCATGGCTTTGTTCAGTGGCATTACTAACATGCAGTTCAACAGCTCAAGTTTGCCTTCATACATATATACATTCCCTCAGCTGGGAATCTATATTGCTTATGAAGATACTCATCAGGAAAAGCCAGTGGATCTATTCAATCTGTAAACACTCTCCCTCTGAGGACAACTTTTTTTTTTTTTTTTTTCAATCTGACACTCAAAACATAACCTCCTCCAGGGCAAGTCCAGTATAAGTTACCATGGTAATCTAGCCAGGTTGAATGAGAGCCACCATGACATTGAAACTTCAGACTCAACATACCTCACTAACCCACTGATCTCTCTTTTTAGTTTATTTGTCACTGAATGTAATATGTAATATGTACAGATTTTGGTCCAGGAGTCATTGACTTGTGATATTGATACATCTTTCTCTAATTCTATAATAGGGAGAGATATTGTCACATCAGTGTTAATAAGTTTGTACAGTTAAGACAGAGTTTTCTTGGATGCTGTGAGCTTCACTAGTCCTTCTACTGGTGCAGATGGTTGTTTTAAGATGACTTCATGTTTACTGACTCCTCTCAATTGAAGGTACTGGAAAAAGGAATCAAATCTTACAAAGTACAACTCCAGTGAAATGTGATCCTGAAAGGTTATGTAACTTGTGCTCTGTTATTCAGTCCTTCTTTGCCACTTCTTATGTTGTAGGCTGCTGCTTTGTAATGTCCGTTTCCAAATAGGCTGCAGTACATGTGTTTATGGCATCCTGGATGGTTCTGGTGATCCATGGTTTCTGGTTGTGAAACGATTTAACTGTACTTTTGGTAGAGCCTCCTGTTGTTTTACAAATTAAATATAACAATGAGATCACTGATGTCATCAGAATGTATTCCAGACTGTTGAAGCTGTTGTGATCTAATGTCCAAAATCACTCCCTACTAAATAGTGCACTAAATAGTGTGCTCGCCATTTTGTAGTGCTGTCCGAATGTTTAGTGTAAATTAATATACCCTATATAGTGGACTCATAATATCCCACAATGCAGTGCAAAAAGTAGTGTACAACCGATGGTCACTAACCAAGCAATATGTACCGTGATGCATTGCGGAGGCGCCAATAACAGACGGCAGACATGGCGGACAATGAGGAGGAGCACCCGGTGCAGCAGGGAAATACATACAAATGTAAGTAATAGTGTAGTAGTATTTTTGTATTAATTCATGTGGGAAAATACGCTCAGTATTAGGTTTTTATCACACAAATGAATTTATTATTTATTTCGGAAACCCACCAGATGACATCACTCTGGCTCATTTTAATTGTGCGACAGTAATGACGTACTTAACTTCGCGACGGAGTAGTGTCCGAAAGTGTTTTAATGAGCTCACTATATAGTCCTCTATATAGGGAATTCCCTATATAGTGAGTAGGGAGTAGGATTTCGGACACAGCATTAGTCTTATTATACAACAGTTAGTTCCGACCGAGTAATTTGATTGGACGAGAGGCATTCCGTGAGTGCTGATATAGAGTATAACATCACTGGGACTTGTAACAGTAAAATCACTCTGCTCACAGGTGTTATAAATGTAAATACAATCGTTAATTAACCGTCACACTCGCTACATTTACGCAAACAGGCATTATAGCGTTACACCAAGAAGATGGATATTTTCCCCAAAATTATATTTGAATGAAATTATGAGTTGTCGTCAGAAGAGGACGAGGAAAAGGAAAGCCAGGACTCTTCTGTGCAGACCTCCAGGTGTGTTTGTGTAACATCAGCCGACCTTGTCAAACTGAAGAGGGGAGCTGAATCCGACCCTGCCAACATCCAGGTTTGCCAACGTTTCATCAGCCGAACTGGATGAAGTTACACAGCTGCAGTTGCGTTGCCTGGCAACAGACTGGGGGAACTGTCTTTTTTTCGCAGAGCTACATAACATACTTAAATAATTTATTTCATCACCTTTTGTTAACATTTCCTTACTCAGCATTGCTGTTTAAGCTGTTGCTGAACTGTTGTATAAAAGCAATATCACACTCGAGGTCGTGATGTTGTCCTGTATGTCGTTGCGGCTGTAATTTTTTTTTTTTTTTAAATATTTTTATTATTGTCACACAGACACACATACAGTATATACATATGTACATAGATCGTAATCCAAACAATAATACAATACAATTAACAGACAATGAACAAAAATTATATACATATATACAATATAGGGGTATTAATAGGTCGTCTCAAATAGAGGTTTTCAATGAATTATAGTATTCCAGTGTTTTTATGGCTTTTTTATTTTCCATGTTTTTAAGTAATTGCATGTAATATTTAATTTCTATTTTGAATTCATGATAGTTTGGTTTTTTTGGTGTCCATTTACTTTTATGTAAGTGATATTTCCCTAGCAGTAAGAACAGATTCAACAAAAATAATTCTTTGTCTCTGAGTTTTTTTCCATGATACGTAAGAATTATATCTTTTTTTTGTTAAATTAATCTTAATTCCTGTCAAAGATTCGAACAAATCTTCAAGTTTAGTCCAAAATAAATAGGTATGTCGACATTCAAAAAAAAAGATGACAAATACTCTCTTCCTCTTGTTCACAAAAGGTACAATTAAGATCAACATTATGAAATCTGGAGATGGCTTGATTAACAGGATAAATTCGATGTATAATCTTGAATGAGACTTCCTTTTTGTTTGTGATGCAGTATCTGTTGCTTACCGTCCACACTGAGTTCCAATTTATATTTGTGAATTTTGTGTTCCAAAATAGCTTAGCTGATGGAGTTACAGGTTCTTGGCAGAGTTTCCTTAAGTGTCTGTTCGTGCATTTTTTGTCTGTTAAAGTTATGCCTCCTAACATTAAAGTGGATTCAAAGTGTACATTTATGTTTGAACTACTCTCTCCCCGCAATAGCATTAACAATTCTGCAGGAACAGCATCAAATATTATTGCGAAGTCTTTAGGTGTGATTGGAATTGTATACTTCTCTAAAAACTCAGTGTAATTATATAGATATCCATTTTCATTTAATAACTGTGTCACAAACAAGATTTTTTCATCAAACCATCTCTTGAAAAACAAGGATTTGTTCCTATATCGAATGTGTTGATTATTCCAGATCAGACATTTGTGTGGTGAGAAATTATGTTTGTGGGTTATCATCCAGGCTAGTAAGGCCTGTCTATGGAAACTTGCCAGCTTAACAGGCAGTTTTCAATACAATAATTACAGTTTAACAGAAACTCAATCCCCCCAATTTTCTTGAAAATAAATTCTGGTATAATGTACCATAATTTCCTTTTATCTTGTAAATATCTCTTTATCCAACTTATTTTAAAGATTGAGTTAGATGTATTAAAGTCCAAAGCATTTAAGCCGCCTTGACAGTATGGACTACACAGTACTGTTCTTTTTAACTGGTGGGGCTTATTTTTCCATATAAAGTTGAAAATTTTGGTATCAATTTGTTTAATTTTATTTGGTGGAACATCCAGTACCATAGCTGTATAGACCAGTCGGGATAACCCTTCACTTTTCGATAGTAGGATTCGTCCACTGATTGATAAATCTCTTAATAACCACAGTATTTAATATTTTCAATCAGTGGATCAAAATTCATGTCAACCCTCTTTTGTTGATCCCGACAAATCTTGATACCCAGATATGATATAACATCTCTAATACCAATACCCTCTATTTCTGTCAGGACATTCGGGTTATCTTTTAAAGCAAAAAGATCACATTTGTTAATATTAACTTTCAAACCTGACACCATAGAGAATGCAGCGAGACAATCAATTGCTTTTTTTTTTTTACCTCTTTTTCATTATTGAAAAAAATAGTGGTATCGTCCGCTAGTTGACAGCATTTCAATTCATTTTCTGCAAGTTGAATGCCTCTAAAATTATCCTTGTTAATATGAAGTGTCATAGCTTGCATGATTAGTAAGAACAAGAAGGGTGCAATAGGGTCCCCTTGTTTAATCCCTCTCTCTATATTAAAGCTACGGGTGGTTCCATTTAACAACTTCACTGAACTGCTATTATATAATGTTTGAATTGCAGATTTAAAGTAAAAGCCAAATCAAAAAAATTCCAAAGTTTTAAACAAGAAAGAATGTTCTATGGTTCAAAAGCAATCTATGAATAATATGAAGCTATTGTCTTCAATAAGTTCATGATAGTCAATTAGGTCAAGAATTAAACGCACATTGTTACTTATATGTCTCCCAATCATAAAACCAGACTGACAATCATCAATTATTGTTTGAAGACAAGGTTTAAGCCTTTGAGTGAAGACAAGAGACAGTAACTTAGCATCATTATTAATTAAGGTAATTGGCCTCCAATTTTCGATGCATGTTGAATCTTTCCCAGGCTTGGGAATTAAGGTAATGAGGCCTTGAGACATTGATGGCGGCAATCTTCCAATAGACAATGCTTCCCTGTAAACATTCAACAGAAATTCTGAGACATCATCTTTGAAAGTTTTATAAAACTCGCTGGTTAGACCGTCATTCCCAGGGGACTTGTTATCCTTTAACTTAAAGATACATGAATTAATTTCTTCTTGAGTGATATCCTGATCACACATCTTTTCCTGTTCTTCATCTATTCGCTTAACTTCCCCATCTATATAACTAAAAAAAGACATTGAATCACACAGATTTTTTTTTTCTTGTACAGATTCTCAAAAAAAGTCTTGACAAAGTTAGGTATTTCCATGGGATTGTCTGTAATTTGACCATTAATATTTAATTTAATTATTGAGGAGATTGCTGCATTCCTTTTTTCCAAATTAAAAAAATATTGTGTGTTCTTTTCACCCTCCTCCATCCATTTTCTTCTGGATCTAAAAAGCCCCCTTGCTTTGTTTTCATAAATTTGATCTAGTTGTAGTTGTAGAGTTGTCAAATGTTCTTGTTCTTGTTGGTTTATAACTGGATTTTCATATATCATAATTATTTTTTTTGTTATATTATCCTCCATGGCCTGTTTGTCTTTTGCCATTTCTTTCCCTCTATGGATTGCTAATCTCCTAATTTGATATTTCATAAATTCCCATTGTTTCCCAAACGAGTTCAGTGTCTTAGCTTTACTCCAATTTTCTTTAATAATTGACTTTGCCTTATATATGAATTGTTTGTCTTCTAAGAGAGTGTTGTTTAATTTCCAATAACTTGTTCTGATTCTTTGATCTTGCCCTTTTATGTTGTTAAAATCAAATAAGATATATATCAATTTATGGTCTGTAAGTCCAGAAGGTTCAATATAAACATCCATAACTTCTTTCTCTATAGCTGTAGATATCAACCAGAAATCAATTTGTGATTGTTTGCTCAAGTCTTTTGTTTGCCAAGTAAACTGACTCTTATCAGGATTCCTATACCTCCATATATCAAAACAGTTTAAATTAAAGCACATTTGATCAATTCCTGCAGTTTTATCAACTCTCACCGGACGCGGTGGCACACAATCCAAAAGTGGATTTTTAATAGAGTTCCAGTCCCCTCCAAGAATTAATTTTGCACTGGGGAATACCCTCAGGGACAACAAATTTCTTCCTCTACCTCTTCGAATAAGGCACGATTCCTGGCACTATTTTGTGCCATAAATATTGCACATAACAAAAATATTGTCCATAAATTCCACAACCAAGATAATCCATCGACCAAACACATGAATTTTATTCTTCAAAACTTTGCCTTTAAACTTCCCTTTTAGAATGGCTACACCTGCTGAATTACTGCCATAGGACAACCAGATGTCCCCTCCCCATTGCTGCTTCCAAAATTTATAATCAGCCACTGAAGCATGGGTCTCTTGCAAAAAATAAAAATCAGCTTTAAATTTTTTACAGTAAAGAAAAACAGCCTTCCTCTTTAAATTATTTCGAATACCCCTCACATTCAATGAGCACAGTGATAGGGACAGTGTCACTTGTCTCACACTCCAAGAGAGAGTAAAAATTAAATTAAAAAAAAAAAAAAAAAAAGAATTTAACACCTACGTATTTTAACAGTCTGCTTTAATGTTATACCTGGTCATCGATGTCAAGTCCTCCTACTTGCTGTCATCCGTCATGTCGCAGCTCCTTGCCATCGATTATGGCTTTGGCCCCCTTGAAGAAAGCTTTCTTTCCCTCTTTGCGTGCAGCTTCAATGTGGGGCCACAGCATGTTCCTAGTCTCTTTGTCTCTCGATGTCAGGTCCTCTCCAAATCTGATTTTTCTGGCCTTGAGATAGTCTGCATTCTTGGCGTTTTTCCATATCATTTCTTTGGTTGCTCTGGAAGTGAAGCGTATGATAATTGGTCGTACCTTATCTTCAGATCTTCTCCCAACCCTGTGAGTGATGTCGATATGGAGATGGAGAGGATCCCCCAGTTCTGGAACAACAGCTCGGCATATATCCACCACTCTCTGCTTGACGTCTTCTCCTTCTTGTTCTGGTAATCCGTGGAGTCTCAGGTTCCAGCGCCTCTGGTAGCGCTCAGCGTCATTCACCTTGTCCTCCAATTCAGAAATCCTTTTTTCATGGTCAGAAGTTACTTTCTTCACTGTAGTTACATCTTTTTTCATGTCCTGAATTTCTTTGAAGAGGAACTCAGCATTTTCCTTCAAGGCGTCGATATTTGCTGCGTTGTGTTGAATCAGCTTCTCCAGGCCATCTGCTTTCTTTTCCAAACCGTCCGCTCTTTCATTTTTTTTTTCCAGTAACTTTATAATGTTGTCTTGTACGTCGGCCAGAGTCAACTCAGGTTTCACCTTTTTCGAAGCGGGAGAGTGCTCGGCATGGAATCAGGTAATGGCACACAGTCAGGGCTTGGAGGCCGTGTATAGGGGTGTAAATCCGTGTGGCTGACTTCCATCTCTGCGCCGACAGTAGGATATTATTTAGGACCGTGAAAGATTCCTATCCATCTTAATTGAGCGTGTTCTTCCTCTGTCTTTTCCTCTTCTCCCAGCCATGGTGGTAGGACTAATATCTCAAAGGTGTTACCACTCGCCAGGTTGATTGACGCCAGCAGAGATATACTTTCCCTTTTTTCTTAATTTTGCCTGAGAGTTGAGAATGTTATCTCTATCTCTCGATTAAGTCTTGGTGTTGCTCAGTGCTGCCGTTTATAGTTGGTATAACTAATAAGAAAAGTCTTTAGGTGTTAAAATTCGGAGCTCTCTCAGTCGCGTGCCACCCGTCGCGGCTGTAATTGTCTATGACCGAATCACAGCCGTGACGATATACAGTACATCACTCCCTCTCGTGTGATATTGCTTAAATAGAGGGCAGCATTTGTTGGGACCTGACCTCAACAGATCTACAGGTAAGTATCAAATGGCTATTGTAATAACTAATAATTAATATAATGATTAATTATGTCAAATAACATGACTTCATTTACATTAAAGGAGCTACATGTAAGAAATCTAAAGCAAATAGTCGTGACTGATGGTGTGCATGCGTGAGTGAGTGTGCCAGCAGGTAACATAGGGTGGCAAACTTTTAAAATACGGGAGAACTAAGATGTCATTCATATTTAATCTCCCTGATCTGATTCCGGACGCTTTATGACGTCGTTCAATGTAAAAAAAAAAAAAAAAAAAAAAAGACCATCTTCTGGCGGTGTTATTTTAATCCGGGTTGTCTGTCCCTTTGTTTGTCTGGTGATTCAACAAGCACGCCCAGGTCATTTAATTCAAACCAGAGCAGACTTGAACCTACCTTCTAAACGCGCAATTTGGGACTTTGATAGCCATCCAGAGGACTCATCTGTGCTTTTTGCCCTGCCACAAATTAAACCTATTTATATGGAGGAAATTCGGATCAGCACCAATGAGAAATTAAAGAAGCTTGACAAGCTGGACATTTTGGCAAATGACATAAAGGATCTAAAAGTCACTGTGCAAACTACTGTGGATTTACTGCAGCAAACCTGCGACAATGTGGAAGTTATGAGAGGAAAAGTTAAGAAGTTGGAGACGTCAGTTAACCACATCTCCAGAGAAAATATCAAGATGAAAGAAAAGAGGTTTGAGATGATGACACGCTCACTGCAAGATAATTTGATCTTCACTTTTTCATGGATACGCTGGGTATGAGCGAATAAACTGTCCGGAAGATCACCTTCCACAGAGCGCACAGACTGGGCGCACGGAGATCCTCAGCCTCAGCGGGAATCTTCTATTCACAGAGGTGATGATGCAGCCTAAACCCAGAGGGGTCATCACTTTGAGCACTATGAACAGAGAGATATGGTCTTCAGTCTGGGCCCGACACTGAAAGGTAAACCTTTTGGCATCAGTCAGCAGTTTCCAACCGAGATTGTGGACAGGAGGAGAGCACTGCTTCCCATTTTCCGAGAGGAGAAAACGAAGAAAAAAGGAAAAGGCAGGGTGAGGCTTGTTGCTGACAAGCTATATATTGACGGTGAGCTATATAAAGACAAAACTGTTACACCCCGGCTTTTCTTACCAGCTGATGATGCTGATGCAGGACATTGATGAGCGGAATGAGACATAAGATATAGATCTATAATTATCTTCCTTTGTATATTTTCTTTTTCTTTTTTTGCCACTGACTTGGCTTGCTGGTAGTCGTTTAACGTAGGCTCATGCTATATGTTGTTATTTTTATTTTTTGTCATTGTCCTGTGTTTGTTTGTGCATACATTGATACACAAGTGTGGGATGAGCCTCTAAGATTAGTAATAAAGGTGTATTTACAGATTATTATTATTATTATTATTATTATTATTATTATTATTATTATTATTTTTATCCTTAAAGGGCCAGTGTGTAAAATGGGTTGAAAACAGTTGAAAACAGTGACATCAGTGGTCAAATTCTAGATTGCAGGGCTCACTCGCTCACTACCATCGGGTAAATGACGGTGGCCTCGTAGGGACAAAAAGGCTAGACACGAGTTTTTCAGGAGTAGGTCTATCTAGCAATGAGGTGAATGTTTATTTAGAAATGTAAACCATGTTATTGTAATGAATCCCTCACGAGCAGGAGACCAGAGTAGCCTTCGGGAAAAAGGCCTGTTTATTTGAGCACTCCAAAAACTCCAGTAACACTCCAGGGGGTAAAAGACTCCGTCCCAAACTCTTCTAGCGTAACACACACACTTCATACACACATACTCGTTTACAATACCTAGCGGGGACCCCCCTCCTCTCTCTGCTCCATCAATCTCCAGCCCGCGCACTGACTGTCAGCATAGCCTGTAAACAGAGCTCAGCTGTTTATTTTAGCCTAGCATTATCTCCAAACTGTAGCAGCTACAACAGATATTGACAACTGGGGGTGGTTGCAGTGGCTGTGTTGGCTGTGCGGTGGGTGTGCTCGTTAGCGTGTGGTTCGTTTTTTCAGTCGTAATTGGCGCTTGGGTATTAGCTTTGCCCTCGCTCTGCAGCTCGCTAAGTTGCAGCTGTGCTAGCTTTCTCTGGAATTCTCTGTCCTGCTCCTTCATCCTCTGCTCATCTTTTCTGTGTCTCTCCACTGCGTGGATCACATTGTCACAAAATTGTCTATGTGGCATTGTTGTTAAGCCCACTACACCTCTCAGCCTGCTCTGGACTGGGGTGTCTGAGTTTCTGAACAGAGTTGTTAACACCTGGCTCTGCTCAATGTTTTCCTCAGTCTCTTGTTTCCATTTTTCCAACTGGTTGTTTATGTATGCTTATATATTATTATATTTCAGTCTCTGTGAAGGGGTCACCCTGCAATGCTTTAGGGTCAACTCGTCGGGTTGTCGGTGTCGGGTACTCCCCTCAGTGCTGCCCACAGTTACCCACGATAAGCATCTCAGTTCCATCAGCCATGGGACTTGTCATCCACTCACACCCATTGTTTTTCAGCATGCTTTCCATTGCCGAGGCTCCAAGAGTCTGAGCCCACACCGCTTTCACATCCCCCAACGCAACAATTTGCCAATGGTTGCTTCTTCTCTGATCCACTTTGAGGCCCCGTTGTGAATATCAGGGAGTCTGGAGACCAGGCCGGTCAGATTGAAGGTCTGCCACGGGATATAATGTCCCCGGGTCCCCTTTATTAAGATTGAGCCATATAATGTTCATTATTGTATCTGTCTGGTTTTTTAAGTAATGCTCTGTTTCTGAGATTTATTTCTAGCTCGTCCTCTTGCTCCTCATCTTCTTCACAGCCCCTCAACTCAGCTGCCTGTTTGTCTATCTCCTCCTCAAACTTCATAATGGCGGACCGATTAAGCTCCCGTCTTTAAGGGCCAGTGTGTAATATTTGGCATGGTTTATTGTCAATCTGAATCTGAATCTGAATCTTCTACCCATTAATATGTTTATACAAGTGTATAATCGCTATAAAATAAAATTTGTTTGGTTTTCGTAGCCTTATAGTTATGCTTTTATATATATATATATATATATATATATTATATATATATATATATATATACACACACACACATTATATATATATATATATATTATATATATAATGCGTGTGATATATATAAATAGAAGAATAAATAGAATAAAATAATATATATATATATATAGCAAGGGCCTTGCTTTAGAGAGGTCGCCATCTTGCGCCGCCATGTATGGACGGCAGACCGAGCGGACAATCCAGCCAGCCAGAGAACGCGTTTCGCGTGTATAAATGAACCAATGAAGACAGCGGAAGGAAGAAGGGGGTGGAAACAGCAGAGAGTGTTAGAAGTTCGTCGACAGAGAGTAGTGAAAAGTTTTTTTAGTTATAAAGTTTACGAATGGACCACACTTACCACGCAACAGAAGAGAATGAACCCGAACCGTCATCTGCGAGGAAAAGAAGACATAACTTCACTCCTTGTGATGCACTCTCTGTGGCGCTTTGCCTCCTGATGATATATATCCCCAACAATGGCAGCAGTAGCACCGAATCCCATTCTGTGCATTCAGCCTCTCTTCTCGCCCCCTCAGCATCAAACACATGGAGTTCCTCATCTGTATACTCCGGCTCAAACAGGTATGGCTCTGGGTCTGTGTCTGCTACAAGAAACTCTTCAAAATCGTGTTCAAAGTTTACCATTGCAGCTGCTGCAGTCCGGAGATATTGCTAGGCTTAATAAACAGCTGAGCTCTGTTTACAAGCTACGCTGTCAGTCAGCGTGCGGGCTGGAGATTGGTGGAGCAGAGAGGGGAGGGGGTCCCCACTCGGTATTGTAAACGAGTATGTGTGTAAAGTTATGAAGTGTGTCTGTTACACTAAGAGTCAGAGTTTAGGACGGAGTGGAGTGTTACCGGAGTTTCTGGAGTGCTCAAATAAACGGGCCTTTTTCCCGATCGCTCCTCTGGTCTCCTGCTCGTGAGGGATTCATTACAATATCGTAACATGGTTTGGATTTCTAAATAACAACCAACTCGTGGCTAGATAGACCTACTCCTGAAAAACTTGTGCGCAAGGCTTTTTGTCCCTACGAGGCAGCTGTCATTTACCCGACGGGAGGGGTGAGCGAGTGAGCCCTGCAATCTAGAATTTGACCACTGATGTCACTGTTTTCAACCCATTTTACACACTTGCCCTTTAAGTCTATTCCTTTTTTTTTTTTTTTTTTTTTTCTTTTTCTTTCTCCTACTTGTCTGCATTGGTCTTCATAGCTTAGCGCCACAAAAGGGTGCAATCTTCTCGTGAAGATTGATACACTGTTAATCTTGCAGTCAAGTATTTTATACCCATAATGCGTGGTTGTGACCGTCACCCACCCTCCCTGGAGACTAGCCTATCAGCCTTTACTGGAAAAAGTTCCCAATATGAGCCAGAGAGGGCCGTGATACACCAAGGTGTGTTAAGGGGAAAGTAAGGAACAAGCAAGGTGGAGGGGGCAGGTGCTTAAGTCCTGAGTTATATAGTGACAGTGCATGCGGAGAAGAAGGAGGGAAACAAACAAACAATTAAACAAACAAACAAAAAAAAAAAACGGGATAAACAGGCAGTGTAGCTAAATGTATTGTGGCCTTGAGGTGGTTGTGCTCCATGCAGATTATCAAAAATAAACATATACATGTCTACTATACTGAACTGAGAAACAAAAACAAAGAGAAGTCTATACTGAACACCAAAAATGTGAGAGTTGGTGGAGGGGGAAAGCCTGACTGTAGAGAAGAGGAGCACAGTGTGGAAGGTTTGAGAAGCAAGTGGGCCCTTTGAAGTGAACCCATCGGTTCTTTGCGATGCGTCACGGGGCTGAAGTATCGAACATGCATGCGTGTATTTGAACCCTCCCAATGTGTTTATGAAAACCATCACCAGGGTCCAGGGCCGGCCCTGCGGGAGAAGGGGGGCGGCCCGTCACCCCAAGACACAGGAGCGCCCAGACCCCACGACCAGGGAGCCACAGAGCTCGCAGGACACCCCGTAGGCCCCAGAGCCAGAGATACACCCCAGACAGGCGGGACAGGAGGGCCCGTCCACCCACCGCCCGACGCGCCGGCCACCTGCGGACGCCGGACCAGACGGTAGTGAGAGTTCAACCAGGCCCAGGCGAATGAGGGAGGCAAAGAGGTGGTGATGCCGTAAGGCATATGTCCCCCGCGCATCGGGAAACCCGGGGACCAAGAGGGGCCACCCGCCCGAACCCCCCAGGACGAACTACCACCAACACACAGGAGAGAGCGGCCCACCACGAGCAGTCAATCCCCCATCGGGACCCCCTGGCAGAGGGCCCAAAAACCACAGCCAGTCAGGAGGCAGAACCCCGGCAGGAACCCACAGCCCAGGCGCCACCCGGCCCACCCGCCACAGGGCCACGGGACCCCCAGACACCGGGAACCCAGCAACACCACCATGATGTAAATGGGCTCCCTGGCTCCAACCACCAGGAGCCCACCCACCCGCACCACCCGGGGCGAAAACAGCCCCCTAAGGGGGACCGGGCCACGCCGCCCCCGGCCCAGGGAGCATGAGGAGACCCCGCCCCCTCCAGGCACACAGGACGAGCAGTCCCGACACACCCGCCCCCAGGGGAAACCGCCCGGCCCCAGGACCCCACAGCCAGGGAGCAGGCCCAGATTCAAGGGGGAGAAGGTGCACCTAACACATGCTTAAGACCTTGAAATCTGATGAACCGCTGTGGTATATTGTGGTGTGAGAGATAGAGGGAATAGGGGTTACATCATTAACAGAAACACGTTACATATGACACAACAGTCTTTCTAGACTTGTAATATTTATATGTACAGGTGGCATATGCTCACAGGCTGAGTGGCACTATACAGACACGTTTAGTGAGAGAATAAATGGTGACCATTTTTCTGTAAAGTATGTTAATTGATTTCTGTGGCCAGCAGAAATTTTCTCCAGTGAAATATGTTCTACAAGGAGATTCAGCCAGTGGTTTGTTGAGGGTCTGTTTATCTTTCCAATTGACTAGGATTGTTTCTTGGCTGGCAAGAGCTACAAGAAGAGAGTTGCAGTGGCTGTTTGGGAGGTCAATTGTCATCAGGTCACCAATTAAGCATAGGCTGGGAGATAATGGGATCTTGCAGTCCAAAATGGAGGGAGTTTTTGAGTGACTGTTGACCAGAAGTGCTGGACGGGTGAACATAACCAGAGTGCATGAAAGTAGGTGTCTGCAGTGTTCTGAGTACACTGATGCATGTGTCAGATTGAGCCCATTCTATTCATCTTTTGTTGGGTGATGTGTGTTCTGTGGAGTACTTTAAATTGGATAAGTTGTATATTAGTGTGTCTTGTCATAAATGTATTTTTGCATATCTGAGTCCAGAGGTGGGGTCCGGTGATACACCCAGCTCCTTTTCCCATTTTAAAATTGGTAAATGTATAGAGCTGGTCTTTGACAGTAATTTATAAATCTTGGAAAGGTTCTTCTTATTACTCGGAGAAAGCTTTGTAATATGTTTGGCAAATTCTGGTGGCTGCAAGTGTCTTGAGGCGCTGGAATTCTCTTCTTGATTGTTTTTAGTTGTAAATATTGTAGAAAATTTCCATTTCTTATTTCAAAAGTTTGAAATAAGTTTGTGTATGTCATAAGTATATTGTCTTGGAAAAGGTGATGGAGATGAGTTACTCCCTTCAACTCCCATGTGCTAAAATGGAGAGGGTCTTTTGTTGATTTCAAAATCCGGGTTGTGCCAGATTGGAGAGAGCAAGCAAGGTTCTATCTGAGAGTTTGTGATTTCTAGTGTTTTCCACCAGGCTGACAAGGTGGAAGCAATCATTGGGTTCTTAAAATAGTTATGACGTGACATGAGTGTAGTGGTGAATGGGAGGTCAGAAAGTTTTATATTGTTGCAGTCTGCCTGTTCTAGTTCGAGCCAGGAGTTGTAGTCTTCGTTAGGATATAACCATTTCGATAGGTATTGTAGCTGGTTAGCCAAAATAGTAATGTTTAAAGTTAGGAGCGTCCAAACCCCCTTCCAGTTTGTTTTTCTTATGGGTGCTTAGGCTAATTTTTGCTGTTTTGTTCTTTTAGTAAAATTATAATTGCAGAATCTAATGACAGGAACCATTTCGATGTGGGTGTGAATGGAATCATGGGAAAAAAATAGTTAATTGGGGTAGAATTTCATTTTAACTGTGGCTATTCGACCCAGGAGGGAGATGGGAAGATTATTCCAGCTTCAGGTAAATGGACTTCTGGATTGTCTGTTGTGCTCTCCGGGATACCAGAAATGATTAAATTGTCTCTCATGCTTCTGGATTGCACGTCAAGGACAGTTTCCTTCAGGAGTTATTTTCCTTTTTGAGGAGATCTACATCTGAAGTGACCGCCGCTAAGGTGGAGCGGAGTTCAGCGTTGTTTTGCTGCAGGTCGCTAATCTGCTGGTAAGTGAACTCCAAGCTTACCTTCAGGTCTTTTATCTCCTGGTGAAGCAGACCGAGCACTTCAGCTTCTTGTTGATGGATTCCAAGACGCTAAATTCGGAGGATAATAAGTCTTGCGTATCGGTGGCTGAGTCGGTCTTCTTCCTCTTATTGGGGTTGTCGGCAGGGCCCTCCATGAAGCACTCGTAGTAGTAATGATCGATAAACTCTTCTAGGTCCTCCACTCTGGCTGATGGTACAGGCTGGAGTTGTCACCCGTTAGGTAATTATATTTGATGGCTAGTTTGTTGATATCTAATCTAGCTAGGCGCCGCCATGTTGAATCTCAAAATCTCACAGTGGTCTCGCAGTCTCACGCTGTCATCTCACGCACTCCTCACACTTCATCATCCTGTCTATTAAGTATATTCCTGCATTTGGCAGATCAAGCCAGTAACTGTGTGATTGTTCCCCTCCTGCACTCTTTCTCCCCTCGTAACAATCCAGCACGGCTGGCATACTACGTCTCACTTTCTTGGCAGTGCTACAATGTTTTAGACTCAGTACTTTTACACTAGCTGAAGTTTTGTATCTGTGCTCTGTTGCGTTTCCACGCACCTGTTCCTTCTGTTTGTGTTGATTGCATCTCTGTTTCTCCACTTTCACTGCCTTTGCTGATTTTTGTGAATCGCTTGTGCCCGAAAGGCTATCTTTTGAACTTTTTGGGGGTTGGACTCTTATCTTCCCTAGGCGTGGTGGTCTTGTCCTCATCCCTAGCCTCGTCATTTAAAATAATCTGGGATATTTCCTCTGTAGTTGGTTCTTTAACATTACCGTTGAAATGTAGCCAACCCACCAATTTGGATAGTCCTGCGACCTCCGTCATGTTAAGTTGGTTGTTCTCCTGACCCTTCTCTTTGCCTACGTAGTTCTGTATTTTCATTAATCCCTGTCTCATCTTTGCCCTGTAGTACTGGCCTTCATCTTTGAACAATTTCAAAATTTTCAATTCCAATTCTCTATTTTCTAGACGTTTCTTTGACTGGTCTTTAGGTTTGTAATCTCTTATTCTGATTTCCCTACCCTCACAAACCACCATGTCAAATGTGCCTCCCTTTGGCAAAGGGTATTCTAGTCCCTTGGTTCGTTTCTCCCATTTCTCTGAAATTTTCTGGATGTCTTTCAAAATGTCAGGGTTTTTGCTTCCCACCAGAGCTATTGGTGTTGGATTCATTGTTTTAGATTGCAGTGTGATTGTCTTATCAGAATTTGTATTCTTATGTGTTGTATATCTTTTCCGAATGCTCCCCTTTAAGTTTTTGGTTTCTAGGGGGTAAAAAAAAGGAAAAATGCTCAAACTTTTCACTTTTGCTGGCTCTCTCGAAAGGAGGGGCTGAGCGGGACCTGTGCTATGGTGCACCTAACCTATATTTAGAAAAGATTGTCTGCGTCCCTGGACTCCTCCCCCCTTAGTTTCCTGGCCGATTACAGCCTCAGTTTGTTCTCAGCTATCTATGTGATCACTTCTCCCCACACAAATTCACCTCTCTGTACAACTGTTTCCTCAAACACACTTTCTCTCTTTCAGCCTCATCGTACACCACACACCAATCTTAACCTCTCAACACAATGCAAATCCCAACTTTGCTATTGAGCCACAGCCATGGCTTGCAACAATACCACCCTCACAAAAGCATATAAACAAATCTCTGACCTTAAAGATGACATTCGTTGACTCTCCCAGGAGCTGCAGAATAAACAGGCCCTGTTGACCTCCTGTCTGGACTTTGCCCACGAACAATCCAAGCAAATAGTCTCACTCAAAGCGGCCTTCCAGGATACTGTTCCATGGGATACCTTCACCTTTCCGCAGCCTTTCAGTTCCTCAACACCTAACCTCCAGTCATCCTGGACCAAGGTTATGTTCCGTGGCAGAAAGGGAGTCCAGGATGCGACTGCCTCTCCTCCTCGTGTGAGCCTCTCCAACCGCTTCGAGGCCCTGGCCGACAACCCAGATCTTTGCCCGGTGTCGGGAGGCCCCGCCGCCTCCTCTTCCAGGACAACTACTCTACTTCTCACCGCAAACTCCTGAAAGAAGCCGTTCTCCGACGCTCTGGAGGCGTGCGCCACCCCATGCCGCTGGCGGATTCCCCTCCTCCTCCTCCTTGGGGCCGGGGCGGCCGACCCACCGCAACACCTGTCTTGACGGGCACAGTCACCGATCCTGCCGTCACGGACGCTGGCTCACCACCATCCCTCCCGGCTCATCTTCGTCCACTCTTCCCACCAACCACCCTGATCATTGGGGACTCCATTTACGGAATATCCACTTCTTCAACGCCACGACCTGTTGTCTCCCTGGAGCCACAGTCCTGGAAATCCTGGGAAAGCTCCCTGGGCTGCTGTGGTCACTCCCATCCTCCGTACCGTCTAGTGGTGCATGTGGGGACCAATGACCTGGCTCGGGGTGCCTCTGAGCTGACAAAAGGTGCTTTTATCTCCCTCTTGGACTTCCTTCTCACCTGTGGAAAGTCTGTTTTTATTTCTGGGCCCATCCCCACATTTGGTCGCGGGGACGTGCGCTTCTCCAGATTACTCATGATCAACTGCTCCACGTGACTGACTATTTACACTACACACCCTCCATAGACACTCTTCCTCACCCCTCTCCAGCAGCAGCACAAAGCACAACCCAGCTCACTGGCGCCCCCGCCTCTCCCAACCAGTCAATAAAATCTATCTGGTCTAATTTCCGTTCTGCTCCACGAAACACCGGTCGGGCGTTGACCACAGTGTGCTAGTCTGCCTACCCCGGTCGGCTAGCACCACTGCCAATTTTGAAAACACCACTGTCAAATTCGGTCTACTCAATATCCGCTCACTCACAAACAAAGGTCATCTCATCCAGGATCTCATCACTGACCATAACTTTGACTGTTTCTGTTTAACCGAAACCTGGCAACAACCCAATGACTTCTCCCAAATCAATGAATCTACTCCCCGGAATTCGTTTACAACTGTCAAGCTGGGGAGGAGGTATCGCAATAATTTATCGCAAAATGTGGAAAGTCTCGCCAGTGCCTACCCCTGCTTTCACCTCTTTTGAATCCACTGTCTGTCAACTCTCTGGACCTACTCCCACAATCATCGCAACTGTTTACCGGCCCCCAATACCAAACAATGACTTTTTTACATGGCTTTGCTGCTCTGCTCACCCACCTATCCACCCTTTCACCAAACTGTATAGTGCTGGGAGACTTCAACATTCACATAGACAATACCAACAACCCTCTCACCAAAAATTTCACATCTTGCCTCGACAGTTTTGGATTTAAACAGCATACCGATACTCCCACTCACTCTAAGGGTCACATCCTGGACCTAATCTGCTGCTCTGGTGTCTCCCCCTCTGACCAAACAACAGTTGATCTCCCCATAACTGACCATTTCCTCCTCTCATTCAGTATCAGACTCCCCCTTTCCACTACCAAGCTCCCCCGTCTCATTTCTTTTCGCAATATCAAGGACATTAACATAGATTCCCTCTCCTCCTGTATCGACTCCCACATGGCTACTCATAATTCATCCACCCTTGAACAGCTGGTCTCACACTACAACACTGGACTCCATCACATACTCAACTCCCTTGCTCCGCTAAAGAGCCGGTCTTTTTCCTTTTCCCTTTCCGCCCCCTGGTTTGCCCCTGAACTTCGGCTCATGAAAGCCAAAGGACGGCAACTCGAGCGGCTCTACAGAAAAACTGGACTTCACAGTCACAAAGACATTTACAAAGACCATATGTTACACTATAAGGACTGCATTACTCAAACCAAATCAAACTACTACACCGGTATTATCTGTACCAACTCACCTTTGTTCTACTGCTCTCTGTAACTCCATCTTGTCATTCTTCAGTCAGAAAATCCAGTTGATCCACCAGCAACTCAGCTCACAACCCACCCTCAATGTCGTACCCGTACTTCCCCCTCTTATCCACTCTTTTTCCTCCTTCCAGCTCCCCACCACCTCAGAAATTTCAGATCTTATCTGGAAGTCCAAGCCATCCACCAGTCAGCTTTACCCTCTCCCCACAGTTCTGGTCAACGCCTGCCTTCCTTCCCTGGTCCCTTTCATCACTTCCATCATCCACTCCACACCATTCAAAACCGCTGCAATTACCCAATTCTGAAAAAAACCCGGTACAGATCCCACCAACTTCAATAACCTATGTCCTATCTCTAATCTACCCTTCATTTCCAAGATTCTCGAAAAAACAGTAGCAATTCAACTCTACTCCCATCTTTCACACAACAACCTGTATGAACAGTTCCAGTCTGGTTTCCGCCCTCTCCACAGCACAGAAATTGCACTCACAAAAATAACCAATGACCTCCTCATGGCAGCTGATTCTGGTTTACTCTCCATCATCATCCTCCTTGACCTCAGTGCAGCTTTCAATACCATCTGTCACACCACCCTCCTCAATAGACTATCCTCCATCGGCATCATACTACTCTAGACTGGTTTAAATCTTATCTTTCTCACCGCACTCAGTTCATCCAGCTCAAACACTTCACATCCCAACCTTCCGCCGCTACTTCAGGTGTGCCCCAGGGCTCCTCTTCATCATTTATCTATCTTGGCAGCATCTTCCGCAAACATAACATCACCTTTCACTGTTATGCGGATGACACCCAGCTCTACCTCGCTGGCAAACCCACTGCCAACCTCCCACCCTCCTCCCTTACTAACTGCTTAACTGAAATAAAATCCTGGTTCACCTCAAATCTCCTGAAACTCAACTCTGATAAAACTGAGATTATTCTCATTGGCACACAGTCAACACTATCCAAAACCGACAGTTTCCCCATCCCCATTGACAACTGCTCCGTCTTCCCCTCCCCACAGGTTAAGAGTCTGGGTGTCATCCTCGACAACACACTTTCCTTCCAATCCCGCATTAACAACATCACCCGGTCTGCTCACTTCCACCTATGCAACATCAACCTCCTCCGCCCCTCCCTTACTCCCCATGCCACTGCTATCCTTGTCCATAGTCTCATCACTTCCCGCCTGGATTACTGCAACTCCCTCCTCTTTGGTCTCACCCACAAATCTCTGCACAAACTTCAACTGGTCCAGAACTCAGCTGCCCGTGTCATCACCAGAACCCCCGCCATCCACCACATCACTCCCGTCCTACAGCAGCTCCACTGGCTCCCGGTCAAGTCCCGCATTGACTTCAAAATCCTTCTGCTTGCATTTAAGGCCATCAATAATCTTGCCATCCCTTATCTTTCCAGTCTTCTCCACGTCGCCACTCCCTCTTGCACCCTCCGATCATCCTCCTCCATTCTGTTGACTGTCCCCTCAGCCCGTCTCACCACCATGGGGAGCAAAGCTTTCACCCGCTCTGCTCCCCGGCTCTGGAACTCTCTTACACTCAAAATAAGGAACATCAGTACACTATCACAATTCAAGTCCCGACTCAAAACATCTGTTTAAGATCGCCTTTTCCCTTCACTAACCCCATTTCCTGTCCACATCTAATTGTTTTTACTCGTTTGTACTTTTTGTGATTTTCTTTTGTAATCTTATTTTAAATTATTTTAATTGATTTTATTGTGTACTGTGCACTGTCTTTTGTCCATTGTAAGGTGTCCTTGAGTGACAGAAAGGCGCCTAAGAAATAAAATATTATTATTATTATTATTGTTATTATTATTGTCTCACACACACTTTCTACTGTCTTTCTTCAGCACACATTCACACTCTGGACACAGCTTTCTTACGTTTCTCTCAGATACCACACACCTAAACAGTTTCCTTCTGCTTGGCACTCTTGGCCCTCAGCCCAGAGTCTTACACACACATGTACTGGCACATACACTCCATACACTCAGTTATCACACTTATGCATCAAATCAACACAGCGCTTTTATATTTCAATTCACACATGAGCTCAACACACCATACACGCAATTACACAGTATTACATATGACGTCCAAGCAAACAGTTTCACACACACAAAGACTACTTTGGCTTATCCAAAATTTGTATCTTTAGATTATTCAATTTGGATTCATGCGCATGAGGTGATTGCTTTATCCGGCTGCAGCCTTTTTCTGTTTTACCAATTTGCAATTTTCCATTTTTTTTTTCTTTTATATCACGTTCTATTTATAGGCCTTTTACTATATCTTATTTTATATCAGCTTATGGGCTCTTCTCTTCAGACCATCTCCTGATCCATAGGAGCTTAATTGCTTCTCTTAGCGCTATCTTTTGGCACCCTCTCTGAATCTGGGATCATCAACTGGTGCCCCTAATCGTTATTGCCGAACCTCGGCCACAGTTTTCACTCAAAACTGTCAAAGTAGGGATATCTATTCCTCCGAATGCCGGAAATAGCAAGAAGCCTCAGATTTCACTCAAACCTGACAAAGTAGGGGTAGCTATTTCTCCGATTGCTGGAAATAGCAAGAAGCCTCAGGTTTCACTCAAACCTGACAAAGTCTGCGCAGTCTTTCTCTAGACTCGCATCAACCTATCTAAGCTATATCCCTCTGGACATGGGATCTCGGTGTCTGTAGACCTGCCTAAATCTTACTCTGAGCTCCTCTGGACTCTAATCCTGGTCTCTCTTAGACCCCTTCAATCCCTCTGGATTTACACTGGGTCCTTCTGGACCTGAAGTCTCTCTAGACTTTCAACACATGACTTGGCCCCCTCAGTTTTGACCAATCGTCTATTTCCCCAGCTGCTCTTTTAATTTCTGGCTGTTTCGTTTTAGACACAATGCCAATCACAATCAAATTTTGCTTCACTCTCTTAAGTGTAGCTCCTCTCTTAGCAGCTGTTTTGTGCACAGACGTTTGGCTCTCTTTTCTCCCTCGCTCTCCTTCCCGCCGACAAGTTCTCTGTCTGCGAGGGATATTGGTATGCAGTGACCTCTTTGGAGCACCCAACCGCGCTCAGTGACTTAGATTTTAGGATGTTTTTATCTTAGCCATTTCAGAATTTGTGTAAGGAGTTTTAAAGGTCCTTACCTTTTGTTTGGCGCGCCTGTCACCCCACGCAGGGAGGATGCTCCTCGGAGCCACCACTAACTGCTGTCCTCCCTTCAGAGACGACTGTTCATGACACCAATTATGTAAGAAAAATGCTCAACTTCAGCAAACACTGAAATGAAGAGACTCGGAGAACCATGAAGAAAAGTTACAGCCAATGGGGTTACTTTAATTGCAGAACAAATCGACAACAAATCAGTTGGACAACAGCCCTGAACAATCACATTTCAAATGCCTTTATACTCGGCATCTGCTCGTTCATGCGGGTGTGTGTGTGTGTGTGTGTGTGTGTGTGTGTGTGTGTGTGTGTGTGTGTGTGTGTGGGTCATATTTTCTGGGAATCCAAAGTTCTCCTGATTTCATTTGATTGTTCCTCAAGCTGGACTTCGTGCGCCAATATTTTCCTGTCCTCTTTGTCTCTCTCTCTCTCTCTCTCTCAGAACTGGCAAAAACAACCATCCCTATTGCCAAAATTGGCACATCTGTTCCACCTTTCAGGTCACCCTAACCCAGTGCGTTCTCCTTCGTTTGACCTCCCAAGGCTTGACTTACGCACAAACTACTCAAATTATCAAAACACCTCTTATGGGTCTTTTTGCTGCCAAATCTGATATTTGGCCAGCTGCTTTCTAAATTTGTGTAATTGACATTGTGTATCTTTCACCTTTAGTATAAAATGATACATTATCTGCCTCTACATGGATGACTTTGAACGCGATTTTGAAGAGTTTCTTGCAGCGGACACAGACCCAGAGCCATACCTGTTTGAGCTGGAGCATACAGATGAGGAACTCCATGAGCGGGCGAGGAGAGAGGCTGAATCCTCTGCTCCCATTTTGCTGCACAGAATGGGATTCAGTGCTACCATCGTTGGGGAAATATATCATCAGGAGGAAAAGCACCGCAGAGAGTGCATCACAAGGAGTCAAGTTGCGTCTTCTTTTCCTCACAGATGACGGTTCGGGTTCATTCTCTCCTGTTGCATGGTAAGTGTGGTCCATTTGCAAACTTTATATCTAAAAAAACTTTTCACTACTCTCTATCGACAAACTACTAACACTCTCTGCTGTTTCCTCCTCCTTCCTTCCTTCTGCTGTCTTCGTTGGTTTATTAATACGCGCGAAACGTGTTCTCTGGCTGGCTGGATTGTCCGCTCGGTCTGCCGTACATACATGGCGGCGCAAGATGGCTCTCTAAAGCAAGGCCCTTGCTATATATATATATGTAAAAGCAGAATTATAAGACTACGAAAACCAAACAAATTTTTTTATAGTAATTATACACTTATATAAACATATTAATTGGTAGAATATTCAGATTCAGATTTGATAATAAACCATGCCAAATATTACACACTGGCCCTTTAAGTCATGATGAGTATTGATTCCCTGTGTATTGCCAGCTATATATACGTTTGATATAATATGTCTATAAGAAACACACTCCACTCAGGAAGATGATGGAGACAGGAAGGGGTCTATTTTTTTCAATCATGGTTTGAGAAATCAAAGAGGAATTTTGGTTTTGTTTAAAGAATCTAGATTTTTGTGTGCATAAGATAGAATGTGATATGGATGGTGGAATAATAATTTTAGATATTGAACTTGAAAAATATGTTTTTGCTTGGTTATGTATATGCTC